>QRFJ01001448.1:199779-368945 GCA_006176705.1 Cocos nucifera
TAAGGTTAGACTCAATAACGAGCATACCTCCAGAAGGACCTTCCTTCTTGTTCTTCAGGGTGGCCAGGTAAGTAGGGCAGTTCCGCTTCCAATGGCCGTCGCTGTTGCAATGGAAACACTTTCCTTTGACATCGACCTTTTTCTTCGGTTCTGCCTTCTTCTTCTTTGATCCTTCTACCTTTTGCTTTTTCACAGACTTCTTTTTCTTTCCATAAGACTTTCTTTTGGAAGAAGTCCGTTCCAAAGCAAGAACTGAGCCTTTAGAACCTTTCATAGAAAGCTCAGCGGTAACCAGCATATTCATTAACTCGGCCAAGGAATTCTGAAGTTTATGCATGTGGTAATTCATGATGAATTGCCCATATGCATCAGTCAAGGATTGCAGAATAATATCATTCTGTAAGTCCAAGTCCAACTTCACACCGAGCTTCTCAAGCTCTTCCATGTCCTTGATCATTGTCAGACAGTGATCTTGGACTGACTGCCCATCACGCATCTTAGCCTTAAAAAGTCGTTTCGTGACTTGATATTTGGCTGCGCGACTCTGTTCACCAAACATCTCCAGTAGGTGAGCCAACATTTGGCGAGCAGTCCCGATATCTTCATGTTGGCGCTGGAGCTCATCAGACATCGAGCCCAACATGTAGTATCTGGCCTTATTGTCTTCGTCAATCCATTTTTCCAGAGACGCTCTCTGTTCAGTGGATGGACGAGCTGGTAAGGTGGGAGGGTCCTGGTCCAAAACATGTGTTAACTTCTCTGAACCCAAAACAATTTTGTAGTTCCTAAGCCAATCTTTATAATTGGGTCCAGTCAGTCTATGTGTGTCTAGGATACGTGCCAATGGGTTTAACGCAGACATATTCCTGTAGAGAGTCAAAGATTCTAGTTAGATACTGTAATTTTGACTTGACCAATTTATTTAGGAATTTTATTTTTAAACAAATTAGCTCCCACTATTTTCTCGGATCCCTACACTCCCTCTGTAGAGATGCGAAAATCTCCGCGATTGATGATTTCTAGTGGGTGGTGCGGTCTCACCAACTGACTCATCACCTCACCTAACAGTTATTGGTGATGGGTTAGCCAATGAGTGAACAACTCTTGTTCAATGATTCTCTAATCATGGTGCACCCAAACTTGGTCTCTAATTCATGAATCTCACCATATCCGGAATATTGATCCACTCCTTAGTTAAGTCAGACCCACCATTTGCATAGACTGGGTTCCTAATTGAGTCTCTCACCGTATCCGGAATATTGAGCCCAACTCATCCTCCAGCCCATAGCATCCAATGCCTAATAGACATGGTTGCATCTTCCTGGTGCAACTGAGCCACTGTATCCAGCCGAGAACAATCAACCCCGGGAAGGGCCCGCACGTCTACAATGGTGGAAGACCTCGGACTTAATCTTTTCTTAGGGAGAATTGATTCAGGTCTCATTAAACTAGACTTGGCTTAGTCATAACAATTATGACTAACCTAGTGGCATGGGTCAGCTCGGATTATTGACCACCTCAGATCAGAACTGTGTCAACAGATATGGCCAGGTAAGTGAGACCGGTGGAAGGAATATGCCGTTAACTCGCACAAGAACGCATTCAGGTCGAGTAGCTTCCAATTAAAAACCAGTCGGTCGTCTGTGCCAAACTTACCTTAGACACCAAATTGTTGAGTCAGAACCAATTGGGTTAGCCTACAATCCAGACTCTAACCTCTGAGCCTAATTAGGTCTTGCTTGATCGTGACTCGATCTTGACCCAGACTTAATCCTATTAGGCTGGTCAATTTAAGCATTGTTGATCCCATCTAACCAACTCTTGATTCGGTTTGATCAACCGCTTAGACCTAATTGAGCTACCCAAGCCCGAACCCAGTATTATGAATATGTCTTAGATCTGAAATTCTCAATTTTAGACCTAATTGATATTCCATAAACTTAATTCTTAATTAAGTTGGGTTCATAAACAAAATATGCACAATAAATCCTAGGGTTTCAGGATCTAGGGTTTTGCAGAAAGTAAGTTTTGGATTTCTGATTAAGGACGAACACGCAGCACCCCTACACGTCATAAGAACACCCCATCGAATGGGAAGAGAGGGCCTTTAAACCCTTCTTCGTTCTTATGACCGGACGGCCAAGAGGAATGCCTTAATCAGGAACATGTAAATCTACAAAACAGTTATAGATCTATATCATATATCTCATATACAAATTTAGATCTAATCAAGGCATATTTTGCATACATCTCATGTATCAAATCATGCATATTTTTCAGATCTAAATTATCACATAATAATCTAAAAAATTAGATTTAAATTGATCTAATCAAAATAAATTCTAATCTAGATAATTATGTAGAACTATTCTACAACTAGTCTAGACATGCATCTATCATATCTCATATGATATTTAAAATTAAATAATTTTTTATTTGCTGTTTATCAGATGTTATTATAACACTTATAATATCAAAAAATAGTAAATAAGAAGATCTAAAATATGATTTAATCAGATTAAATCAAAGACATGCAAAACTATTCTATAGAACTATTCTATTCTAGAACTAGTCATGCATATCTTCATGTTCTTAGATCCAAATCATTTAATTTTAATTTTTCTGATTTCAGATCTGATCACATCTCATGTGACATCTGAAATCACTTTATTTTCTAATTAAAATAAAATTAAAATCAGATCTAAAAAATTTAGAACCATGGCTCTGATACCAGTTGAAAGGGAATCCTGATTTCCCGGTCCAGGTTCGTCCAGATCTGATTAGATCAAGAGATATATTTCAAAAATTTTCTCTTGATCTCAATCAGATCTTGATATGTTTAGATCTGATTCTTATTATTTTAATAAATAAAATAAAACAAGATAAATTAAATCAAATTTAATTTACCTGATTTGGGTAATCCTATTACCCTGTAGATGATCCTGATTGCAGCGGAAGGTTCTGGATCTTAGCCACGCAAGCGCCTGACCTCTACCGATATCCACTCGGGTTGGATCTGGAGATCCTCTTCTTCTCTATCACACCTCCAAAAATCAGATCTGGATCTGATCTGGAGGATCTTCAAAACTCTTTTGAAGATCTGCAGTCGTCCTTTTGCAGCAGCGCAGCCTTCTTGATTTTGATCGCCTTTCCTTGATCTGAATCGCACCAATCTAAATCCAAAACACTTTTGGACGTGGAGAGCAAGGGGAGAAGAGACTATGGCGTGGAGAAGGAGGGGAGAGGCAGCCTTGGGGCGTGGGAAATCTCTATTTCTTACTTAGAATTAGGGTTGGGCGCAGGGTCTTATTTATAGACCTCTTGTGATCCAACTCCTCTTCCTCTCAACCAATCACAATCCTTTGTGAAATCAGATCTAAATCTGATTGGTTGGAATAGAGACCCCTGGATTCCTCCTTAGAGAGCGCCTAAGACCAGTCAAACTGGATTCTTAGTAGAACTCTGATTGGAATCCAAAAGGGAGGTGGAGTCCTTGTCCAACAAGGACTCCTAGGCGCCTCCTACTTGGGCTCACGCCACCCTTGGTGTGCGCCCTTCTCCTTGCCAGGTTCTGGCAGGGGGACAGGCCCCCACCAGCTCTCCAATAGGTGCATGACATGTGATCAAAAGTCAAAGGATGAATGGTCAATGTTTGACCAATCAAAGGTAGACTTTTGACCAAAGTCAAAGAACAAGAAATGGCAGGTGACCAAAAATGGCAGGTAATGTCTTACAAATAAAGACAACCTATTCTGACTTGGACAACCTCCAGTCAGACCATATGAAGGCCTCTGATTGAGCACAAACTCCTTTGGCTCAGTCAGGACAACTTATTTGTGATAGTAAAAGAAGAACGTTAGGTTCAATCGAGTGCTAGCACGATTTCCTTGAACCTAATTGAATCTCATTCAGATCAATTGAACTAAATCAGTTCAATTGATGATCACCAGATTCAAACCCTTGTTTGTGTGACCCAGTTAGGTTCAGTTCTGTATGGTAATGGGATATGTCATGATCTCTATCATAGACATCATCGAAACTCCTTTCGATGGATCAGAACTCTTCTGATTCGAACAGCTAGAATGATCGATCATCTAAATCATTCTAATTGCTCCCAAAATCCACCAGTGACACCTAGCAGTATATGGTGGCAACCCATCAGAGCTGAATGCGAACCTCTTGGTGCAGCTACCTGTGTGATTCAGTTCTTCTATCTTGAGCCCCGATCAGATTAGGGTTAAGGTGAACTCGTCAAACCCTAGTCTCTGTCATATGATGTAATCATTCGATTCGAGTCCAATGTGAAAATCTAAATAGAAACTCTTTCTATTATTTCACTCTACCATGGCCATGGATTTTTGGACTTGATTCTCATGATCATCATAGGGCTACTCCTCTACCACCGAGGTAGATAGATTCCATCTTGATGCAATCCAGTTCCTACAATGAACATGCTATAGCCAACATACACCTCAGGGTTTCCATATGGCTAGGAGACCGAGTAATGGTGTAGTCAAACTATAACACCCTCAAGGTGAACTGTCGATGCATCTCAGGTCAAAGAACCAGACACACTACTGCAGCATCGAGTCAGTCATTGACGAGAAGGTAGACTCCCTAATGACTACTCGAGGTGGTCACGCTCAGTGCCCTCGTTCTCTAACGAGTACCTGTACTCTCGCTCCGGTGTCTCCACACCGTAGACTCAAGACTCATCTACTAAAGAGAAGCGATCGTACACCAACCTTCCGGATCAATCACCATCCTCGTGATGATCCTATGGTCGGGAGCTGTTTATGAGTTAATAATGATTATTCATGTCTTAAATTTTCAACTCTTGAAAATATGAATTATCATTACCATTAACTCAAAGGATGTATCATAGACACTAAATACACATGTGTGTGATAGAAAATAACCCATTTTATAAATTATAGTCAAAATTACAATTTTGCCCCTAGAAGTGTATTATAATTGTCAGCCAATTCTGGCTTCTAGGGCACATATATCTAACAGTTAGGAGCTATTTAGATCTAGGATAACCTCTAGTCAGGATTGATTGACCAACTTAATTGCTAACCAACATTAAATCTAATTAAACCTAATTCTTCTCTTTCTTCTTAGTTCTCGGACTCCTTAGGACCTCTTCTTTAGAACTCTTCTTTCTTTCTTCTCTTTACTCCTCTAAAAATAAAATAAAATTAAATAAAAATTAAATTAAACTAACTAAAAAAATATTAAAAATGATAATTAAATTAAATTAAATTAAATTAAAATTAACAAATAAAATAATTAAAAAATTTTAATTTTTAATATAATAAAATAATAATAATAATAATAATAAAATATTTTAAAAAAAAATTTTGAACCATACATTAGGGTTACACTAATACATGCACAGTAGGAAATTATTTTTTCTGATTTAGTTGAACTTAATTGAATGGTTGATTCACATTAAACATAATAATGGCTAATCTGAATCTAATAGTCCAAAAATTAGATAAAGTTGACCTTCTTGCTCAGAAAATAGATCAACTCCTAATGCTAGATCAACAATCTCCTGCATAATTCACATCATCTTCTAATTATCAGAAGATTTATTCAATCTGTGCTAGCCCAACCCATCATGTAAGTGAATATCCTATGACTGCATAGTTTCCATATTTTATCCAAGAATAAGTTTAAGCTACTCAAGGATACTCCAAATTGATTAATGATCCATTTTTAAATTCATATAATCCAGATTGGAGCAACCATCATAACTTTTCTTGGACATCCCAACAGACTCATGCTCAAATCCAAATTTTATCTATTCAAAACTATCAAAATAGGCCCCAATACCAAAACTATACCTATAATAATGGCCAGCCTAGTCAGTTTATCCAGCCACCATATCACAATCAACCCTCATACCCACCTCCTCAATAGACCAATCTAGTCGATGATAGATTTAACCAATTTCAACAATTGATTCTGACTCAACAGCAATCTATCGCCAAGCTAGAAGCTCAAATAGGATAATTAGTTAAGTCTAACATGAGGAGAGAACTAGATCAACTACCGAACCTACCAATTTCAAACAACCCATCTAATGTCTACCAACCATCTGGATTAAATTATCAATCTAATGTTTCATCTAAGAATCCCCAATTTGAGAATGCCAAAGTAACTCCTGAACTTAAAAGCTATAGAATTCTTATGGACCCATACCAAGATCAGGTGAGAGAGGCTAGTACTGATGCTAGCCAAAATAAAAATTTAGAGGAACAGGTTAGTACTGAGACTAACCACATAGAAGAACCAAAGCCAAAAATTAGTACTGATGCTAGTTTCAGTTTAAATAAGATAGAAAAAGAGGAAAAGAGAATAGATGATTTACCCAAGACTTATAAACCCAAAAGTCTGTTCCCTTCAACCCTAGAAGTCGGTTCTTCTTACAAAAATCAAGAGGCATGTAATGAAATATCAATGGAGTTATTTAAGCAAGATCACATTAATTTATCTTCAAAATTAAAATAGCCTTTAGTCAACATTTCAGCACCCATTGAATCAAACTTAACTCCTAAAACTCCATTCATGAGTATTTTAGAAGAACAAATAGGAGAAATTCTTAATAAATATGGATCTGAGAATGGAATCATAAATTATATCCCTAAAATTAATAATGAATATATCAATAATGGGATTATAAATCAACTTTCTGAGATTTGCAATTTAAAACCATTAAAATTTGTCAATCCAATATTTGACATAGGATAATAAGCTGCATTGTGTTTGGCTGAAGACAGTAAACTTAGCGCTTGTTGGAAGGCAACCCAATATTTAGTTTTTATCTAATTTATCTTTTTAGTTTATTTTTTTTTTAGGATAATTTGAATAAGTTGGAGGAAGAGCTCAAATTTTCAAAGGCATGTGCTGGACCAGAAATATATTGAGTTAGGTGTATTCTTTCATGTTCTTTATTACATCTTTTATTTTTTTTCTCCATTGAGGACAATGTCGATTAAGTTGGGGGGAGAGAAAAATAAAAATTTTTAAAAATTTTAAAGTCCTCAAAAAAGTTAGTATTTAGTATTTAGACACCTGATTATGCTTAAGAATCGAATTAAACTAAGCATTTTTAAAAGAAAATTGATACATAGATCAGAGAATCTGTGAGATATTAAGGAATCAAGTATTAAGAAAATTTCAATAAAGAGTTAAGTCTAGAACATAAAAAAAAATTTCTTAGAGCATTTCTAATTATTTCTACTAGCATCAAAGAAAAGTCTACTTTTTATAGGCTTGTGTAGGGTAACTATACGTTTCTTCATATAACAAATTTATTTTAATAAAATAGTTTTCAAGTACTTCTCACTAAGTAACCGGGCCTCTTTGCCTAAGCAAGCATGGAGTTTTGCATCAAAAGGTAGGAAGGGCAAAGAAGCTCGTTGTAAAGCTAGTCTTAACTCGTAGCCTATTTGATTCGAGCTAGTAAGCCCGAGGGGTATTCTATACCTAGTGCCCTAAAGCCAACTGGTTTGGGAGTCATTGGCCTAAGACTCGCTACATGGATCAAATAGAAAGCTTAAAGGGTTAAGACACTCAATAGTGGTACAACATTAAAAAAAAAAAGCATTGGTTTTCCACCGAGTAACCAGATTCTATTGCCTAGGTAAGCAATGATATTCGTATCAAAAAGTGGGCAATATAAAAATAAAAATCAATAAATGAAGGATGGAAGTAGCAATACACTTGCCTATATGAAAGTTTAGATAAATCAGAGATAAAGGTGGGATAATTTAAAAAAAAGTTCTGAAAAATTTAATGTTCTTTACTTAATTTTTTTATTAATAAGTATTAATACCCCAATGATATGTTTCATTTAAGCTCTACTGAATATCAATGGCCATTTTGAAAACTGCTTAGGTAAAATTCGAAACTCTAAAGTTAAAAGGTATTTAAAACTAAATTTTTTCTTTACTCGAGGACGAGCAAAGCTTAAGTTGGGGAGTGTGATAAGCATCATAAATTCACCAATAAAAGTATTAATTTATTAATTAATTTATATTAATTTTTAAAAATTATTAATCAATTTATATATAATTTTTGAGAAATTCATATTTTTATTAATTAAAAAATTAATTAAAAAATAAAAAATTTAAAAAATAAAATTTTATTATCAATGGAAAGAGCTCATTTTTTTTATCACAATAAAATAAATTTCAAGTAAAACAGAGCTAAAATGAAAAGGATATGAAGTTTTAAAGAAATAAAATAAATAAAATTTAAATAAAAAAAATGGCTCAGCCGGCTCCGCAAGCCAAGCCACCAAGCCAAGCCAATCCATCAAAGTCGACTCAACTATTGAAGCTATCAGTCGGTCTACAATCCAGGCGTAGACCGCCAGCTCAGCAGCAACCGACGAATTACAGTGTGACACGTGACGGACCTAGACCCTTAAAGAGTCTACAGAAATTTATCGTGGCTCACAGGATATTTTAGGCTTTTCACTCAGCGATAAGAGCACTGATTAGCTACGGTGTGCGGTGCGACCGATCTACGCGGTCCATGGGAATAGTAATTATGCGATCGGACGGCTGCAGTTGATTGCGGTCAAGATCGGACGATGGTGGTTATTTTCGGGTTTGATTCAAATTCTATCAATGATCTAGCATGATTCGACGGCCACCAAAATGCTCCCGACGGTGATCAAGACTCCCGAAGCATGATTTGCGGTCAGATTTCCTCCATCAAGCGCAATCCAACGGTCAGAAATTGATCCGACCCGATCTGGGCTGATATGCATTCGATTTTGATGATTTTTGGACCGTTGGATTTCTATTGAATGATCAGATTTCACTAGGCTTATCAGAGTCGTATCAGAGCTATTTTAATTCAAATTTTATTTAAATTTTGATGATTACAAAGGCCATTAGTCCCATATTGCTTTTAGAAATAAATATCCAGCCCTCCTAGCTCTATAAAAAGAATTTTAGGCCTCCAGAAATCAACATCTCTGATCAAGGTGAAGCTTTGGTACAGGGCGAAGCTAGGCTATGGGTTAAAAGCTGCTTCGAAGCAATGGGTGCCGAGAAGAAGAGCCGAGCTTCTACACCATCTTTCTACCAATGCCGATCCAAAATCAGAGATCAGACTATTTTATTATTTTTTAAATTTTATGTATTTAAATTTTAAAATTTTAATTAATAAAAATTTTATTTTTGCACTTTAATTTCTTGCTTTTTATTGTAATTTAATTTTTACACTTTAATTATTACTTTTTATTTTATTGCAAGTAGATGCTAAGATCTAATTAGTAGATCTTAGTACCAAGTTTAAATTTCTGCATCTTTTAATTTTTATTTTTAATCTTCCGACTTCACTTTTAATTTCAAAACTTAAATTATTTTTTTTTTTTTTCAAAAATCAAAGATTTCAAATATAAAATACTACATTCCCTGTGGATTCAATCCGACTCACTGCTATCGATGTATTTTCAATTATTTTAAGAAGTTGGATTAAACTAATAAATACGATGTCTTAACGACAACATCGTTTATCTATCAGGAATCCCTAGCACAAGGTTGGCAAAATATGCTTATCACGAGATAGCTTGGTTGTTTTATTTCAGTTCGGCTAATTGAAGTTCATCATGTCATCGATGAATTTTGCGGTGGTTAGATGAAAATTATTTATTTTTTAGAAGATCGTCTGACATCCAAGTAGTAGGCTTTTGTGAGAGTTATTTTACCTCCAATATGTTCGATACACTTGTAGCCTTCTATTTAGCTTTGCAGATCCAGTGGCCAGAGCTAGACCCTTTCGTCAAGGGGACGAGCATAGAGTTTGACCAAAGCTCCTGCCTCGCTGATATTTCACAGGCCTAAAGGATGGTATTACTAATTATATTATGTTATATATTAAATAATTTTTAATTATTAATATTTTAATATAAATTTGATTGAATTGGCGATTTGCATGCTTGATCACATGACGCACCTGTTAGCTTAATAAACATACCTTAATATCTTAGTCCTTAAAATTGTAATCATTTGTGTCGTTTACTATCCATGTAATAAATTTTATTTTTATCTTTCAAAATTATATAATTAATATTGATTTTTTGATTAAATATAATTTAAAATTTTGAGTTATATCTAAATAATATTTAACTTATATTTGTATTAAGATAAAAAAAGATATAGATATTAATAATATTAAATTATATTTATATCTAGAATGAATATAAATATTAATTTTAATATTTATGTTATATCCATGTTCGTTAAAAAAATATATGAGTATAGTTATGTATGTGTATTCAGTCCATTTTAAATCCTAGCAGATATTATTTATGTTTTATCTTCACTTTCTCGGCAGGGTAAGATGTCTGATGAGATACGTCATCTTGCGTCATACACACGTCATCCACCGCATGGGCCGACGGTCCACCGGCCAGCGCTGTATTCAATTCAACGTCACGACAAAAGCTGCCTTCTAGAGTTGCGAGAAACTCTAGGACGAAAAAAATATAAAATCGCGATAAAGTCGGGCCAACAAATGTACGACATATTCACGTCCGTTCCCCTACGAACCCAAATTGCCCGGCATCGGATGTAAAATACAAATTATTTCGCTATCTCGGGAGTTGGGACAACCACTCCCCTCCCAATTGGCTTTCACTTTTATAATACTTGGGTCGTTCCAACCACTCCTTTCTTTTACACCAACCTTTCTGGTGAACCAACCATTATTCCTATCTCCTTTCCTTTTGGTTTCCTTCGAGCAGAGTATAATTTCTTCCCTATATTTCATCCGAGCTGGTTTCATCTCTTCATTCCTGCCTCCATACACAATGGATCCGGACACCGAAATCCAATTCGAATTCATAATTCGCAAGTACAAGAGCGGCCGCATCGAGCGTTTCTACACCACTGACAAAATCCCCGCTGCCATCGACCGTGAAACAGGCATCACCACCAAAGACGTCGTCATCAACCAGGAAACTGGCGTTTCCGTCCGCCTCTTCCTCCCCAAACTCGATGGCACCACTCCGAAGAAGCTCCCGATCTACGTCTACTTCCACGGCGGAGGCTTCGTCGTCGGCTCCGCCTTCGATTCCCCCTCCCACCATTACCTCACCACCCTGGTGGCCAAAGCCAATGTCATCGCCGTCTCGGTGGATTACCGCCTGGCTCCCGAGCACCCACTGCCTATAGCCTACGAGGACTCGTGGGTGGCGCTCAAGTGGGTGGCGTCCCACGCTGCGGGCGGTGCCGCTGAGTCGTGGCTGGCCGAGCATGGAGATTTTGGACGCATTTTTTTGGACGGCTGCAGCGCGGGGGGAAACATAGCCCATCACATGGCGCTGCGCGCTGGCGCAGCGGGGCTCGAACCTGGGGTGAGGATACGAGGGATGGTGTTGGTCCATCCCTACTTTGCGAGGAGAGACCCATATCCTTCGGAGTTGGTGGATAAGGGGTTGAAGGAGAAGATGGATGGGCTGTGGCTGTTGGCTTGTCCAGGGACGGTTGGGATGGACGACCCGCTGGTGAACCCACTGGCGGAGGCGGCGCCGAGCTTGAAGGGATTGGGGTGCGAGAAGGTACTGGTGTGCGTGGCGGAGAAGGATGTCTTGAGGGACGGTGGGAGGGCGTACTACGAAGGGGTGAAGAAGAGTGGATGGAGAGGGGACGTAGAGTGGTTGGAGTCCGAGGGGGAGGGGCACGCGTTCCATGTGGTGAAGTTGAACTCTGAGAAAGCTTTGGAGCTGATGGAACGTACGGTGAAGTTCATCAATGGCAGCTGAAGGCTTTTTCAATGCTGGAAAAGGGCTGGTGATATGATGAGAATGGAGAGGGGGATATGGTAACTCCATTGATGGAAATTGTTAGATGGTTAAATAGCTTCCAGCATCAAAAGAGTAGCTCTTAATTTGTATCGCGCTTCTGGAAATGGGGAAAATATTCCCATAACACAGAGCGCCGATTGTTAGATGGGAAAATAAGACCAGACAGTCCTGTTGATCTCTTTGTTCAATTCAGTGAGTCGACTAGATTTCCTATTTTAAATTTGCCTGAAGATGGCGTGTTCTTTGCTTTATCTTCTTGTCTGCAAGTTTCCTTCGGATTCCGTCAGTGGTGGAATAAGAAAATTATGATTGGCTTTTTATATGAATAAAATTTCTACCGTAAAGCTTATCTCAAAATAAAATAGTAATTTTATAAATATTTTATAAATAAAATTATTCTATTTGATAGTCAGTATTCAAAAATTTATGGCACGAGGCTCCATCAAGTTGATTGAAATATGATGGAATCAAGTTGATTGAAATATGATGAAATAATAAATTATTTATGATAAAAATTTTTCATCACAAATAATCAATCTTAAATTAATATTTTAAGAAAAATAAAAAGATAAGTATTATAAAAAATTTTCATCATAAATAGCTATTTTTCTTAAATCATTGATTTAAGATTGATTATTTATAATAAAAAATTTCTATCATAAATAATTTATTATTTATGATAAAATTTAAATTACGTTATAAATAATTAATTATTTATGATAAAAAATTATTTTTACATAAATAATTAATTATTTGAGATGAAATATTTTTTATCATAAATATAATTATTTATAATAAAATTATTTTTATTGTAAATAATTTCGTCGTAAAAAATGAGTTTTTTTATAGTGAAGTATGGTGACCTTGATGGGGGCAACAATTTTTCGGAAGTAGAATTATGCTCCAAAAACGGACTCATAACTCTCTGCTTTCCTCTTTCAGGATATTCTGGTTGGCTTTTCTAAGCGGATCTCTCCTTCTCCAGATCTCGATATTTTAGTAATGATTTTTCGGATGGTACCAATGCTGGAGCTTGCTGTATAGCCTGTACAAGCTCCATAAAGCATTTCACCTACTGTACCAGCAGGTTCAATTGACTTATGTCCACTACCATTGTCAGCTGGGGAGGCTGCGATGCAGGTGACCACACCGAAGCTGAACAATCAGCTGGTTCCGGATCCGACCAAGAGGCAGTTGTGATAGATTGCCAAGAGGACATTCTTTTGGGAGGCATTTTATTTGAATGGTAGAAATGATCGCTCAACCGGGTACTTCTTTTAAAATAAGGGCTCACATTCTTTCCTCTAACACCAATCCTGTTGGTGCTGAAAATGGACTGTCGCTGGAGATTACTGAAGTTGGCATCCAAGATCTTGCCAATAAGACTTGCAAAACAGAGTTCTAACCAGAGATGAATGGCTCTAGCATGGACCCTCCGATGATCAAGTCATAAATCTTACCAACAAGAATGGAGTACACAGGAGTTAGATAATGAGAAGAGTTCTTTTAGAGAAAAAAACATATCTGAAAGATTTTATTTATAGATGAAGCCTATAACAGATTGATAGTGATCACTATAACTGAATGTTAATAGGCCATTCCGACCGTTAGGATTTTATTATGGAAAATAGGCTGATGATTGTAGCCACTTGATGATGGTTAGCTATTGTCTATTGAAGTCTGAATGAAGGTCGGATGCTTCTGAGCTTGACAGTAGGTTATTTAGTCTAAGACTATACTATTGGAGTCTAGGATTGGACAAATTGAGCTTGAAGATTATTCTTTGAATTAGGAGTGATGAGCTTGAAGATCGAATTTTTGATTTGGACTGTAGTGGGACCGCTTCAATCATTCTCAAGAAGGTTAGCCAGAAGTTCAGTCATCTTCAAGATTGGCTTTCAATGGAGATTGATATTTTGGACTGAAGTCGTATTATAAAATCTAATATCAGAAGAAATGAATTGAAGGGTCAGCTACTTGAATTGAATTTATAATTAAGGCACCAAGGTCGGACGAACTCGAGAGTCGAACTAGCACCATGGGCTTCTTAGTTGAAACTATGATGAGGTTACTCTAATTGATAAAAAATATTGGTAGGGAGTTCAACCATACTAAAGGTCGGATCTTGTTGAAATCCAGTGTTACAGAGTGGCTGTTGCTTATCCTGAACTGAAGATTAGAATCAAATAAATACTGAGTCTCCTGACTGGCTAAAGTTCGTCTGACTAAAGTTTGAGGTCAGGTGTTGGCAAGATCTGCTACTATGAAAATGCTATTATCAAGCCTAAATCGAAAGATGGAATTAAGATGCTTCGCAAATATACAAGATCGGATACCAATTGAGCCTGGGAACCAACTTAACTACATCTCGAATTGGATTGTATCTTGAACTCAAATGATATTTTTCAAGGATCGAAAAGTTCTGACCTACCCGAACTTCGATGGAAGCTATTTTACCTCCAACAATATCCATGTCAATAGGTATTGTTAATCATTAATATACTATTTAGATCTTAATATACATTATTTGTAAAATTTATTAATTTATAAATTATCTTTCATAATATTTATGGTTGGGATCATCAAATTGACAACTTACCAATGTCGGACACCTCATATTGCATCACTAATGTGTAACCTACGCTTTGCAACGGGATTTACCTTGAATCAAAACAAAAATTTAAAATATTTTATCAATATATAAATTTTTTATATAATATAATATATAATATTTTTATTAGCTGATGAACTTAAATTTATGCGAGTCTTCATCTATCATAACTCCTCCATTTATCATAACTCCTCCATCTAAATTAAAAATACGAATATCAAAAAACTTTTTTAGAATATTACTGAATTGAGTTCCATAATAAAATATGAATCAAAATAATTAAAAAAATAACCCATAATTTTTAATATTTAATATTAAATCTTAAAATCAATCAAAAAAATATAATATTCCATAATTTTAAACTTATTTTTTTAATATTATATATATACATATATTATAATTTCATACAACTGAAACTATCAATTTTTATTTATATTAATCTTTGCATATTTTTTGGACCATATATAATAAATTTATATATAGAATCTTAAAATTAATCTTAAAATATTAAAAAATATTTTTTTATGAATTAGTATTATCCCATTAATACCATCATTTTTTTTATTTTTTAATATTTTTTAACTATATATAATAAATCTACATATTTTATACATTTAGATATAAATTCTTAAATTAATTTTAAAAATCCAAAAAAAATAATTATAAAATATAAAATCATTATGAAAATTAGATTATTTATTTGACTTGGATTTAACGATAAATTAATATGAAAGGATTCTTAGATGATTCATCTTTTATGATCAAAATTAATATGGATTTCATGATCCATATATTTATTTATAATTAGAAAATCCATGCATAAAAAGATCCAAAAATCTAATTTTTTTCAACTAAATATTATTTAAAATATAGAAAAAACTAAAACTAAGTTTTAGATAAGGTATCAAGTATAAAAAGATGTGGAATCTTTCTAATCTCATCAAATATAATATACTAATTAAGTATATCATATACTAATATTCGCACTTTATTGGTATCCTATAAATGAGTACATAGAAAAGAATAAATAATGTATGCTCACATGCATAGCTCATTCAAAATTTTAGATTAGATTTTACATTATATATTTCAAATGACAAAAGATTTCAATGATTTATTAGACCAAATTTGGTTCTAAAATACATTCAAATAGCAACGAAGAAAAATACCATTTGATTCTTCCAAATGTATTCATTATTTTAATTTCAATATTCATGTATAATAATTAAAAAAAAGTGCTATTACTCTTGATAATTAAAAAGCATTAATAATATATAAATAAAAGATAAGCATTAGTCAAAAGTAAAATATCGCAAGAAGAGAAGGCTATCTTACTGTAACTAACTTCGCAGAATTGGTATGAAATATTGAAAGGCACTTAGCACCCCCATCCTCTAAACTTACTGTAGATCCTAAAAAAAAAATATATATTAACATAAGTCAATGAACAAAAGACGTGATGGAATTATGAACTATTGCTAAAACTTTTTATTATTGGATAATAAAAATAATAAAGAAGGAAAGCAATATTTACTTTTTTCATAAGCACTCCTCCATGAACAGCTATTGCCCTCATAGAAAACTCTTTTGTAGTAACTAACTTTTCATAACCAGAATGAAACATTGGCATTCATTTAAAGTAGTACTTTCTTTTTGTTCTATAATAACCAAAAATTTAAAAATGATGAGTCTAAATTAATTTAAAGAAAAAAATGAAGCATTCAATCTGGACAAAATGTTTCTATAGTAGCTATTTTTCTTAAAAAAATATCAATATGAAAATTAAATTTAAAAATTTTCTTAAGAGATTTTAGGAAGAAAAGGAGGGAAGAGTGGAGAATGCTTATATCAAAGACTTCATTAATTTGATGAAACTGAGAGAGAGAGAGAGAGAGAGAGAGAGAGAGAGAGAGAGAGAGAGAGAGAGAGAGAGAGAGAGAGAGAGGTTAGGAGTGCCCTCTCAAAGCTGACACCTGCGTCACTCAAGAGTCCTCTGAGTCCAATGGGCAGGACTAAATCAAAGGGTCCGGATCTATGAGATGAAAATCATGGAGTATTAAGCTGAACAAAATGGTAATTCTGAGATGATAATTCATTAGAATCATGTAATCAACTCACCCTACCAAAAGAAAATACATAACCCAATCCTTCAGTCATCGAAGGAAATTCCAAAATTTTTATTTAGGTGATCAATGAATTGTACTTCAGAAAGATTAGATGTTAGAGATTGTGAAAGAATAACTCATAGCCCAAGATAATTTCATAATTTATTTAAAATCTAGTAAAATTAAAAATTAATTAAAAAAAATCAGATCCAAGGTTTCAGGGCTAAATCTTAAAACTTTTCAAGATTAGGCAACGGAAGACTAAAATAAATTAAAATTTATTCATAAAAAGTAGGGAATACCTAGATCTAAGATCCTATTACATGATTATAGCATAAGATTAAATTAAAAATTAAAAATATTAGAAAAAAATATGTTGATCATATCAACATACATCCATATTACATCTAATACAGGTTTGTCATAATAAATCAGATCTATATTATCTGTGCAAGTTAGATATTCTAACTTGCTAATCGAGACTGAAGAATGAAGCTCCGAACCGCACATTAATCCAATCTCCAAGAGATGTTCACACGAGCCTACGAACCTCGATCAGAAGTTTGATGCAGAAAATTAGCACAGTATACTACTACTATACTGATCCTTCTTCGACGATCGATCCGATGCTTCCTTCTTCAAGACTTGGATACTTCAAAAATCAAAAGAAAGGAAAGAGAATTTTGATCTAAAATAATACTCAAAAATCTCTATGAAAGAGGAGGAGAAAGGAAGAGCAAAAGACCCTAGAAGAAGATCCTCCTTTTCTTCTCTTTTCTCTCACCTAGACACCTAGATTGGTGTCTATGAAATCCCCATGCCCCAAGGGTCTCTCTCTTTGATTTTCACATGCCCAAGAGTCCTCTCAACGATCTAGAATAAGTGTAAAATTCAGTCCAAAACGACCTCCTTATAAAGAGATATGGAAGAGTCTTTATTGGGTCAAATTTTTTTTATAAGGTAAGAACACATATGGTAAGTTGTTGGGGTGCCCGAAACTTGGGTGCCCCCTCCTTTATTTTAGGCATGGACCACTAGGGTAGGTGCACAAAAATTTCTCCTTTTAACCATAAAAATCAAAGGAGAAGTCAGGGTGGGGCGGCACACATGGGAAGAGACCAAGTTTGTTGGGATTCTATCATATAGAGTCCAACAAACTTCAATAACTTTCCATCTATTGACCTAGTCCACAACAAGATGTCATATAGGAAAGAGAGAAGAAGGGTTGGCATGCATGATGATCAGGAAGAGAGGATATTTGTCATCAAAAATAAGAAAGAAAGGGCATGGGGAGTATGGGATATAGGTGGCACAAGCAAGATGGATCCTAGTCTTACTAGGATTCCATATTTGACTTGGTCAAATATGGTTTCTCAAACCAAATCAAATCAAAAATAAATTAATCTAATTAAATTAGGTCCTAATCCAATTAAAAACTTAATTAAATTATATTTAATTTTAATTTAATTTTTTAATTAAATTAAAAAATTAGATTGATCCAAGTCCTAGTTGAACTAGAACTAGTTCTTCCTTGCACTTGGCTTATCCAATAAACCAATTGGACTTGATCCAATCAAGTCCAAACCAAATCTAATGCAGGTATGTAATAATAGATCAGATCTATATTACCTGTGTAAGATAGATATTCTAACTTGCTGATCCAGACTGAAGAATGAAGCTCCAAGCCACACATGCGTTCGATCTCTAAGAGATGTCTACACGAGCATACAAACCTCGATCAGAAGTTCGATACTTCAAATTAGCACAGTATGTTAGTACTGTGCTGATCCATCACGTACTATGCTAATTCTTCTTCAATGGTCGATCCGATGCTTCCTTCTTCAAGACTTGGATACTCCAAAAATCAGAAGGAAGAGAAAAAAATTTTGATCTAAAATAATACTCAAAAATCTCTATGAAAGAGAAGGAGAAAGAAAAAGAAAAAGATCCTAGAAGAAGATCCTCTTCTTCTTTTTTTTCTCTCACCTAGACACCTAGATTGGTGTCTATGAAATCCCCATGCCCCAAGGATCTCTCTCTGATTTTTCACACACCCAAGAGTCCTCTCAATGAACTAGAATAAGTATAAAATTCAGTCCAAAAGACCTCCTTATAAAGAGATATGGAAGAATCTTTATTGGGTCAAATTCCTTCATAAGGTAAGAATATATATGGCAAGTTTTTGGCGTGCCCAACACTTGTATGCCCCCATCTTTGTTTTAGGTGTGGACCACCAGGGTAGGTGCATAAAAATTTCTCCTTTCAACCATGAAAATCAAATGAGAAATTAGAATGGGGCGGCACACATGGGAAGAGACCAAGTTTGTTGGGATTTTATCATATAGAGTCCAATAAACTTCAACAACTTCCCACCTATTGACCTGGTCCACAACAAGATGTCATATAGGAAAGAGAGAAGAAGGGTGGGCATGCATGATGATCAAGAAGAGAGGAGATTTGTCACCAAAAATAAGAGATAAAAGGCATGAGAGGCGTGGGATATAGGTGGTGCAAGCAAAATGGATCCTAATTTTTCTAGGATTCCATATTTAACTTGGCTAAATATGGTTTTTCAAACAAAATCAGATCAAAAGTAAATCAACCCAATTAAATTAGGCTCTAACCCAATTAAGGACTTAATTAAATTAGATTTAATTTTTTAATTAAATTAAAAAATTGGATTGATCCAAGTCCTAGTTGAACTAGGACTAGTTCTTTCTTACACTTGACTTATCTAATAAACTAATTGAACTTGATCTAATCAAGTACAAATTAAATCTAATTAAATTATATTTAATTAAACTTAATCTCAATTTTTTGACTTAATCAAATATTAATTTTTTTAATTTTTTAAGATACTACTTTATTAATGTTTAACATTAATATTTTAAATTATTATTAATAATAAAATAATCATATTTTTTTCTTTTTTTCTCCTCTCCATTTTTTTTTCTTTTTTATCTTTTCTTCCATTCCCTTCCCTTCTTCCCGTTGCCTCCCCCCCACCACCCGCCCCTACGACGTGAATATTAGGTCATGGCTGTCCATGCCGCACCCACCATCTGTGGGACCACAAAACCCCTCTCCTTCCCTACCCCAACTTTAAAACTACCAAAGCCCCTCCCAGCCACTACAAGAAAATAAGATTTTAGCGATCAAAAAATCGATCGCTAATAATTTAGCGGTCAATTTTACGATAAAAAATTTTTGGTTACAAAAAGGCCAGTTGGAAATATTTTTTGATTGATTTTTTTGATCACAAAATCTAGCGATCGATTTACCGATCGAAAAAAATTTATTAAAATTATTAAAATTTAAAAAAATTAAAAACTTATGACTGATTTTCCAACCAAAAAATTGGTTACTAATTTTCAAAAAATATAAAAATAAATAATCTAATTTCTAAAAGTTAATAATTTATAAAAAAATGGTTTCTAATTTTTAATTAATTTTCAAATCGATCAAAAATTTGATTGCAAATTTTTAGAAAAATATTTTTTTAAAAAAAATTGATCATAAAATTGATTGCTAAATTAATTAAAAAATAATAAACTAAAAATTCAAATAAGCATTGATCATAAATTTTTTAAAAAATATTTTTTTTAAAAATATCAATCATAAAATCCATCGCTAAATTAATTAAAAATATTAAACTAAAAATTTAAATAAGAATCGATCAAAAATTTGGTCATAAATTTTTTGAAAAATATTTTTTTAAAAAAAATGATTACAAAATCGATCACTAAATTAATGAAAAAATATTAAACTAAAAATTTAAATAAGAATCGATCAAAAATTTAGTTGCAAATTTTTTGAAAAATATTTTTTCAAAAAAAAATGGTCAAAAAATCGATCACTAAATTAATTAAAAAATATTAAACTAAAAAATTAAGTAAAAATTGATCAAAAATTTGATCATAAATTTTTTGAAATTTTTTTTTAAAAAAAATTGATCTTAAAATTGATCACTAAATTAATGAAAAAAAATTAAATTAAAAATTTAAATAATAATCAATCAAAAATTTGATCACAATTTTTTTGAAAAATATTTTTTTAAAAAAATCAATCATAAAATTGATCGCTAAATTAATGAAAAAAATATTAAACTAAAAGTGTAAATAAAAATCGATCAAAAATTTGGTCATAATTTTTTTTAAAGAATCAATCACAAAATCGATTGCTATTTTTTTTATATTTTAAATTTATATTATTTTTATTTTTATGTATTTTATTTTTATAAATAATAAATTATTAATATTTATAAATAAATTTTTAATATTTTATTTATTACTTTTTTTCTCGTCCTCCTTTCATGCACCTTCAGTGGAATCCTCCCTCATCGCCCACATCCGCCAGCACTGCCACCCTTCAATCCCCCACACCCCACCCCCGTGCTGCCCCTTGGCCACCCGTCGGCCACCAGCACTGCCCTCGATCGCCCATCCTGACCCCCGACCACATGCACCTCCCCCCGACCTCTTGCACCACCCACGCCGCCCGCACCGCCCTCACCGCCCCTGGTCCCCGACACTGCCTATGTTGCCCCCTGGCCACCCGCACCATCCCCGGCCACCCACACCACCTGCGCTGTCCTCTGGCCACCCGCACCACCCCTTGGCCACTGCTTTGTGCCTCCGACACCACACCCCCTCCCTCGGCCGCTGCTCTATGCCTCTAACATCGCACCCCAGTCCGCCAACTACCTACGCCACCCCCGTTCCCTCGACGATGGAGATCGAAGGTAGTGGCGGCAAGGAGAAAGGGAAGGGGGGCTGTCATGGGCGAGCCGACGAGGGGAGGCTGAAGGGGGGCATCGCAAGCCGGGAAGGGGACAGGGGCCGTAACGGTGGGTCGAGAGGGAAGGCCATTGTGGAGGAGAAGGGGGGCAGTCGCGATGGGCTAGCGATGGGAGGCTGTCGTAGTGGGCCGACAAGGGGAGGTTGCACGGGCGGTCTTCGAGGAGGGGAGGGGGCCCGTCGTGGGTGATCTCTAGGAAGGGAAAGATGGTGGTCTGGGGCAGCTGGGATGGGGCTGGGGGTGGGGCGTCGGGCTTATAAAGTTTTTCTTTCTTTTTTTTAAAAAAATAACTAGGTAAATCACCAAAAAAAAGATGCCAATTAAATTTTTTTAAAATTTAAATTTGCTACCAATTTTTTGGTTGCAAAAAATTAAAAAAAATTTATAATAAAAAAATCAATAAAAAATCTTAAAATTATTTTTTTAATTTAAAATAATTTAAAAAAAGTTTTGATCAATTTTTTGATCAAAAATTAATTTTTTCCAACCAAATTTTTTATCATAAATTTTTTAATCAAAAAATTGATCAAAAAATCCTAATTTTTTTTAATTTAAAATTTTTTTGACTAATTTTTTGATCAAAAAATTAATTTTTTTCGATCATAAATGTATTTTGTAACCAAATATAATTTTTTTTCTATTTTTCTTTGAATATAGTATAATTTTAGAATTTAAAGTCTATCTTCATCATTCATTATTTAAATAATTATCATTAGAGTATCGTCACAAAAGATCAGTTCGATCTAATAGCCCTAGCTATGTTGATCAATAAAATTTAATTTTGATGGCTACAAATGATCGTATGATGATCTGATAGATAAAGACCATCGATGGATTCAAAAACTTGCAATGATGATCTTGATGATATTTATAGCATACTATCAAAATTTTACTTCCATCAGACATCATTATCATGATTAATTTAGCATGAGATTATTTAGATCGGTAAATAAAAAATGAGTGATCAAAGGGCCAAATGGCATCCAATTATAAGGTAATTTTTTAGATAAATGATCTTTGCAACTACTTTGATCGCTTGTATGGTGGTGATCATAAAATTCATACCGTGCATATATGAATGATCTAAAACTATGTTTCTTGATACTCATTCTTAAAGTTCTTAGATAATTATACTTGTGCTTTTGTAAGATTAACTTAACATCGATGGTTCATATACACATAGTTTGAATTTTATAATCATCACCGTATAAATGATTAAAGTAGTAGCAAAGATCATTTATTTAAAAAATTACATTATAATTGAATGTCATTTAGCCTTTTGATCACTCATTTTTCATTTAACGGTCTAAATCATCTCATGCTAAATTGATCATGATAATGATTATGAAATAAACATTACCGAAATCATCATTACAAGTTTTTAAACTCATCGATGGTCTCATCTATCAGATTATCATACCATTATTCATGGCCATTGAAACTAAATTTTATTGATTGACATAGCTAGGGTTATTGGATCGAGCCAGTCTTATATGATGATATACTAACGATAATTATTTAGATAATAAACCATGAAGATATGCTTTAAATTTTAAAATTATATAATTTTATTAAAAAAATAAAAATTTATATTTAGTTACAAAAAACATTTATGACCAAAAATTTGATAAAAAAATTGATTTTCTAATCAAAAAATTGATTGCTAAATTTTTAAATTTTTCTAAATTAAAAAAATAATTTTAAAATTTTTAGATCAATTTTTTGATCGAAAATTTATGATCAAAAATTTGGTAGGAAAAAATTAATTTTTGGACCAAAAAATTGATCAAAAAATTTTTAAATTATTTTAAATTAAAAACTAATTTTTATATTTTTTGATTAAAAAATTGGTCAAAAAAAATTTAAATTATTTTAAATTTTTTGAGAAATAATTTTGGGATTTTCTAATCAATTTTTTGATTAAAAAATTTATAATTGAAAATTTGGTTAGAAAAAATTAATTTTTTAACCAAAAAATCTATCAAAAAATTTTTCAAAATATTTTAAATTAGAAAAATAATTTTGAGATTTTTTGACCAAATTTTTGATCAAAAAATTTATGATCAAAAATTTGATCAAAAAAATTAATTTTTTGATCAAAAATTTGATCAAAAAATTTTTCAAATTATTTTAAATTTTTAAAAAATAATTTTGTATTTTTTAATTAATTTTTTGGTCAAAAAATTTATGACCAAAAATTTGGTCAAAAAAATTAATTTTTTGATTAAAAAATTAGTCAAATTTTTTTTAATTATTTTAAATTTTAAAAAAATAATTTAGGATTTTTTAATCAATTTTTTGATCAAAAAATTTATGATTGAAAATTTGATCAAAAGTATTAAATTTTTAATCAAAATTTTTTTAAATTTTTTTAAATTTTTAAAAAATAATTTTAATATTTTCTAATCAATTTTTCAATTAAAAAATTTATGATTGAAAATTTGATCAAAAAATTGATTGTAAAATTTTATAAAATTAATATTTTATTATTACCTAGATATGCAATCCAAGAGGGGGGATAAATTATGTTTTTAAAATTTTAAAGCTAATTTAGAACCATAAAGATTATGTAATGTTATGCAAGTTGTATGTGATAGGTGATTTAAGTGAGATGAAAAGATAAATAGTAAGAGGACAGGTATTTAATGATGGAGAGAGAGCAAGCACACCACAAACAAGCAAGATTTATAGTAATTCGATGCTAACCTTGCACCTACATCCACTCTTCGAGCTTCTACTTGAAAATTTAAATTCACTAACCGCATTCAAACTGAATACACTATTGAAAATCTCCATTCCTAGATATCGCAAGCTAGCACGCTTATTTCTTGGATATAAGTCAACCCCACATACTCCAATTCAAGGTTTGGAGAGATCTTCCTAAGTTTTAGAACCCCCAAAACTTAAAACAATATGAAAATAGAGTATAAGAGTTAATGACAATGAAATACAAAGTTAGCCCGAGCAAATAAAACATTAAAAACTCTTTACATAATTAAGAAAGAAACTTTTTTGATTTTTTTCAAAGTTGTTGAAGACTTGAATGAACTTTTGAGAGATTGGTGAGCTTGAAATGAAAGCTTTTTTGCTTGAAGAGGACTTTTTGCTTAAAGCTAAAATGAATGCTTGAATCTCCTTTTCTATTCCTTCTTTTTAAAAGCCTTTATATCCTCTATGATGACTGAAGAGAAAATAGATCCAATTTATAGCCATTGGAGATCCATTTTGGAGCATTAAATGCAGCTAAAAAGATTCAAAAAATAATCATTGTGGACTTTTTCCATCGTAGGGGTCGACCCCTAGGTCGTCCCATGCACAGGAGTCGACCTAGGGATTGACCTCTATGACAAAAAGCCAAAAAAGAATCATATTCTGTAAAAATAGCCTTTGGAACAGTAGAGGTCGACCCCTGGCATAGAAGATGACTTAGGGGTTGTCCCTTTTAGTGTGCCAATCAGCCCCTTTGATAGAGTCGATCTTTTTCTTCAAACTTGATTTTCTCTCAAAATATAATCTAAAAAATATGAAATTATCTCTAATAGATCATAAATCTTCTATTCTTGCTCTTGAGGCTTTCGAAACAGATTTTCTCCAACTTTGTAAAATTTATGGTTTTGCCCCTCGTCATCTTTCTTTCTGATTTTCTTCTAAATTATGTATCCAAAAATTATAAAACTATCTCCAATATATCAAAAATCTTCTAGACTTGTTGTTGAGGCTTCCAAAATATATTTTCTTCAATTTTATAAAATTTATGATTTTATTCTTGAAATATAATAAATTTTTTTTCAAGCCAAAATCATTAGTATCTCGCTCAAATATTTTATAATCATCAAAATCAATTCTTGGAGTAACAATCTCTCTCTTTTTGATGATGATAAAATATTTATGTATAAGAAAAATAAGACATGCATAGAACATTAAAAAAAATAGTGCCATTAAAAATTTTGAGTTTAAAATTAAGATAAAATATAGATATATTCAATTGATGTAAATTTTAAGGCATGAGCTTTATAATATTAAGACATAATGTCAATGCCTACAAGTAGATGATCATAGTGCCTCATTACCATAAAGGATAGAGAAATCATAGTATAAACCTAAGTTTCTATAAAATAACTTAGTTCTTTTAGAAGAGAGGTTAGGGGCTATATAAAAAAAATTGCCAATAATCAAGCATGTAATTTTAACATCAGCAATCATCAAGCATATAATTTTAACATCATCAATTAACAATTATTACTTATACTAAATAATATATTTACTCCCCATTTTTGACATCATCAATTAAAAACTATTCTTTTCTTATTTAAAATAAAAATTTACTCCATCTTTTATGACAGAATAAGATGTCAATATTCAAAATACATAAGAGTCATAGAAGTCATACATCAAGTAAATAGTTCTAGTCAGAATACATAAAAATTCTAGAAATTGAAATAGTTAGCCATACAAGATAAGCACCATTAATTGATACCACATTAATCTTTAACTAATACTAAAAATAAGAAGGAGAATTCATCTTAAATGAATTCTCCTCCTTATTTTTATAAATAAAAATATTTTTAATTAAATAATCTTTTAAGATTAAATTATTTTTTAGTATTTTTTTTATTTTACTTATTTTAAAGTAAGCATATTGAGTTTCAAATAATCAACCATCAATTAAATAATCAAAGTATGAATCGACAAGTCAAAAAATATATAAATGCTTAAATTAAAGATGAATAAATCAAGCAATATAAGTGATTTCTTTTCAAGTTTAAAAAATTATTTCTTTTGGCACAACTCAACCAAAAATAGAATAAGATTTAGTTTAAGAAATATTTCTTTCTCATTTAGAAAGTATAATTTTAATATTATATTTTTTTTTCTCAAAACTATAGATTCAAAAAAATATATTTTTCAAATTTAGTTAAGAAATAGATTTAAGATTTAAAAATCTAAGATAAATAGATTCTTTCAAAATTAAGAATTTAGATATATTATCATAAAGAGATTCATTTAATTTTTTAATAATTATTATTTTTTTAAAAAAAAATATTTTTTTCAAAAAATATTATACATTGAGTTCAGAAAAGATACCAAATATTTGTAATTTATCTCAAACATTATCATATTAAAATATGGCTGTGCAAACTTAGATTTGAGATAAAGCATTATTTTCTTTCTTTCTGTTTGATATTAAAGTAAATTATTCAAAATTGTATCACAAGAATTTATCTTAAATGTTATAATAGCAAGAATATAGCTATGGAAATTAATATTTGAGACAAAGCAATTATTCTTTTACAAAAAGATAATACAATGAAATTCAAGGCAAAAATATACTATTTGATACAAATTATGATACCAATAGATTATACAAATAAATCATAGAGAGATTTACTATTTAAATTTAGATCTTTCTTTTCTTAAGAAATATCACTTAATTTAGTTTAGAAAAGATATGAAATTCTTTGAATTTATTTCAAAAGATATCATATAAGCTATGCAAAATTATATTCCAGACAAAATATTTCTTTTTTTCTTGCCGAAAGAAAGCAATGAAGTGCAAGACAGAAAAATTTGTTTGATACCAATTATGAAACTTCATTTAAGGATGAATTCTTTGATACCAATGTAAAATATGAATAAACAAAATCATATGAAAGCTCAAGTATAAGTGAACCAACAAGTCAAGAACAAATAAATGCCTATTAATGATTTTTCATAAGATTCAAAAATTATTTATCTATAATTTTAATTTAAAGTAAAATATTTTTTAAAATTAAGCTTGATACCAATTAATTATTAAAAATCATGATAGGATCAAACCATGCAAAGTATGATTGAATAAAAAGTAAAATATAAATAATTTTTCTAAAGCAAATCAAATAACTAGAATAACATGAGTGCATAAATAGATCAAAATAATTTTACTTTTAATATTTCAATAATATTTTTTCTTATTCAGTTCAAATTTTTTTTTATTTTTCATAATAAATGCTAGAAAACTTGATTTTTCTTAACTCTCCTCCAGTGTTGAAAAATTAACTTTTCTTAATTCTCCTCATATTTTTTTCAAATCAGGCATATTTAATTAATTTAAACAAGCAATCATTTCTCCCCCTTTGTTTTGCAAGCAAAGCATATATTGAGTCAAACAAATAATATTAAATACATTAAATTTTCATAAAAGATAAAATTTTTATTGATTAGCTAATGATGATTATAAAGATAAAATCATGAAAGCATGCAAAATGTATGAGAGTTATATCCTATATAGATGCCAAAAATAGATTGAAAGAATCACTAAAGCTGTGGAAAGGAATCCTAGCATCTTAAGCAAGTATATATCAGGATAATCCTAAGATGTAGGTCTAGGTTAAGTAGAAGGAGAGTGTAGTCTAATATCTCCAAATGACTAGATTTGGTAGCGAACATTCTTTCTCACTGCAGTGAGTGCCTGAAACAATCTTCCTAACTCATCTCTGATCAATGATAATGCCTCCATTTGATCTCATCTCATTTGGTGTGCCACTAATATGTACCTCTAAAGCTTTGCACAAACTGACACTACGATATTGATGGAGAGTCTCTCAACAAATGCAACCTTATCCAGTCTATCAGGTAATCATGAGGTAGTATCTGGATGGTTGATCTGTGAAAGTAAAGCTATCTCTATTTATTCATGCTGCTCTGCTGGCTCCTTGTCCTGATATTTACTATAGTAAGCTTTGCTGTAGGAGTCTCATCATCTTCATCTACTATAGCATGAGAGCTGATATCCTCAATACCCTCAATCATCATCTCGATCAAATACAAATCTTAAATATGTAGCTGCTTGAGATAATACAAGATGCTTCTACTGGTATGTATATATGTAGCGTGTGTTCAATGCTATCAACATTTATCTCAGTCTACACACCTTTCACTTTGAAAACTAGACTTTCTCTTTTTTGGGCAAAATACTTTCGAGGTGCCATTGGAGAATACAAGATTAGAATAGAGATGGAGAGAAAATATCTAATTTTAGTAGGAGAGGGGTTTGAAAGGAATTATGGCTCGACAAAATTGATAATGGAATGATAGAGTCTTGGGATATTTTCAAATAGAAGAACTAATTCCAAAAAAAGGTCAACTCCTGCTAAATCAAGAGTCGGCTCTTGAAGAGAGGTCGACTCCAATGAAACTAGGAGTTGGCTCCTCGAAGCAAAAAATAGTTCAAGTAGTTTTAGGTTCAAGAAAATTTAATCAAGTTGAATAAGAATCAATAAGCAATTAAATCGATGATCAAGAAAGATATTTAAGTCAATTTGGGGGATCATGAATTAATCAATCATGGGAGCAATATTATCAAGTCAAGGGACTCATGTGAAAGAAAGTCTAGATATAAGCTATATGAGTTTTGATTAAACTATGAAATTCCAAATCCTTAGGAATAAGCTAATATGTAATGTTATTCAACACATCAAGTACATAATTTTTATGATTGAATGTTTTATTTTCAAGTACTTTATTTCATACAAAATTTTTATTAAAAGTTTAATAATTTAGCATTTTATGGAAGAATATCAAACATAGTTTTACTTGTTTGTTCAGTAACTTAAAAATATTCATATCCAATTAAGCATCTTTTAATTTAAGTTTACCAATTACAAAATTGATATGAGGAAGCTATTATATCATGTTGAATTTTAAGATAATTTTAATTCATATAATAACATAATACTTAGAGAAGAGCATATTGATCTTTTAAAATTAAAATATTTAAATCATCAAAATCAATCAATCATACTAATCTTACTAACATATGAAAAAAAATTCAAGCAACTAATCATAATATGAAATCATAATGATAGATCATTAAAAATAATAGAATTAATCAAATAAACATTGATGGCATGATATGATAAAAGTTTAGATTTTACCAATATCATCATCCATCCAAGTCCATTCCCAAGGCATCCAACTACAAGTATTTTCTCATTTTATTCTATTGAATTTTTGGTGTACCTGCAAAATCATTTACTATTTTTTGATACCCAAGTCATCTTGAGTCCATGAAGGTTAGAGCTCATGGTTTCTTTTGGAATCCAAGTCTTCTTCATATTTGAATTTTCAGATTTACTAGAAAAATATGTATAGAATTTATGTCCTACTTTTTCATATTTAAAGCAAGTAATATTTAAAAACTTATTACTTGATGAGTTCACTAAGATGTTTTTCAAAAATTTTTGTTTCTTAAGAGGATTATAGCTTAGGCTAGCTTTATCATAAATGGCCTTTCAATTTTCAAGCATCATTTAAAGTTTATTTGAGCTAAGAGTAAACTTTTCTACCATAGGTTTTAACTTAGAAATTTCATTTCTTAGGTTCAGATTTTCTTGAGTTAAAATTAATTTCTCATTTAAAATTATCTCATTTTCTTTTAGGAAGAATTTTAAAATATCATTTTCTTCTTAAGCTCAGCATTTTCTTCAACTAACAAATTTTTAAATTTAATCAATTTTTTCTTTTCTTTAGTTGAAGAATTAATTTATTTCAAAAAATCTTTCTTTTCTTTGGCCATGTATTTTATATTTTTTAATAGATCTTTTTTTCAGTCAAAATTTTATTTTTTCTTCAACCAAAGATAAATTAGATTTTTTAAGTTCTTTATTCTATAGCTTTATCTTTTTATGTTCATCCATTAACTTATTGAAGGCTTCATATAATTTATTAAAAGTAAATTCAAAGGAGTATTCATGATATATCTCATCATTTTGAGCCATGAGGTAATAACTTTCTATACATTCCTCCTCTTTCTCATTCTTCTCTTCTTTGCTTTGCTCTCTGTTAAACAATACTTTTTTTTCTTTATTTCTTTCTTTTTTTCTTCTTTTCATCCTCATGCACCATGAGGCATGAGTTGAGATGAGTTTTTTTTCTTCTTGGGAGCTTGATGTTTTTCTTTGATTTGCTTCCTCAAAAGTAGTTTCTAATTTTTTTCATATTTGATTTGCTAAATTATATGAAGAAATTGTATTAAAAATATTTATATCTAATAAACAATAAAGTAAATTCATTACTTTAGCATTCATTTGAATCATTTCTTTATCATGAATTGATGCATTGGATGTGTATAGGCCATTGATTATAATTTTTCATAAATTATAGTCATGTGCTTGAATGAATATTTTTATCCTAGATTTTCAATAAGTATAATTTAAGCCATTAAACAATAGGGCTCTATCTATAAAATGTCCATCATTAAAAAAAGATTTCATTTTAGATTGCTAAGATCTTTGGCTCTTGATGGTTAAATCAATAACTAATAACAAAGTACCTGCTCTGATACCACTTATTGCCTAGATATGCAACCCAAGAGGGGAGGGGTGAATTAGATTTTTAAAATTTTAAAACTAATTTAGAACCATAAAAATTATATAATGTTATGCAAGTTGTATGTAATGGGTGATTTAAGTAAGATGAAAAGATAAATAGTAAGAGATTAAGTATTTAAGAAAATAAAAAAGGAGAGAGAGCAAGCACACCATAAACAAGGAAGATTTATGATGGTTCAATGCTAACCTTGCACCTACATCCACTCTCCAAGCTCCTACTTGAGAATTTAAATTCACTAACCATATTCAAACTAAATACACCATTGGAAACCTTCAACCCTAGCTATCCCAAGCTAGCATGCTTGTTTCTTGAGTACAAGATAATCCTACACACTTTGATTCAAGGTTTGGAGAGATCTTTCTAAGTTTTGAAACCTCCAAAACTTAAAATAATACGAAAATAGAGTATAAGAATTAATGACAATGAAATACAAAGTTAGCCCCTTTAATGAGTAAATAAAATGTTAAAAACTTTTTACACATTAAGAAAGAAGCTTTTCTGATTTTTCTCAAAGTTGTTGAAGACTTGAATGAGCTTTTGAGGGGTTGGTGAGTTTGAAATAAAAGCTTCTTTGCTTGAAGAGGACTTTTTGCTTAGGACTGAAATAAATGCTTGAATCTCTTTTTTTGTTCCTTTCTTTTGAAAGCCTTTATATTCTCTATGATGACTGAAGAGAAAATAGACCTAATTTATAGCCATTGGAGATCCATTTTAGAGTATTAAATGTAGCTAAAAAAAATTAAAAAACAGTCGTTGTGGATTTTTTCTGTCGCAAGGGTTGACCCTTAGGTCATCCTCTACACAGGGGTCGACCTAGGGGTCGACCTTTGTGATAGAAAATCAAAAAAATCATGTTCTATAAAAATGGCCTTTAGAATAGTAGAGGTCGACCTCTGGTACAGAGGATGACCTAGGGGTCATTTCCTTTGGTGTGCTAATTTGTTCCTTTGACAGAGGTCGATCCTTTCCTTCAAACTTAATTTTCTCTTAAAATATATATTTAAAAAATATAAAATTATCTCCAATAGATCATAAATATTTTGTTCTTGCTCTTGAAGCTTTTGAAATAGATTTTCTCCAACTTTATAAAATTTATAATTTTGTCCCTCGTCATCTTTCTTGCAAATTTTCTTCTAAATTATGTATCCAAAATTTATAAAATTATCTTTAATAGATCAAAAATCTTCTAGGTTTATTGTTGAGGCTTTCAAAATATATTTTTTTAACTTTATAAAATTTATGATTTTATTCCTAAAATATAATAAATCTTTTTTCAAGCCAAAATCATTAGTATCTCGCTCAAATATTTTATAATCAACAAAATTAATTCTTGAAGCAATATTTATAAATTTATTTTTATATCCAAATTTTTGATCATAAAATTGATCACAAAAATTTTGATCATAAAATTGATCGTAAATTTCAACCAAAAAATTTGATTGCAAAATCGGTGGCAAAATCACTGTTTTCTTGTAGTGAGCCTCCGGCACCTCCTATGCCTCCCCCACCCCACATGACCACCCCTTGCACCTCCTGAGGACCCCCCCTAAAAAAAAAGAAAAAGAAAAAAAATCCAATGCAAAATGCCAACCATCATCTTGATTTCCTACTCGATCACTCCAAGCCTCCCAACTGCTCCAAGCTAATTTCTGAAGGAACAGTGCAAGGTTCTAGGCATGCTTTTCAAAATTTTTATAAAATTAATGTGCAGCAAAAGGCTAAAATTAATCTAATATTAATTTTATGCATATTATGATCAGATCATAAAACCTTATACTAGGATCTAGATATGTCATATATATATAGAAAAATAAATACACTTAGTCAGCATATCATATTTGCTGATCAACTCATGTTCAGAATATGATACCTGAGCATGAGTAGACAATCTTCGCAATCTAAAAATACTGAAAAGAAGATCCTCAAGTCGCTATGTAGCCACATAGTCATTCGGCCTCTATGAACGGTTCACACGGAGCTTTTAGTCTCGACCAGCTCCATTGGAGTACTGGCTCTATTGAAAAATATATCCTAAAGCTAATCATCTAAGTCATAGATGATTGAAATTAGTATATGAATTATCTAATAACAATGGTTATTTGATTGGTTCATCATAGAAGTTCTATCTTCCTTAAATGAACTCTTAAAATATGATGAAGTCCTTAGAACCATAATTAATCAATAAAGAAGGATTTATCGAATGATTTTTAAACTATTCATGATCAAAGATAAGTTATTAATAAGGATGATAACTTATCGAGTGTAGGTCACTGTATGCCATATGCATTGGTTGTTCTCATAATCAAGTGGTGTGGAGACACTGGTATGGCATCTAGGTAAGATGTAGGAGTACATCCATACTGAACGTGATCAATATAGCACTCTACTATCAAGAGTAGCTAGCTAAGGTTAATGGGTATAAGTATTCCTCTGATCTGAGATCATCATGGTGACTTGCAAGCAACTCACTATACTTTGATGTTAGACTGTCTGTATTTCTAATATAGTATTGATAGATTTCTAGATATAGTCAAGTACTTATAGAGTCGGTGTGTAAGTCAAGATAGGATTGACTGCATCTAATTAACTTTAGGAAGAGAATGACTCATTGTATTTCAATTTAGCAAAATCTAGGCCTAGATAATCCTCATGAGGAGTCACAAAATTTATAAAATTTTGAGACATAATAGAGATGAGTTGTATGAGTGTTGACAACATACTTGAAGTTGTCTTGAGTATTATTAATCAAAGAGATGAATTATACGGTAATCATGGGCTAGGGTTCTAAGAATGTTGCTTTATATACATTCGATCTATCCAGATGTCGAAAATTATTGCTAGATGGTTACTTCAATTGATATAAAAATTGGTTCCTATACTACTGATTTAGGTTCAAACCTATGGGGTCTCACACATTAAAGGTTGTAACCAGATCACATGGTTAATCGATGATTGAAAATCATTCTAAGATCAAATATTCAATGCGATTGATGTTTGACCTAATGCAAGTATTGCAGGATGATCGATTAGCAATGAGATTGCTAATTAGCTTAATCTAATTGAGCAATTGGGCGAGATCAACTCTAATTGAATTAGATTCAATTAGAATTAGTTTAGACTTAAGTAGATTAAGTTTAATTGATTTATTGGATAAGTCAATTGTAAGAAAAAAAATAATTCCTAGTTGGACTAGGATTTAAGTGCACCTAATTTCTAATTAAGTTAGGATTTAAATCAGATTTAAACCTAACTTAATTATCTCTCTAGTTGGACTAGGATCATCCATAATTAGGCTTACACTAATCATATTTTAATTAGATTAAAAATTGATTTGACCTAGTCAATACATGAGAATCCTAGTTAGACTAGTATTCCTTATTTCCTTTCTTATGAAAATAATCTCCATGCCCACTTATTTTTATTTCTAGATTTTTTTGTGATTTTCATATCTAAGGATTGATTTCCCATGCCCCATATCTGGTTTAATTTGAATCAAATCTAATTTGGTTCATTATGGAAAGTGGTTTGGTTTGTTTCTCTTTGAAAGAGTCCTTGACCAAAACACTTTATTCTTCTTTTGCTCTTTCCTCCAATGCCCACCTTTACTTTTTCTTGTCACCCTTTTTCCTTGGTTTATGTGAGGTTTCCTACTCTTCATGCAGAAAAAATAGGGGAAGGGGCATCCAAGAGTTGGACGCCCCATTATTTCCAAGTTTGACTAGGTCATTTGACCTAGTCTTCCTTATTTTGTGGTGCCTCCTATATGATAGGAGTAGGTGTCAAAAATTCTAGGGTTTTCCATAGTAAAAGGTAAAAGAAAAAGAAGAGTGGGCATGGGATATTAGGCACCAAACATCTTGGAGGAAGAAGATTTCTTTTGGACATCAAATGTTGATGTCTTGATGAAGACAAAGGTAAGAGAGAATGTCTTCTCTTATAGTTTTCTTTCATGATTTACTTTCTCATTTTTTATTTATGATTTTTATATGATTAAAATCTGAGAGAGAGAGAAAGATGGTGTGGGAATCTATGCTCCAAGATGTTGGGATAGAATAATCAATTTTGGATATGATCTGATCATATCTTGATAAGAGAAGAAGAACAGAAGAAGGTCTTCTCTTAGGATTTCTTTGAAAACTCTTCTTCTCCATATTATGTGAGATTTTTCTATGAAAAAAATCAGCAAGTGTAAGATCTGGAAACATGAAAAAAGTCTAAGGAAGAAGGTCTCTCCTTGTCCTAGCATAAAGATGTTTATATTAAATTAAATTTTAAAAATAAAACTTTTAAAATTATACATACTACTATAAAGTTGTCCTACTGTAAGGTTTATCCCATACAGTGGAGAGATTGTCCTAGTATGTGCTGATCTATTCTTGAATCATGAATAAATTAGATATGATCTAAATAATTTTATGATTTATTTTTAATTTTAAATCTAAAATTAAATAGATATTAGATCTATTTTAGATTATTTAGATTAGATCTAAATAATATCGGATCAGACATACTGATTATAAGATTATCCTGCTGTAAGATTTATTCCTTATAGTGGAGAGATTGTCTTAATATGTGCTGACCTAAATAACCTAAATCATAAATATGTTAGATGAGATCTAAAGTAATTTATGATTTATTTTTAGATTTATGATCTAACTCGAATAACCTAAATCATAAATCTAATTTTAAATGATTTATGATCTGATCCATATGATGTATTTTATATTTAGATCTAGATCTTTTTATTGCATATGTTAATATATAATTTTTATTTTGAATCTAAAATGTATATGTTATATTTGTTTTGTAAAATTTAAATTAAGATCTTACTTTCTGCAAAATTCTAGATTTAAAATCATAGGACATGATCGAAACATTAAAACAAATCAGATCTAAAACCATATATTGAATATGATTCAATGTAAACTGTTTATAATTTAAAAATATTTTAAATAATCAAATCAAAAATTAATTCTGAGGTTCCATAAATCCAAATCAAAAGTTTTGAACTTAATTAAGAATTAAATAATTATTTAAGATCTAAGTTTATGATTTAAAGATCCTAAGATGATTTCATAAAATATGGATTAAAGGATAATAGGTTAGCTTTGATCAGGTCCTTAAACTGGGTTAGACCTAAGGTTAGATTAAATATAGACTTAGTTAAAAAATTAATCAAATCTAATTAATAGTTAATTAGGATTAGATCATTCTTATAGATCACTTTAATAGTCATAGTTGATCAAAGTTCATACATCTAATAAATGGATATTAATCATGGCTCAGTGGTCAAGTTCGAGTCTTTAGACAGACCAAATCAAAACTGATAAATTGATTGGTGTCTAAGGTAAGTCTGACATTTTTAGATCGGTGGTTTTTAATTGGCAGCCCACTTATCTGACTATTTTTGATAGTATTTAAGGCAAGCCTTGGCAAATCCTCTTACCGATCTCACTTACCTAGCCAATGTGGTTAATCAGGTCTTGATTAGGTTGCTCATTGACTCGTGCTAACCCATGTCACATAGTTAATCAGTGAGACTAATTTTATTCAATGAGACTAATCTAGGTGCCCATTGACCAATATTAATCCTAGTCCTTATCAAAGACTTGAGAAGTTAGTAGGAGGACTTGACTTGGTGAAGTCGGTGGGAGCAAATTGATCCATATCCTTTCTATCCTTAAATTATAAATAAATTTAAATTCTCTAAAATTATTAGGTCCTTAAAATGATAAAGTTATGAAGATAACTGAGTCATAGCCTTCTACTAAGTTGGATAATAATGGGTCCATTAACTCAATAATCATTGGAGGCCCAAAGACCTGGTGCTTATTGACTAATGGAATTATCATTCATAATATAATAACTTGGAAGTGTCTCTCTAATGGTGGTTAGGTTGGTCAATCAAAGTTGGGCTTAATCATTCGTTGGTTAGATGCACCAAGTATGGTCATATTAATGGTTGGACCTAACCGGATCCTTATAGTGAAGGCCAAAGCCTATTGATTAGGTTACTAGGGCAAAATTAAATTACTAAAAATTATTTGAAGAAATAATTGATTAATAAACCTACCCAAGATGCACATGGGTTGACCAACCAAAGTCGAGCTTGTATGTAGTCTATGTAGCTTCTAGTATCTACTAGAAAATTAAAGTAATTTTTTGAATTGAAGGTAGAGGCTACTAATTTGAATAAAATAATGAAAGAACCTTAATACTAAAGTTCAAGTCTCTAGGCTTAAGATAATTTATATACTTAGATCATTGTTCTCTTTTCTCAAAATAAGGCTAAATCCTAATTGCTTCTATCACTGTTAGATAGTAATGACTTATGAGATCCAACTTTGATAATTAGTATCGAAAGTTAATTTTGGTTCAGCAGTACGAATAGGTTCATATTGGGGCTTCTAAGCCTAGTCAAAATAATTAGTTCAAAATTGATCCAAATCAGGCATAATGCTTCTACTATTAGAAGCAGGAACATAGAAAGAAGAATTATCTTGCTTTCTTTGACCATATTAGGCTGAACAAAAGAAAGGAGTAAGAGTTGCTTATCAAGGATGTTATATGATAATATCTTGAAATTTCTCTGTATATAATTCTACTACCTAAATATTAGATACCATTGGTCTTATGTAATTTATTGCAAAGACTATAAGTAAGTAGAATGTTTGGAAATGGTAAGAAATATCTAAACATTGGGGATGAAAGTTCTATTTCAATCCTAGCTTTAGAAATTATCAAGCTTATTTTCAAAAGATGTTATTTTGAGTGATTATCATCATTGTCCATCATTTATAATAAATATGATCTCTGTTGGTCTTTTGATCAGAGATGGTTATCATTTATCAATAAAAAAGATTATTATGATATTATTATAAATAATATTATAATAATACATGGATAATAAAAAAATAATATTTAATATTTATACAGTCTGTTAAGTGTAATGTACACATTCAATAAACTATTAGATGTGTGTTCTAGAAGTCAGATTGGCTAAACACTTATAATACACTTCCAAGGATAATTTTATAATTTTGATAATAAATTAATAAAAAAATTATTTTCTATCATAGTGTGTATTTAAAGTATCTATGATACATCCTTTGAGTTAATGGTAATGATGATTCATATTTTTAAGAGTTTAAAATTTAAGACATGAATTTTTATAACTAACTCATAAACTGCTTCCAATCGTAGGATCATCACGAGGATGGTGATCGATCCGAAAGGTCGGTGTACGATCACTTTTTTAGGATAGATGTATTTTGAGTCTATCGTATGGAGATACCACAGTGAGAGTACAGATACTCATTAGAGAATGAGGGTACTGAGCGTGACCACCTCGAGCAGTCATAAGAAAGTCTACCTTCTCGTCGATGATTGGCTCCATGCTGCAGTGGTGTTTCTGATTCTTAGACCTAAGGTGCATCGACAGTTTACCTTGAGGGTATTATAGTTTGACTATATCATAACTCGATCTTCTAGCTATTCAAAATTCTGAGATGTATATTGGCTATAGCATGTTCATTGTAGGAATTGGATTGCACCAATAGAGGATCTATCTACCTTGGTAGATGAGGAGTAGCCCTATGATAATCATGAGATTGAGTCTTTAAGCCCATGGCTATGGTAGTGTGAAGATAATAGAAAGAATTTCTATTAGGGTTTCACATCGGATTTGAATCAAATGATTAATTCATATGACGGATGTTAGATTTGATGAGTTCATCTTAACCCTGATCCTGTCGGAACTCAAGATAGAAGAACCCAATCACATAGGTAGCTGCATTGAGAGATTTATTTTTAGTTCTGATGAATTGTCACCATATACTACTAGGTGTCACTGGTGGACTTTGAGAGCAATTAGAATAATTTTGATGATCGATCATTCTAATTATGTGAATTAGAAAAGTTCTGGTCCATCGAAAGATATTTTGATGATATCGATGATAGAGATTGCGACATGTCTCATTACCATACAGAACTAAACCTAACTAGATCATACAAATAAGGATTTGGATCTAGATGCCACCAATTGAGCTAATCCAATTCGATTGATTTGGATTAGATTCAATCAGGTTCAAGGTAATCGTGCTAGCACATGATTAAGCCTGACTTTCTCCTTCTATAATATTTTTGATTCATTGCAATCGAGTCAAATTTAACAAAAACTCATTCTTGTATCTTGAATAGATTTATTTTCATCTGACTGGAACCGGTGCAAGTTAGATTAATTGTACAAATTAAATCCATTCCTAGTGCAATTGGACTAGGGTCAAAAGTTGACCTATTTAAGAGATTTGAGGGTCACTTGATCAGATGCTTCTAGAAAATTCTTTGAAAATCTTTTTGCTTTGATTTTTGGATATGTTATAGGGCTTAAGACATGCTATGGGTGTGCCAAATTTCATAATTTATGGTAGAGTTTTGACTAGGTTTTGATAGAGTTTGATTTAGATCAAACTCTTAAGGGAAGAGTCCAAGGCACAATGGACTCTTCCTTATCTACTCATGTTGCCTACTTTTTGAATCATTTTTGGTGACAAAACTAGAAGGGATCTGGTGTTTTCATGTGGATATTAATCCTTGATATCCCTTGAAATCAAATAAGAGGTTATTTGGTCAAATGGGACTCTAGATGGCGTTAGATTTAAAACCCCTTCTCACGCCAAAGAGGAGGGATTCCACAAAATTATTTTCTAGACCCAAGTGCTATCACCCATAGCTTATCCCATGCCCCCCCTATCCTCTCTCTCCCTCTCCTCTACATGCCTAAAAAGTTAGGCACAAATCATAGAAGAAGATCCAAGTATTTCAGTGTAAGATTTAGGATCTACATGATGGTGTTCGTGAGATGGACAGGCTACCTTCAGATATTATTTTGAAGGACATATAGATCAGATCCAGATTTGATCTTTTAAAGAAAGATTTTTAAGTAGAAGACATCTAGCTCCTACCCAAGTGGATATCGATAGACCCCAGGCACATGCATGGCTCCTTCTAGAACCTCAGGAATGATCAGGATCATCGCAGGATAATTAGATTATCCAATCAGATACTTAAAATTAAATCTAATTTTATTTTATTTTTAAATTTTAATATTAGATTACCATAATCAAATCTAAGAACTTTTAGATCTGATTGAATCATAGATTTTTGCAAAAAAATCTATCTCAGATCTGATCAGATTTGGACGATCCTGCAGCGGAAAATCAAATTTTCCTTCAAATGGTATCAGAGCTACGTTAGCAGTACTTCAGATCTATTTTAGATCTAATTTAATTTTTATTTATGATTTAATATTGAAGAATTTTAGATGTTACAGTAGATGTAATTAGATCTAAAATCAAAAAATTAAAAATTATATGATTTAGATCTATAATGTATGAGATGCATGATTAGACTAGGAATAGAATAGTTCTATATGTAGTTTAGTATGATCATGTTATTAATTTAATTAAATATAATTTTATATCTAATTTATTTTTATTTTTTTGATATTACAATTATTGAACTAGATCTAAAAAATAAAAAATAAAGTTTTTAATTTTTAATTATTCATAAGAGATATGAAAGATGCATACTTAGACTAGTTATAGAATGGTTCTATAAAATATCTAGAGTAGTTTTGATTTTGATGTGATCAAATTTAAAATTCTATTTTTTTGATTTAATATATGATATTTTAGATCATGGTTGATTGAGTTATGATACATGAGATGTATGCAAGGCATGTACAGGTTAGATCTTTGATTGTATATGTGATATATGATTTAGATCTAACTTATTTTATTTTAAAAATATATTTTTGATTAAGGCATTTCTCTTGACCATCTAATCATAAGAATAAAGTAGGATTTAAAGGTCCTCTCCTCTCATTCAATGGAATGTTCTTATGATGTGTAGGGGTGCTGCGCATTCATCCTTAATAAGAAATCAGAACTTATTTCCTGTAAAACCCTAGATCCTAAAATTCTAAGATTTTATTACATGTTTTGTTCATAAATCTAAACTTAATTAAAAATTAAGATTATAAAATTAATTAGATCTAAAAATTATAAATTTTTAAATCTAAGATATCTTCATAAAATTGGGTTCGAGCTTGAGTAGCTCAATTAGGTCTAGCGGTTGATCAAATCGAATCAAGAGTTGGTTAGGTGGGATCAAAGAAAGCTTAGAATTGACTAGCCTAATAGAATTAAGTCTAGGTCAAGATTGAATCACATTAAGATGTGACTCGATCAAGCCAAGACCTAATTTGGCTCCACGGTTCAAGCTTGGATTATAGGCTAATCTGATTGATTCTGATTCGATAATTTGGTATCTAAGATAAGTCTGGCAGATATGATCAACTAATTTTTAATTAGGAGCTACTCGATCTGAATGCATTTTTGTCGAGTTAATGGCATATCCCTTCCATCGATCTCACTTATCCGATCATTTGTGTTGATCCAGTTCTAATTTTAGATGGCTAACAATTCGAGCCAACCTATGCCACTAGATTAGTCATAATTATTATGACTAAGTCAAATAAAATTTAAAGAGACCTAAATTAAATCTTTCTAAGAAAATATTAAGTTTAAGATCTTCCACCATTGTATATGTGCGGGCTCTTCTTGGGGTTGATTATTCTCAATTGGATATAGTGGTTCGATTGCACCAGGAAGATGAAACTATGTCTATTAGGCATTGGATGCTATGGGTTGGAGGATGGGTTGGGCTTAATATTTTAGATATGATGAGGAATCCAATCAAGAATCTAATTCGTGCAAATGGTGGGTTTGACTTAACTAAGAAATGAAGCAATATTCCAGGCATGGTGAGCTTCATGAATTAGAGATTAGATTTTGGTGCACCATGATTAGAGAATCATTGGACAAAAGTTGTCCACTCATCGATTGATCCATCATCAATAATTGTTAGGTTAAGTGGTGAGCCAGTTAATGGGATGGCACCATCCACTAGAAATCTATAATTATAGAGATTTTCACATCTCTGCCAAGAAAGTGTATGGATCCAAGTAAATAGTGGAAGCCTAATTTATTTAAAAATAAAATTTTTAAATAAATAGGTTAAGTCTAATTATAAAATCTAACTAGAAACTTTGACTCTCTATAAAAAATATCTACGTCTAACCCACTAGCCTATATTCTGGATACCCATAGGCTGATCGGATCCAACTATAAGGATTGACTCCGAAACTTCAAAATTATTTTGGATTTTGAGAAGTTGACTCATGTGTTGGAATAGGATCCTCCCACTTTACCAACTTGTCTATCCACTGATCGAAGAGCATCTCTAAAAAAATGGATGGATGAAGATAACAAAGTCGGGTATTACTTGTTGGGCTCGATGTCTGATGAGCTTCGGTGCCAACATGAAGACATTAAGACTAGTTACCAAATATTGGCTCACCTGCAAGAGTTATTTGGTGAATAGAGTCGTGCAGCCAAATATCAAATCACTAAGAAACTTTTTAAGGCTTAGATGCATGATGGACAGTCGGTCCAAGATCATTATCTAATGATGATCAAAAACTTAGAAAAGCTTGAGAAGCTCGTTATCAAGTTAGATCAGGATCTACAGATTGATATAATTTTACAGTCCTTGACTGATGCGTATGGACAGTTCATCATGAACTACCATATGCATAAACTTCAAAATACCTTGGCTAAACTTATGAACTGCTAGTTACTGTTGAGCTCTCTATGAAAGGTTCAATGGGCTCAGTGCTTGCTGTGGAGTGGACTTTTTCTAAGAGAAAGTCTTTTGGAAAGAAAAAGAAGACCGTGAAAAAGCAGATGGAAGGTGGGAAGAAGAAGGCAGAGCCGAAGAAGAAGATCACTAATAAGAAAAAATATTTTCATTGCAACACTGATGGCCACTGAAAGCGAAACTGCCTTCTTTACCTGACCAGCCTGAAGAACAAGGAGGCAGATCCTTCTGGAGGTATGCTCGTTATAGAATCTAATCTTATGATTTCTTCTACATCCAGTTAGATGCTTGACTCTGATTCTAGTGCTCACTTGTGCACTTCTGTGCAAGATCTTGAGGATAGCAGGAGAATGAGGATTGGTAAGATGATTCTATGCATCAAGAATGGAGCAAGAGTTACTGTAATGGTTGTGGGAACCTATCCTCTTCGACTATCGATAGGATTAGATTTAGTTCTTAAAGACTGTTTTTATGTGCCTACAACAAGCAGAAATTTGATTTTTATTTCATGTTTAGCGTAGGAAGGCTATGTAATTAGTTTTCTTAAGGACCATTATAATATTCTTTATGAAAAAAATAAAATTGCAAGTGATTCTTTTATCAATGATCTCTATCAGTTATATATTGATGTATCAGTTTTTAATATCGAGCAAAACATGAATCCCATAAGATCAAAGCAATCTAGGGATAATCTAAATGACAGGTATCTTTAGCACCTTAGGCTAGGCCATATAGTTGAAGATATGATTAACAAATTGAAGAAATTTGGACATTGAGTTCATTGACTTTTGAGTCATATCCGATTTATGAATCATGCCTTCATGGTAAAATAACCAAGCTTTCTTTTATAGGACATGGGGAAAGGGCCACAGACCTACTTCTCCTAATACATATTGATGTGTACGACCCATTTGATGTGTCGGTCAGAGGCAATTATGTCTACTTCATCATCTTTATCGATGACCTATATGACCTATCTCGGTATGGGTATGTGTATTTGATGCGACATAAGTCTGAAGCCTTTGAAAAGTTCAAAGAATTCAAACTTGAAGTAAAAAAATAAATAAAAAAATTTATTAAGGTTCTTCGATCAGATCGAGGAGGCGAATATCTTAGTCAAAAATTTCTAAACTATATTAAGAAAAATGGCACAGACTCACAATGGACTCCACTTGGAACACCTTAACTCAACAGAATTTCAGAATGAAGAAATTGGATCCTATTAGATATAGTCTGATCCATGATGAGTTTCACGAACCTCCTTGAGTTTTTTTGAGGACATAATCTGATGAGCGCTATATATTTACTAAATAGGATTCTCTCTAAAATTGTTCCTACCACACCATATGAGATATGGCATGGTAAGAAACCAAGTCTAAGTCATCTCAGAATTTGGGGTTATCTGGCTCATGTCAAGAGACAACAAGCTGACAAATTAGAGTCTAGATCCTTTAGAGCTCGATTTATTGAATATTCTAAAGAGTCATTTAGATATTATTTCTATTTTCTAAAAGATCATAATATGATTGTGAGTCAACATGCCATCTTCCTTGAAAAATAGTTTATTTAAGTTGGTGGCATCAAAAGATAGATTAGGCTCGAGAAGAAAGTTTCCCAAGAGCCATGAGCTAAGAAACCTATGGAACCCAATTAGATTGAGCCAACCTAGGCACTATCTCCTCCACCTCATAGATCAAGTAGAATTTTTCATCCTCCTAAAAGGTACTTAGGTACTATCTTAGAGGATGTAGAGAAAATATTCCTCAAGAGAAATGGGGTTCATGGTGATGATCCCAAAATCTATGATGAGGCGATATCAGATATCGACTACGAGAAATGATTAGAGGCAATGAGATCAAAAATTGACTCAATGCGCTCGAACCAAGTCTAGATCTTGGTAGATCCACCTGAAGGTATAGTATTTATTAGGTGTAAATGGATCTTCAAGAGAAAGATAGGTGCTAATGAAAATGTAGAGACATTCAAAGTAAAGCTCATAGCGAAAGGATATAGTCAACGCGAAGGCATTGACTATCAGAATACTTTTTCACTAGTAGCCATGCTCATATCCATCCGTACAATACTTGCTATTGCAGTCTATTTCGATTACAAAATATGGCAGATGGACATGAAAATGACATTCTTAAATGGATATCTTGAGGAAGATATCTATATGGAACAGTCGCTAAGTTTCACATCCAGTGATGATGATCACAAGGTATGCAAGCTGTAAAGGTCCATATACGGACTTCAGCAAGTATCTTGGAGCTAGAATGCTCATTTTAATAATGTAATCAAATCATTTGGATTTATCAAAAATGAGAAGAAATACTATATTTTCAAAAAGGTCAGTGGGAGCGCTGTTGTCTTTCTTGTACTGTATATGGATGACATCCTCCTAATTATGAATGATATTTTCATGTTGACTACAGTCAAAATATGATTGTCTAAGGAGTTTTCTATGAAAGATCTAGGAGAGGTATCCTTTATTCTAAAAATTAAGGTCTATAGAGATAGACCAAACAGGATGCTGTGTCTCTCATAGAAGATGTACATAGAGGAGGTGCTGAAGAAGTTCAGCATGGAAAACTCCAAGAGGGGATTAGTTTTCTTTAGACATGGCATTCATCTCTCCAAGAAGATATGTCCTAGCACACTTGAGGAGATTGAATGCATGAGGAAGATCCCTTATGCTTCAATAATGGGGAGCGTCATGTATGCCATGCTATGTACATGACCTGATATTGCCCATGCTATGAGTGTCACGAGCAGGTATCAGTCGAATCCAGATGAGGAGCACTGGACTTCTATGAAATGTATCCTTAAGTACTCGAGAAGGACTAAGGATATGTTTCTAATTTTTGGTAATAGAGAACTCCAGATCCAGGGATATATAGACTCGAATTTTGTGTCCAACATAGATGATCGAAAGTCGACATCTGAAAGTCTATTTATTTGTAATGGTAGAGCTATCAATTAGAAGAGTTTCAAGCAGACGGTGATAACAGACTCTACCATGGAAGCAGAGTATATCACTGCATCGGAGACTGCAAAGGAGGCATCTAGTATAAAAAATTTATCACAGAGCTCGGAGTGATGCCGTCAGATATCGTCCCTTTGTACTGTAATAATAATGGCACCATAGTCCTAGATAAGGAGCCAAGATCTTACGAAAACTCTAAGCACATCGAGCGGCAATACCACCTTATCTATGATTATCTCGAGAAGGGATATGTTGAGGTCAAGAGAGTCGATACAACAGATAATGTGGTTGACTCGCTGACAAAGCCATTGAGCCAGCAGAAGATCAAAGCCCACCTTGAGAAGATGGGACTTAGATTTATAGCCAATTGACTTTAGGTCAAGTGAAAGTTTGTTAGATATGTGCCCTAGAAGCCAGATTGGCTAAACATTTATAATACACTTCTTAGGATAATTTTATAATTTTGACTATAAATTAATAAAAGAGTTTTTCTCTATCACAGTGTGTATTTAAAGTGTCTGTGATACATCCTTTAAGTTAATGGTAATGAAGATTCATATTTTCAAGAGTTGAAAATTTAAGACATGAATTTTCATAATTAATTCATAAACTGCTCCCAATCGTAGGATCATCATGAGGATGGTGATTGATCTGAAAGATTGATCTACAATCACTTTTTTAGGATAGATGTATCTTGAGTCTATGGTGTGGAGACACCAGAGTGAGAGTATAAGTACTCATTAGAGAACGAGGGCACTGAGCATGACCACCTCAAGTAGTCATAAGGAAGTCTACCTTCTCATCGATGACTGACTCGATGCTATAGTGGTATGTCTGGTTCTTGGATTTGAGGTATATCGACAGTTTACCTTGAGGGTGTTATAGTTTGACTACACCATAACTCTATCTTCTAGCCATTCAGAACTTTGATGTGTATGTTGGCTATAGCATGTTCATTGTAGGAATTGGATTGCACCAATTGGGGATCTATCTATCTTGGTAGATGAGGAGTAGCCCTATGATAATCATAAGATTTGGTCCTTAAGCTCATAACCATGGTAGTGTGAAGATGATAGAAAGAGTTTCTATTAGGATTTCACATCGGACTCGAATCAAATAATTAATTCATATGATGAATGTTGGGTTTGATGAGTTCACCTTAATCCTAATCCTATCGGAACTAAAGATAGAAGAACCCAATCACACAGGTAGCTGCATCGAAAGGTTTGCTTTCAGCTCTAATGGATTGCCATCATATATTGCTAGGTGTCACTGGTGGATTTTGGAAGCAATTAGAATGATTTTGATGATCGATCATTCTAATTATGTGAATCAGAAAAATTCTGATCCATCAAAAGGTATTTTGATGATATTGATGATAGAGATTATGACATGTCTCATTACCATACAAAATTGAATCTAATTGAATCATACAAATAAGGATTTGGATCTAAATATCATCAATTGAGCTAATACAATTCGATTGATTTGGATTAGATCCAATCATGTTCAAGGTAATCGTGCTAGCACATGATTAAGTCTGATTTTTTTCTTCTATAATCTTTTTGATTCATTACAACTAAGTCAAATTTGATTTGACTCATTCTTATAACTTTAATGGATTTATTTTCATCTGACTGGAATCAGTCCAGATTAGATTAATTATAGAAATTAAATCCATTCCTAGTGCAATTGGACTAGGGTCAAAAGTTGACCTATTTGAGAGATTTGAGAGTCACCTGATCAGATGCTTCTAGAAAATTTTTTGGAAATTCTTTTGCTCTAATTTTTGGATATATGATAGAACTTGAGACATGTTATGGGTGTACCAAAGTTCATGATTTATGGTGGAGTTTTGATTAGATTTTGATAGAGTTTGATTTGGATCAAACTCTTAAGGGAAGAGTCCTAGGCATAATAGACTCTTCCTTATCTACTCATGTCGCCCACTTTTTGAAATATTTTTGGTGAAAAAGCTAGATGAGATCTGGTGTTTTCAAATGAAGATTAATCCTTGATGTCCCTTGAAATCAAATAGGAGGCTATTTGGTCAAATGGGACTCTAGATGGCATTGGATTTAAAACCCCTTCTCATGCCAAAGAGGAGGGATCGTACAAAATTATTTTCCACGTCCAAGTGCTGTCACCCATACCTTATCCCACACCCCCTCTATCATCTCTCTTCCTCTCCTCTACGTGCCTAAAAAGTTAGGCACAAATCAAAGAAGAAGATCCAAATATTTCGATGTAAGATTCAGGATCTATGTGATGGTGTTCGTGAGACGGACAGGCTACCTTTAGAAATTATTTTGAAGGACTTATAGATTAGATCTAGATCTGATCTTTTGAAAAGAATTCATGAGAAGAAGATGTTCAGATCTTGCTCGAGTGGATACCGATAGAGGCTAGGCGCGTGCGTGGCTCCTTCCAAATTCTCAGCAATGATCAAGACATCGAAGGTAATTAGATTACCTAATCAGGTACTTGAAATTAAATATAATTTAATTTTACTTTTAAATTTTAATATTATATCACTTCAATCAGATTTGAGAATTCTTAGATCTGATCGAATCGTAGAAATTTTTGCAAAAAATCTATCTTAGATCTAATCAGATCTAGATGATCATGTGGTAGAAAATTAGATTTTCCTTTATAAACATCCAAGTTAGATTTTGTCATGGATGTCTATCTTCGGCATTATAGGCTTAGTCATCTTGACAAGAATAGGATAAATGGATTAGCTTGAGAGAAAAATTTTGATATTAATGATCGTGAATCATTGATAGCCTATGAGTCTTGTCTTCGTGGGAAGATGATAAAGTCATCTTTTACTGAAAAAGATGAAGGAGCCGATAAAGTTCTAAGTCTCATACATAGTTATGTATGTGGACCTATGAACTTAAGTACCAAAGAAAGATATTAATATTTTATTATAGATAACCTATCTAGGCATGGGTGCATCTGATTTAAATCATTTGAAATGTTCAAATGATTCAATAGTGAAATAAAAAAATAAACTAAAAATGATATTGAAACTCTTCGATCAGATCGAAGAGGCGAATACTTATCCAGTAAGTTTGTGACATATCTAGGAGAGAATTGGATCCTCTCTTAGTAGATTTCTTTTTGGAACATAGTGTATCTAAAAGAAAAAATTGAACTTTGTTAGACATGGTTCGATCCACAATAGGGTTCACTTGTCTGCCTATTTCAGGGTTGTGCTGTTGTGACTACTAGTTTTACTCTAAAAATTTACACCAAGTAAATCTATTGTAAAGACTCCATATAGGATATGGATCGAGCATAGACCTAGACTCCCTCACCTTTGGGATCAGGTTGATTGGCCTATGTCAAAGGTTTGCACATAGATAAACTTGGATCTTGGTCCAATAGATATTTTAGGATTATTAATTCTACCATGCTGAAGAACATAAGATGTTCATCAGCAGTAGGGCATTCCTTTTGAAAAGAAATTTCTTAGAGAAGAAACTGATGCCTATCAAGTTGAACTTAGAAAAGTTTGACTGGTAGAAAAGAACCGACATAATCTAGTAAACCTACAGAATTGGATTTGATCAAATCAAACCTAGAGCCCATTAAAGTGGAACCTTTAAGGAGATCTGATAGAGTACCGTGTTAGCCAGATAGATACTTCAGTGTCTAAGTTCAGGACGGCTATCCTATTGAGCTTGATGAGAACAACAAGGATTCGATCACCTATAAGGATGCAATGTAGTGGTCTGACTCTAAAAAGTAGCTTGGAGCCACATAATCCAAATTGAAGTCCATGAAAATTAATAGTGTGTGGACACTAGATGATTCACCTGAATGGATAAAACTCATTAGGTGTGAATGAATTTTCAAAATGATCAAAGTAGCACGGACGGGAAGATAATGACCTGTAAAGCTTGTTTGGCTATTATCTCAGTTTTGGAACATATATTTTAAACATATATCTTTGTTATGAACAAAGATACACCTTACATTTGTAAGTAGGCAAAATATTCTATAGTATTATTCCTTGTGTTGTCTGTGGATGAAGTTCTCTTAATCAAAAATGACATTCCAACATTGCAAGGAATAAATGTTTGGCTGTCATCTAATTTCTCCATGTTTAAAGAATAGATATGGTATACTCACTAAAGGTAGTGAGTAGATACTAGTCTGATCTAAGTGAGAACCACTGGATGATTGTATGACAATCTCTAAGTATTTTATAAATACTAAGATCCAGTGACTTAAATATGAAAATACTGACTTAAAACATGTGGATGTTCTAATTTTAGTCAGAATAAGATGACAACAAGAGAATGCCGGATCATACTCTAATTGCAGGAGCAATCTATTGGAAACATTCCAAGCAGGATACTGTAGCCTATTTAGTTAGTGATGTAAAATACATCATGGCATATGATGCTGCTATGTAAGCTATGTAATTGCTGAGGTTCATTAGCAAGTTGGGAGTGGCACCCTCCACCAATGGTCTAATCCTATCATAGCACTGGAGCCATAGCTCAAGCTAAAGAATCGAAGGACCAGCATAATCTACACTGCTACCATCTTTGATTTTAGATCAGAGTGACATCGATTTTTGGAAGATTGATGGAAATGGAGAACTTGACCGACCCATTTGCTAAGGTCTCGGAACTAAGAAATTCTACGAACTCAAGTAGAAGATAGAATATTTGATATTATTCTGATTGACTTTAGTTCAAGTAAAAGTTATTGAAAAATATGTCCTAAAGCTAATCATCTAAGTCATAGATGATTAGAATTAGTATATGAATTATTTAATAATAATAGTTATTTAACTGGTTCATTATAGAAGTTATATCTTCCTTAAATAAACTCCTAAAATATGATGAAGTCTTTAGAAACATAATCAATTAATAAAGAAGAATTTATCGAATGGTTCTTAAACTATTCACGATCAAATGATAAGTTATTAATAAGGATGATAACTTATCGAGTATAGGTCGCTGTATGCCATATGCATTGATTGTCCTTGTAATCAAATGGTGTGGAGATACCGGTATGGCATCCAAGTAAAATATAAGAGTACATCTGTACTGAATGTGACTAATGTACTACTCTACTATCAAGAGTAACTAGCTAAGGATAATGGGTATAAGTGTCCCTCCGACCTGAGATCACCATGGTGACTTGCAAGTAACTCACTGTACTTTAGTGCCAAACTGCCTATATTTTTAATCTAGATTCGAAAGATTTTTAGATACAGTCAAGTACTTGTAGAGTCGATGTTTGAGTCAAGATGGGATTGACCACTCTTGATTAACTTCAAGAAGAGAATGACTCATTGTATTTTGATTTAGCAAAACCTAGACCTGGGTAATCCTCATGAGGAGTCACAGGATTTGCAAAATTTTGAGACATAATAGAGATGACTTGTATGAGTGTTGATAGTGTACTCAAAGTCATCTTGAGAATTATTAATCAAAGGGATGAATTATATGATAACCATGAGCCAAGATTCTAAGAATGTTGCTTTGCATACATTCAACCTATCTGGATGTCGGAAACCATTACTAGATGGTTACTTCGATTAGTACAGAAGTTGGTTTCTATGCTATCAGCTTAGGTTCAAACCTATGGGGTCACACACATTAGAGGTTGCAACCAGATCGGATGGTTAATCAACGATTGAGAATTGTTTTAAGATCAAATATTCAATGCGATTGATGTTTGACCTAATGCAAGTGTTATAGAATGATCGATTAGCAATTGGATCGCTAATTAGCTTAATCTAATTGGGTAATCAAGCTGAGATCAACTCTAATTGAATTAGATTTAATTAGAATTGATTTAAACTTAATTAGAATAAGTTTAATTGGTTTATTGGATAAGTTAATTGTGAGAAAAAAATAATTTCTAGTTGGACTAGCATTTAAGTGCACCTAATTCCTAATTGAGTTAGAATTTAAATTAGATTTAAATCTAATTTAATTAGTTTTTTAGTTAGACTAGGATCATCCATAATTAGGCTTGCACTAATCATATTTTAATTGAGTTAAAAATTGATTTGACCTAGTCAATACATGAGAATCCTAGTTAGACTAGGATTCCTTGTTTCCTTCCTTACAAAAATAATCTCCATATCCACTTATTTTTATTTCTAGATTTTTTCTATGATTTCCATGCCTAAGGATTGATTTTCCATGCCCCACATCTGGTTTAATTTGAATCAAATCTGATTTGGTTCATTATGGAAAGTGGTTTGGTTTGTTTCTCTTTGAAAGAGTCCTTCTTGACCAAAACACTTCATTCTTCTTTTGCTATTTCCTCCAACGCCCATCTTTATTTTTCTTGTCACTCTTTTTCCCTAGTTTATGCAAGGTTTCCTACTCTTCATGCAAAAAAAATAGGGGAAGGGGCGTCCAAGAGTTGAACACCCCATTATTTTCAAGTTTGACTAGGTCATTTAACCTAGTCTTCCTTATTTTTTGGCACCTCCTATATGATAGGAGTAAGCATAAAAAATTCTGGGTTTTTCCATGGTAAAAAGTAGAAGAAAAAGAAGAGTGGGCATGGGGTATTAGGTGCCAAACATCTTTGAGGAAGAAGGTTTCTTTTGGACATCAAATGTTGATGTCTTGATGAAGACAAAGGTAAGAGAGAATGTCTTCTCTTATAGTTTTCTTGCATGGTTTACTTCTCATTTTTCTTTGTGATTTTTATATGATAAAAATTTGAGAGAGAGAGAGAGAGAAAGATGGCATGGGGATCTATGCTTCAAGGTGTTGGGACAGAATGATCAATTTTGGACATGATCTGATCATGTCCTGATGAGAGAAGAAGAGAAGAAGGTCTTCTTTTAGGGTTTCTTTGAAAACCCTTCTTCTCCATATTATGTGAGATTTTTCTATGAGAAAAATCAGCAAGTATAAGATCTAGAAATATGAAAAAAGTATAAGAGAGAAGGTCTTCCCTTGTCCTAGCGTAAAGATGTTTTTAGGACATCAATCATTGATGTCCTGAAAGAGAAGATTTGTCTTCTCTTAGGATCATTTCTAATGTATTTTATTTTTGATTTATGGAAGATCCAAAGGTTGGATTTTTCTCTTATTTTTCATCTCTTGGAGTGTTCAAGAGATCAAAAAAATAAATTTTAGATTAACCATCAGGAGGGATCCGCGAGAAGCTAGCACTTCGGGCGGATCTTTGTTCGACGAACCTCCGATTTTGTTGTAGCATCATGTGAACTTTCTGTAGAGGTTGGACGCATGTGCGGCTTCAAAGAAAATAATAAAAATCAATCATAGAGTTCTCGATCCATGCTAAGATAAGAGATTTGATCTCTTCTCTTACCTAGATGCGATCTAGGATTTAGATCTAGAATTATTCTAGATCTAGGGTATTGATTTGATCAATACCAAACTTTTTATTTTCAAATTTAAGAATGCATTATGACATGTTATAGATCCTAGTTATAGGATTTAGTAATTTAATTACATACTTTTATAAATTAAATGATTTAATTTATAATTCTTATTGTATTATATTTAAAAAAATTTTGAAATTCATACATAAAACCTTGCACATTTCCCATTAAGCTCGTCACTGGAGCCTTTGATGGCCAATCTTCATCGATCATGATCGACTACCTTCTTCTGATCTTTCGGATGCTCCAGGAGGCTAGATGACATAGATTGGAGGAAGAGGAAGTGGTGTGAAAATTTTGGTAGTGATCAAACACTCACAACACCTGATCTTTCCAATCGAACCCTAGGTCTAAACCCTAGGGCTACCCACACCCTGAAATCCTGGAGTCCCACTCATTGGATTTTTTCTTTGATAATCTGACCACATGCCCAGATGTCCTTATGCCACTCCTTGTTTTTATTAAGAAACCTTTTCTCATATAACACTCACGTATATTTCAAAACCTATTTGAAATATGGCATTAGAAAGGAAAGGAAAAGATAAGTGGCACAGAGATACTCTCACTTTGACTTTTCTCATGTCCACAAGTAGCACCCCAACCACTTGGAATTCTCTCTCAAGAAGCTTCTCTCTCCCTCACGCATGTCCAAAAATATCCCCTTTTATTGGCAACAATAAGATGGGCAAAATGCATGAAAGGGGATAAGGATGCAAGGTTAGGAGGTTTCAACCAATCCACTTGAATTTAAAATTCAAGTGGATGTTCTATCCCCTTCCAATGCCAGCCCCAAGAGCATGACATGCAAAAGGACTCTATTGGGAAATATGCAGAGTTTCATGCATAGATTTCAAAACTTTTTCGAAACTAAAATAGTGGAAGATATAGATTAAATAGTTTAATCTATAATATGCATGTAATTAGATTAAAAAAACATACATCAAGGATCTATAACATATTATGATGTAAATATAAATTTAAAATTAAATTAATCATAAGTGGTATTGATCATATCAATACCTAGATTTAGAATAATTCTAGATCTAATCCTAGATCAAATCTAGGTTACCAAGAGATCAGATCTCTTATCTTTGCAGGGGTCAAAAACTCCACGGTTGATTTTTGTTGTTACTTTTAGAGCTACACATGCATCCAATCTCTATAGGTGATCCACACGAACTCGCAACATAGATCAGAGATTCATCGAACGAAGATCCACTCGAAGTGCTAGCTTCTCGTGGATCCCTCCTCATGGTTAATCAAATACAAATTCACCAGATCTCTTGGATACTCCAAGAGATGAAGAATATGAGAAGAAATAAGGGAGAAATTCAATCCTTGGATCTCCCATAAATCAGAAAATAAAATTAAAAAAAAATCCTAAGAGAGGATAAATCTTCTCCTTCAGGACATCAATGATTGATGTCCTGAAAACATCTCTATGCTAGGATAAGAGGAGACCTTCTCCTCTAGATTTTACTTATGTTTCTAGATCTAACATCTTTAATTTTTACTTTAAAAAATTCTCACAAAAATAAGGAGAAGAAGGGTTCTCAAAGAAATTCTAAGAGAAGACCTTTCTTCTCTTTGCCTTCTCTCATCAGGACATGATCAAGTCATGTCCAAAAAGAACATCATGCCCCAATAACTTGAAGCACTTATTCACATGCCCTATTCCTCTCTCTCTCAAATTTTTATCACATAAAAATCATAAAGAATAAATAAGATAAAAAATACATAAAAAAAAATAAAGAGAAGACAATCTTCTCTTACCTTGGCTCTTCAAGACATCAATCTTTGATGTCTTAGTTGAAGGCTCTTCTCCAAGAATCTTGGCACCACAAACCACCCATGCCTTCTCCTCCATTTTCTCTAATTTTTTCTAACTTTTCTGAGATTTATCACATCTCAAAGGGCCTTGAAAAGTGGCATGGGTTAACAACCAAAGACTAGATCAAAGACTAGTCTTAGAAGGACTCTTGGTGGCATCCAACTTTTGGATGCCACCCCATCCCTTTCTCAATGTGGAGAACCAGCAAAAACATTCCTAAAAGGATGGAAAAAGGGTGCACAACAATATGGGAGTCATGGAGTTTATTTCCATAGAGAGAGAGATAGAGTTTTAGGTTTTAAGGACTTTATCAAATAGAATCCCATGCATAACAACTTTCCAATTTTGACCAATTCAAAATTTATTCCAAAATCTCTAGATTATGGGGTGTGGAAAATTATTCTTAGGCATATAATTAAGTTATGTTAACTTCTAAAAATGAAGTGTGGGTATGGGCTTTCTTAGGTCCAAGGAAAGAGAGAGAGTCCTAGTCCAATCGGGACTCCACTTGTTTGACTAGGTCAAAATAGATTTGAACCAAATTTAAATTTTATTTAAATTAAATTAAATGCAATCCAATTAAGAATAAACCTAGTCCAACTAGGAGTCTAATTAAATTAGATTAAATTAAGATTTAAATCTGATTTAAATCCTAAGTCACTTAGGTGCACCGAAGTCCTAGTAAAACAAGGAATTATTCTTTTTTGCAATTGGCTTGTCTAATAAACCAACTAGACTTAATTTAATGAAGTCCAAACTAATTCTAATTAAATTTAATTCAATTAGACTTGATTTTATCCTGATTGCTTAATCAAATTAAGTCAATTAGCAATCTAATTGCTAATCGATCCTCCTACAACACTTGCATTAGGTCAAACATCAATCATATTGATGGATTGACCTTTGAACGATTCTCAATCATCAATTAACCATCTGATCAGGTTACAAGCTCTAATATATATGACCTCATAGATTCGAGCCTAAGTTTGTAGTATAAGAATCAATTTTTGTACCAATTGAAGTTACCATCCAGTAATGGTTCCCGACGTTTGGATAAGTCGAATGTATGCAAAGCAACATTCTTAGAATCTTGGCCCATGGTTACCGTATAATTCATCCCTATGACCAATAATTCTTAAGACGACTTCGAGTATACTATCAAACACTCATACAAGTCATCTCTATTGTGTCTCAAAATTTTGCAAATCCCGTGACACCTCACGAGGATTATCCGGGCCTAGGTTTCGCTAAATTGAAATACAACGAGACATTCTCTTCCAAAAGCTAATCAGGAGTGGTCAATTCCATCTTGACTCACACACCAACTTCATAAGTACTTGACTGTACCTATAAATTTTTCAAACCTATATTAGAAATACAGGTAGTCTGATACTAAAGTACAGTGAGTTGCTTGCAAGTCACCGTGGTGATCTCAGGTTGGAGGGATACTTATATCCATTGGCCTTAACTAGCTACTCTTGATAGTAGAGTGCTACATTAGTCATGTTCAATGCAGATGTACTCCTACATCTCACCTGGATGTCATAGTAGTGTCTCAATATGACTTGGTTATGAGGACAACCAACGCATATGGCATACAGCGACCTACACTCGATAAGTGATCATCTTTATTAATAACTTATCATTTGATCATGAACAATTTAAAAACCATCTGATAAATTCTTTTTTATCGATTGATTATGATTCTAAGGACTTCATCATAATTTAGAAGTTCATTTAAGAAAGATAGAACTTTTATGATGAATCAGTCATATAACTATTATTATTAGATAATTCATATACTAATTCCAATCATCTACCACTTAGATGATTGGCTTTAGAACATATTTTTCAATAACTTTTACTTGGACTAAAGTCAATCAGAATGATATCTAATATCCTATCTTCCACTTGAGTTCATAGAACTTCTTAGTTCTGAGGTCTTAGCAAATGGGTCGGTCAAGTTTTCCTTTTATATCGATCTTCTAAAGATCGACGTCACTCACATCTAAAATCTAAGGTGAAAGCAATGTAGAATATGCTTGTCCTTTGATTCTTTAGCCTAAGCTATGGCTTTGGTGCTATGATAGGACTGGACCATTGATGGAGGGTGCCACTCCCAACCAGCTAATGAACCTCAACAACTATGCAGCTTACATGATAGCATCGTATACCATGATGTACTCTACATCACTAACTAAATAGGCTAAAGTATACTGCTTGGAATTTTTTTAGCAGATTGCTCCTACAATTAGGGTATGATCCGATATTCTCTTATTATCATCTTGTTTTGATTGAAACTAAAACATCAATATATTTTAAGTCAGTACTTTCATATTTGAGTCACTGAACCTTAGTATTTTCCAAATACTTAAGGATTATCTATACAATCTTTCAGTGGCTCTTACTTGGATCAGACTGGTATCTGCTCACTACCTCTAGTGAGTATACTATGTTTGGTCTCATACATGGAGAAATAAGATAACAGTTAAATCTTTATTTCTTGCAATGCTGGAATGTCATTCTCAATTAAGAGAATTTCATCCTCAAACTTCACAAGAAATAACACTACAAAATATTTTGCCTAATTATAAATACAGGATTTATCTTTATTCATAACAAAGATATACGTTCAAAACGTATGTTCCAAAACTGAGATAATAGTCAAATAGGCTTTATAGATTTTTACCTTCTCGTCTATGCTACTCTGATCCTTTTGAAAATCCATTCACACCCAATGAGTTTTATCCCTTCAAGTGAATCAACTAGTATCCATACATTATTGATTTTCATAGACTTCAATTTGGATCATATGGTTGCAAGCCACTTATCAAAGTTAGATCGCTGCATTGTATCCGTATAGGTGGTCGGATCCTTGTTGTTCTCATCAAGCTCAATAGGATCACCATCCCAGACCTAGATACTGAAGTATCTGTCCGACTAATGCGATACTCTATCGGATCTTCTTAAATGTGACACTTTAATGGGCTCCAGATTTGATTTGATCAAATTTGGTTCTATAGATTTACTAGATTACATCGGTTCTTTTCTATCAGTCAGATTTTTCTAGGTTTAACTTTACAGACATCAGTTCCTTCTCTAAGAAACTCTCTTCCAAAAGAAATGCCCTTACTGTTGATGAACATCTCATGCTCTTTAGTATGGTAGAATTAATCACTCTTAAATACCTATTGGATCAGGATCCAAGTTTATCTAAGTGCAAATATTTGACATAGGCCGATCAACTCTAAATCCGAAAGTGAGAGAGTCTAGGTCTATGCCCGATCCATATCCAATTGGAGTCTATGCAATAAATTCACTCGGTATAAATTTTCAGAGTAAAATAAGTAGTCACAAGAGCACAATCCTGAAACTGACAAACTAGTGAACCATATCATAGATTGAACCATGTCTAATAAAGTTTAATTTCTTCTTTTAGATACACTATATTCTAAAAATAAATCCACTGAGAGAGAATCCAATTCTCTCCTAGATATATCACAAACTTCACTAGATAAGTATTTGCCTCCTCAATCTGATTGAAGAGTTTTAATATTTTATCTAGTTTATTTTTCTATTTCATTATTGAATTGTTTGAACATTTCAAATGATTTAGCCCAAATGCACCCATGCCCAAATAGGTCATCTGTAATGAAATATTAATATCTTCTTTTGGCACTTAAGTTCATAGATCCACATACATCACTATGTATAAGACTTAAAACTTTATCGGCTTCTTCACTTTTTCTAGTAAAAGGTGACTTTATCATCTTTCCAAGAAAATAAGATTCATAGGCTATCAATGATTCATAATTATTGATGTCAATATTTTCCTCTCAAGATAATCCGTTTATTCTGTTCTTGTTAAGATGACTAAGTCTATAATGCCAAAGATAGATATCCATGATATAATCTAACTTGGGTGTGTGCATTACACTTAACAAGCTATGTAAATATTAAATATTATTTCTTTATTGTTCATATATTACTATAACATTATTCATAATAATATCATGATAATTTTTTTTATTGATAAATGATAACCATCTTTGATCAAAAGGCCATCAGAGATCACATTTATTATAAACGATGGATAATAGTGACAATCACTCAAAATGACATCTATTGAAAATAAGCTTGATAATTTCTAAAGCTAGGATTGGAATAAGACTTCCATCACCAATGTTTAGATATTTCTCACTATTTTTAAATATCCTACTAACTTGTAGTCTTTGTAATAAATTGCATAAGACTACCAGTATCTAATACCCATGTAGTAGAATTATATACAGAGAAATTTTAAGGTGTTATCATATAACATCCTTGATAAGCAACTCTTGCTTATTCCTCATGTTCAGCCTATTATGGTCAAGGAAAGCAAGACAATTCTTCTTCCTATGATCCTGCTTCTAATAGTAGAAGCACTATGCCTGATTTGGATCAATTTTGGACTAATTATTTTAACTGGACTTAGAAGCTCCAATATGAATCCATTCAGACTGTTGAACCAAATTCAACTTTTGATACTAATTATCGAAATTGGATCCCATAAGTCATCACTGTCTAACAGTGATAGGAGCAATTAGGGTTTAACCTTAATTTGAGAAAAGAGAACAATGACCTTAGTATATGAATTATTAAGCCTAGAGACTTGGACTTTAGTCTTAAGGTTATTTCACTATTTTATTCGAACTGATAGCCTCTACCTCCAATTCAAAACGTTATCCCAATTCCTTAGTGGGTACTAAAATCCATGTAGACTGCACATAAGTCCAACTATGGTTGGTTAACCCATGTACATCTAAGGATAGGTTCATAATCAATTATTTCTCTAAATAATTTCTAGTAATTTAATTTTGCCCTAGAAACCTAATCAGTAAGCTAGAGCCTCTACTATAAGGATTCGATTAGGTCCAACCATTAACTTGACTATACTTGGTGCATCTAACCATCGAATGATTAAGCCCAACTATAGTTGGTCAACCTAACCACCATTAGAGAGACACATCCAAGTCATCATATGATGAATGATAATTCCATTAGTCAACAAGCACCAGGCCTATGGACTTGCAATGATTATTGAGTTAATGGACCCATTATCAAACACCTTAATGGGAGGCTATGACTCGGTTATCTCTATAACTTTATCATTTTAAGGATCTAACAATTTTAGAGGATTTAAATTATTAGTGATTTAAGGATAGAAAGGATATGAACCAATTTGCTCCTACTGACTTCACCAAGTCAAGTCCTCCCACTGACTTCTCAAGTCATTGATGAGGATTGGAATCAATTTTGGTCCATGGGCACCTATATCAGTCTCACTGATTTTCTATGTGACATGGGTTAGCATAAATCAATGAGCAACCTAATCAAAAGCTGATTAACCTCATTGGTCAGGTAAGTGAGATCGATGGGAGGGTCTGCCAAGGCTTGCCTTAGACATCATTAGAAATGGCTAGGTAAGCGGACTGCCAATTAAAAACCACTGATCTGAAATACCAGACTTACCTTAGATATTAATCAATTTATCAGTTTTGATTTGATTTGCCTAAAGACTCAGGCTCGACCACCGAACCATGATCAGTATTCATTTGTTAGATGTATGGACTTTGATCAACTACAACTATTAAATTAATCTAAAGAAATGATCTAATTCTAATTAACTATTAATTAGATTTGATCAATTTCTTAACTAAGTCCATATTTAATCTAACCCTAGGTCTAACCCAGTTAAGGACATGATCAAAGCTAACCCATTACCCATAAACCCATGTTTTATGAAATTATCTTAGGATCTTCAAATCACAAACCTAGATCCTAAACAATCACTTAATTCTCAATTAAGTTCAAGCTCATGAGTTTTGGGTTTATGAAATCTCAAAACTGATTTTTGATTTGATCATTTGAAATATTTTTAAATTGTAAATGCTTTACTTTGAATCAAATTCAAATGATGGTTTTAGATCTGATTTATTTCAATATTTTAATCATGTCCTAGAATTTTGAATCTAGGATTTTGTAGAAAATAAGTTCATAATTTAAATTCTATAAAATTTATATATCATACATATGCAAACTAGATTAAAAAATAAAGCTACATATCAACATATGCAACATGAAGATCTAGATCAAAACATGAAACATATCACATGGATCTCATCTAAATGATCAAAATCAGATCATAAATCATTTAATATAAGATTTTAAATTTAAAAATAAATTATAAATTATTTTAGATCTTATCTAATAAATTTATAATTTAGATTTCTCGGATCAGCACATACTAGGATAACCTTTTCACTATAAGGGGTAAACCTTACAGCAGGACAATCTTATGGCAGTATGTGTAATCCTGATATTATTTAGATCTAATCTAAATAATATAAAATAGATCTAATATCTATTTAATTTTAGATTTAAATTAAAAAATTGAATCATAAACTTTCTTAGATCTAATATAAATTATTCATGATTTAGATTCAGATTAGCATATACTAGGATAACCTTTTCATTATAAGGGGTTAACCTTATAATAGGACAACCTTATGGTAGTATGTACAATCTTTAATTAATTTTAATTTTTAGATTTATTCTTAAGCATACATGAACATGTTATAAAAGAACCTAGATGCTCTGATACAAGTGTTGAAAAACATGCAAGATTTCATGCATAGATTTCAAAACTTTTTTGAAATTAAAGCAGCGAAAGATATAAATTAAATAGTTTAATCTATAATATGCATGTAATCAGATTATAAAATCTTACATCAAGAATCTATAACATGTTATGATGCAAATATAAATCTAAAATTAAATTAATCATAAGTGGTATTGATCATATCAATACTTAGATCTGGAATAATTCTAGATCTAATTCTAGATCAAATCTAGGTTACCAAGAGATCAGATCTCTTATCTTTGCATGGGTCGAGAACTCTATGGTTGGTTTTCATTATTGCTTTTAGAGTTGCACATGTATCCAACCTCTACAGGTGATCCATATGAACCTGTAACATAGATTGAAGGTTCGTTGAACGAAGATCCACTCGAAGTGCTAGCTTCTCGTGGATCCCTTCTGATGGTTAATCAAATATATATTCTTCAGATCTCTTGGATACTCCAAGAGTTAAAAAATATGAGAAGAAATAAGGAAGAAATCTAATTCTTGGATCTCTCATAAATCAAAAAATAAAATAAGAAAAAATAAATCCTAAGAGAAGATAAATCTTCTCCTTCAGGACATCAACGATTAATGTCCTGAAAACATCTCTATGCTAGGACAAGAGGAGACCTTCTGCTCTAGATTTTTTTTTATATTTTTAGATCTAACATCTCTAATTTTTATTCTAAAAAATTCTAACAAAAATAAGAAGAAGAAGGGTTCTCAAAGAAATCCTAAGAGAAGATCTTTCTTCTCTTCTCCTTCTCTCATCAAGACATGATCAAATCAGGTCCAAAAAGAACATCATGCCCCAACAACTTGAAGCACTTATCCCCATGCCCTATTCCTATCTCTCTTAAATTTTTATCACATAAAAATTATAAAGAATAAATAAGAAAAAAAATATATTAAAAAAAAATAAAGAGAAGACAATCTTTTCTTACCTTGTCTCTTCAAGACATCAATCTTTGATGTCTTAGTTGAAGGCTCTTCTCCAAGAATCTTGGAATCACAAATCACCCATGCCTTCTCCTCCTTTTCTTTTGATTTTTTTAGGATTTATCACATCCTCAAAGGGCCTTGAAAAGTGGCATGGGTTAACAACCAAATACTAGCTCAAAGACAAGTCTTGGAAGGACTCTTGGTGGCGTCCAACTTTTGGATGCCACCCAATCCCTTCCTCAACATGAAGAACCAGAAAAAACATTCCTAAAAGGATGGGAAAAGGGCACACAACAATATGGGAGGCATGGAGTTTATTTCCAGAGAGAGAGAGATAGAGTTTTAGGTTTTAAGGACTCTATCAAATAGAATCCCATGCATAACAACTTTCCAATTTTGACCAATTCAAAATTTGTTCCAAAACCCCCAAATTATGGGCATGGGAAATCATTCTTAGGTGTATAATTAAGTTATGTTAACTTCTAGAAATGAAGTATGGGTGTGGGCTTTCTTAGTTGCAAGGAAAGAGAGAGAGTCCCAGTCCAACTGGGACTCCTCTTATTTGACTAGGTCTAAATACATTTGAAGCAAATTTAAATCTTATTTAAATTAGATTAAATATAACCCAATTAAGGATGATTCTAATCCAACTAGTAGTCTAATTAAATTAGATTAAATTAAGATTTAAATCTGATTTAAATTCTAAGTCAATTAGGTACACCCAAGTCCTTGTCAAACAAGAAATTATTCTTTCTTGCAATTGGCTTATTCAATAAATCAACTAGACTTAATTTAATTAAGTCTAAACTAATTCTAATTAAGTTTAATTTAATTAGACTTGATCTCAATCTAATTGCTCAATCAAATTGAGTCAATTAGCAATCCAATTGCTAATCGATCCTCCTGCAATACTTGCATTTGGTCAAACATCTATCATATTGATAGATTGACCTTAGAATGATTCTCAATCATCGATTAATCATCTGATCAGGTTACAAGCTCTAATGTGTGTGACCTCATAGGTTCAAACCTAAGCTGGTAGCACATGAATTATTTTTTGTACCAATTGATGTTACCATCCAATAATGGTTTTCGACGTTCGAATAGGTTGAATGTATGCAAAGCAACATTCTTAGAACCTTGGCCTATGGTTACCATATAATTCATCCCTATGACTAATAATTCTCAAGATGACTTTAAGTATGCTATCAAACACTCATACAAGTCATATCTATTGTGTCTCAAAATTTCGCAAATTTCGTGACACCTCACGAGGATTACTTAGGCCTAGGTTCTGCAAAATTGAAACATAACGAGACATTCTCTTCCTGAAGCTAATCAAGAGTGGTCAATCCCATTTTGACTCACACACCGACTTCACAAGTACTTGACTATATCTAAAATCCTTTTGAACCTATATTAAAAATACAGACAGTCCGACACCAAAGTACAGTGAGTTGCTTGTAAGTCACCGTAGTGATCTAAGGTCGGAAGGACACTTATATCCATTGGCCTTAGCTAGCTACTCTTAATAGTAGAGTGCTATATTAGTCATGTTCATTATAGATATACTCCTACATCTCATCTGGATGTCGTACCAGTGTCTCCACATCACTTGATTACGAGGACAACTAACGCATATGGCATACAGCGACCTACACTCGATAAGTTATCATCCTTGTTAATAACTTATCATTTGATCATGAATAATTTAAAAATCATTCGATAAATCTTTTCTTATCGATTGATTGTGGTTCTAAGAACTTCATCATAATTTAGAAGTTCATTTAAGAAAGATAAAACTTTTATGATGAATCAGCCAAATAACTATTATTATTAGATAATTCATATACTAATTCCAATCATCTACCACTTAGATGATTGGCTTTAAGACATATTTTTCAACAAACTCTTCTTCTGCATACCTACTTAGAAAAAATGCTAAAAAAATATATGACAATTTAAGGGAGGCATGAGGAATAGATAAGGTTGAGATTAGTTCCAACCTCTAACCTCTTTAAGTTGAATTCAAATTCAACTTAATTTGAACCAGTCCAACTCTTGGACTAGGTCAAAGAGAGAAAGAAGGAAGGTGCAAACTCTACTCTAGGCATGGGAAATGTCATGCACATTCTAGAAAAATGCATGGAAGAGGGTGTGGAAAAGTCAAAGATAATGGCACAGGGAGATTTAAATTCAAATCTGATTTGACTTATCCAAATGGGTTTTGTCCAAACCTATTTGTAAAACCCAACTAGACTAGGATAAACCCAATCAAATTAGGCTAAATTCAAGTTAATTAAATTCTAATCAAATTAAAAATTAATTAAGTTTGGATCCTGATTAAATCAAGATCGAATCTCCCATAGCGATTAGGTCATCTTATGATCTAATCGGGTCAAACCAAATTGAATCAAATTCAATCAGATTTGATCAAATCCTCATTGTTCAATCAAATTAAGCTAATCAATAATTTAATTGCTAATTAATCCTTCAATAATGTCAGAGTCTCAATCCAATGGAACTCAAGAAGGTAGAGTCTTAGTCTAGTAGAACTTCCAATCATAGTCCCAAAGTATTAGGACTTTTGATTAGCCATCAGATTAGGTAGAAACTCCTATTGTGTGTAACCCCATTGGTTCAAACATTAAGCCAGTAGCATAGAAACTAATTTTCTGCATTAATTGATGTGACTATCTAGCAATGGTATCCAACATCCGGATAGATCGAATAGTTACAATGCAACATCCATGAACCTTTGGCATATGATTACCATATAATTCATCCCCTTGACCTTAATGCCCAAAAAAAGATCTAAGATTTAACTATCAATCCAAAAAGTCATCCATATTGTATTTCAAATTTCAATATCCATCGTATGGACTATCCCGACTGAGGTTTTGCTAAATTGAAATATAGTAAAGTACTTACTCCAATACTTGGAGGAATCAATCCCATCTTGACTCATGCACCAACTAAATAAGTACTTGACTGTACCTAGTATCCTTCCATCACTAAATTAAAAATTCAGGTAGTCCAATACCAAAATGCAGTGAGTTGCTTGCAAGTCACCATGGTGATCTTAAATCTAAGGGATACTTATACCTATATCCTTAGTGAACAACTCTTGACAGCATAGAGCTCCGCAGCTGGATCATGTTTAGTAAAATATATGCCCCTACACTTCACCTGCCTGCCATACTAATATCTCCATACTCCTTGGTTAAAAGAACAACCAACTCATATAGCACACAATGATTTATACTTAATAAATGTTGTTGTCCTAGGTAACAATGCATCATTTGATCATGAACAAGTTTAAGGACTAAATAACAAATCCTTCTTTGTCGAATCTAAATAGTCCTAAGAACTTTATCATAGAAGAGTTCTTAAAGGAAGATGCATAAGAGTGATGAAAAAGCTAGAATAATAATTTTATTCATTAAAAATTTAAGTATAAATTACATTCTACTCAACCATCTGTAATCTAAATGATTGGCTTTAGGATACAATATCCAACAACTCTCACTTAGATTAACGCCATTCAAAATAGTATCAAATACCCATTTTCCATTTATGATTGTCAAACTCTTTGATTTCGAGGGCTTTAGTTAATGGGTTGACTATGTTCTCCTTTTCATCAATCTTTTGAAGCTCAACGTCACCTCATTCCACTATCTCTCATACAGGATGGTAGCGATGCAGAATGTGCTTGGTGTGTTGATTGGCTTCGGCTCTTTTACTTGAGCTATAGCTCCAGTGTTGTCATAGTAAAAAAAAACTAGACCATCTAAGGAGGGTGCCACTTCTAGCTTGCCAATAAACTTCCATAGCCATATAGCTTTCTTTGCAGCATCAGATATCGTGACATACTCCATCTCGCACATAGAATCGACCATAATGTGCTGCCTGAAATTCTTCCAACAAATCACTCCATCATTCAGGATAAATACATAACCTAACACACACTTATTGCCATCATGATCTGACTGAAAATTAAAATTAGTATATCCCATAAGTTTCAAGTCAGCATCTTCATAAATGAGCCACAGGTCCTTAGTATTTCTTAAATACTTCAGGATTGTCTTTACAATCTTTTAGTGATCTCATCCCGATCAGATTGGTACCTACTTACTATCCCTAGTGAGTATGCTACTTTCGATCTCATACATATCATGGCGTATGTAATAGAATCCACTATCGAAGTATATAAAACTCTTGAGGAGTTGTTGAATAATTCCTCTTTGAGAGAGAAATTCTGTGGCCTATCGGGAGATAGCCTTTCCTAAAATTTATCATGCTGAACCGCTTTAGCATGGTATCATGTACGTGGACTATGATAACCCAAGCAATCTTTTAGATCTATCTCTATAGATCTTTATTCCTAGGATGTTGGAAACTTCTCCCAAGTCCTTTATAGAAAATTAAGATGATAGCCAAATCTTTATTTTCTGTAATGCAGGGATGTCATTTTCGATTAAGAGAATATCATCCATATATAATATAAGAAATATAACTTCAGAACCATTAGTCCATTCATATATGCAGAGTTTCTCTCCATTCTTAATGAAGCTATATGTTCTATCACCTTATTAAAATGCATGGTCCAACTCCGAGATGCCTGCTTCAATTCATAAATGGATCTTTAAAGCTTGCATATCTTGGACTCATCTATGGATATGAATCCCTCAGGCTATATCATATACACCTCTTCATCCAGTTCTCCATTTAAGAAAGCTATCTTCACATCTATTTGCTCGATCTCATAGTCCATGTATGCTGCTATTGCAAGCATAATCCAAATGGACTTGAGCATTACCACCAAAAAAAATATCTCATCATAGTCAATACCATAATATTGATGATATCCCTTGGTAACTAAATGGGCTTTATATGTCTCCACCTTATCCTTCTTTTCTTTTAAAAATCTACTTACATCCAATGAATTTTACCCCTTTTGGTGGATCAACTAGTGTCCATACACTGTTGACTTTCATGAACTCAATTTCAGACTTCATGGCTTCCAGCTACTTATCAGAGTCGGACCTCTGCATGGTATCTGTGTAGGTAATCAAATCCTTATTATTCTCATCAAGTTCAATAGGATCACCATCTCGGACTAAGAAATCATAGTATCTATCCAGTTAATGTGGTACTCTATCAAATCTCCTCAAGGATGCCTCTATAATGGACTCTGAGTTTGATCTTATCAAATTCAATTCTATAGGTTTACTAGAATGTATCGATTCTTTCACTTATCGAACTTCAATAGGTTCAACATTAGAAGTAGCAGTTCCTACCCTAAGAAACTTCTTTTCCAAAAAGACTGTCCTATTGCTGACGAATATTTTTTATTCTTTAGCAAGGTAGAAGTAATAACCCCTAATTTTTTTGGAGAATCCTATGAATAAGCACTTATCAGACCTAGGTCCAACCTTTTCTACATGCAAATATTTGATATAAGCTGGACAATCCCAAATCCTAAGGTGAGAGAGTGTTGGCCTACGCCTAGTCTATATCTTATATGGAGTTTTTGCAATAGATTTGCTCGAAATATTATTCAAAAGATAACAAGCAGTCTCAAGTGCATAACCCCAAAAGAAAATTAGCAGACTCGTAAACCCCATCATAGACCAAACCATGTCTAGGATTCGATTCCTCCTTTTAGATACACCATTATGTTGTAGTATTCTAGAAGAGATCCCTTGTGAGAGAATTTTATTTCCTTCTAGATATATCAAAAATTTATTGAAAAGGTATTCATCTCCTTGGTCTAACCAAAGAGTTTTAATACTCTTTTTAAGTTATTGTTCTACCTCATTGCAATATCATTTGAACATTTCAAACAAATCATATTTACTCTTCATAAGATAGATGTATCCATATCTAGATAGGTCATCAATAAATATAATGAAGTAGTAGTACCCATCTCTAGCACATGTGTTCATAGGTCCATATACATCAATATGTATTAGACCCAAAAGATCAGTGGCCTGTTCATCCTTTCTAGTAAATGGTGATTTGGTCATCTTACCAAGAAGGTAGGACTCATAGATAGTCAATGATTCATAATCATCGATTTCAAGGATATGCTCCTTGACTAACCTGTTTATCCTATTCTTATTTATATGATTGAACTGATAGTATCAAAGATAGGCATCGACGATATTATCTAGTTTTAGATATTTATTTGATGTGTACATTACACTAATAGGCCATGATAAAATATAAATATCATTTTTAATTATCTTCGTATTATTGTAACATCATTCATAATGATATCATAATAATTTTTTTTATTAATAAATAATAACCATCTTAGGCTAGAAGCCCAATAGATATCACATTCATCATAAAAGATGGATAATAGTGACAGTCACTTAAAATGATATTATTAGTTTTAAAAATAAGCTCAAGAGTTTTCAATGCTAGGACTAAAATATTTCTTTCATCCCCAATATTCAAAAATTTTTCATCGTTCTCAAACTTTCTACCAATTTGAAGTCTTTGCAATAAATTACATATGTGAACTGGACTTTCGGTATCTAATACCCAGGTAGATGTATCATAAATAGAAAAATTATAAGGTATTATCATATAACAGTCTTGACCAGCAACTTCTTACTGATTTCTTTTATTCAGCCTATCTGGGTCTAGAGAATAATTTCTCTTTAGGTCTGCCTGATTAGGATCAACACTAGACTTCTTGAAATCAGATCTTATAAGCTTGTTACTATCCAATAGTAAATGGAGCGGACTTACACTAGCCATTCTATTAACTGAAAGGAAAATATAATACCAAATTAGTACTTGAATTTATTTGATTCTAAAGACTTGAACTTTAGTCTAAAAGTTTTTTTACTATTTTTACGAATTAGTAGTCTCTACCTCCAATTTGAGAAATTACACTAACTTCTTAGTGGGTACTAGAATCCACATAGACTACAAATAGATTCGAGAAAAGCTCTGGCCAACTCATGTGCATCTATAGGTAGGTTCACAATCAATTATTTCTTTAAATAATATTTAGTAATTTAATTTTATCCCAAAAGTCAATTCAGTAGGCTATGGCCTCTATTGAAAAGGTCTGGTTAGGTCCAACCATTAACATGATTGAGTTTGGTGTATCAAATGAACGACGATCAGGCTCAAGGAAAGCTTTGGCCAATATGATGGCCTTTCAAAAAGTATGACCTAATCATCATTTGATGGATAGTAATTCCAATATCCAAATGAACACTAGGTGTAAGGCACCTCAAATGCTCACTTAGAAATTTAGATTCATTACCATTCATCTTGATGGAAGACTATGACTTAGTTATCCCCATAACTTTATCATTTTAAGAATTCAATAATTTAGAGGATTTAGGTTATATGTGATTTTAGGATAGAGAAGATACAAACCTAATTACTTCCACTGACTTCACCAAGTCAAATCCTTCCACTGACTTCACCAAGTCAATATATAAGGACTAGGATCAATTTGGATCCATGGGCATCTAATTCAGTCTTACTAATTGAAATTAGTTAAACTGATTTCTAATTGACATGGATCAGCTTGAATCACTAAGTGATCTAATCAAATTCTAATCGACCATGTTGGTTAGGTAAATAAGATCAGTGGAAAGGATATGCTATTAACTCATCAAAGATCAAATCAGTGCGAGCAACTTTCAATTAAAAATCACTAGTCTAGACTGCCAAACTTACCTTAGATATCAACTAATTAATTAGATTTAATTTTATTGATTTAATAATTTTGGACTCGACCGCTTAGCCATGAATCAAGTCCATCTTGGTCTTTGTTAAAGACATGGACTTGACTAACAATAACTATTGAAGTTGAATCTAGAGTATCCTTGACCTAATCTAAATCAACACTTGAATAGATTTGATCAATTACTCTAGTTTAGTACATTCTTTAATTAATCTTAGATCTAACCTAATTAATGGACCTAATTCATCTAACCTTTTAACTCACAGTTTTATGCTTTTATCTTAGGATCTTTAATTCATAATTCTAGACCCTACAAGACAACACTTAATCTTTTAATTAAGTTTTTAGGCAGATGGATTGGGGTTCAGTGTTTGAAAATCATTTTTAAATTTTATAAAATATTTTTATAATTTTTTATTTTCTATTTTTTAAATAGATTGACTCATTTCAGAAATAGATTGGCTTATTTTCTAAACAGCAACCTATTGCTAGTTTTAAATAAAAAATTAAGTATAATAATAATTAAATCATGACTCATTTTAGATCTAATCTAAATATATTCATGTTTAATTTTTAAATTAAAATAATTTAAATAAAAAAATTCTTTCACTATTTATCTTAATGAATGAGATCACGGTGGCACTCCTACTGCTGTAAAAAATCTCCATCGAATGGAAGGAGATGACCTTTAAACCATGCTTATCTTTTATAATCGGATAGCTTAGTGGCTCATCCATTCTTAATTACTAAGTTATCTAGATAAAATATATATTAAATATGCAAGTATTCATATTTTTAATTAACATATAAAACATGTCACATGACCTAGTGCTCTGATACCACTAAAGGAATAGTGTAGGGTCCTAGGCATGCTTTTTGAAACTTTTTCAAAATTAATGTGTAGCAAAAGGCTAAATTTAATCTAATATTAATTTTATGCATGCTATGATTAGATCACAAAATCCTATACTAGGATCTAGGCATGTCATATATGTATCGAAAAATAAATGCACTTGGTCGGCAAATCATATTTGCTGATCGACCCATGTTTACAACATGATATCTGAGCATGGATAGACGATCTTTTCAATCTAAAAATATTAAAAAGAGGATCCTCATATCATGATATAGTTGCACAGTCATTCGGCTTCTACGAACATGGAGCTCCTGGTCCCGACCACCTCCATCAGAGTGCTAGCTCCTCCCTAAAGCCTTTGATGGCCGATCTTCATCGATCACGATCGACTACCTTCTTCTAATCTCTTGGATGCTCTAGGAGGCTAGATGATATAGATTGGAGGAAGAGGAAGTGGTGTAGAAATTTTGGTGGTGATCGAATGCTCATAGCACTCGATCTCTCTAGCCGAATCCTAGGTCTAAACCCTAGGGCTACCCACACCTGAAAACCCTGGAGTCCCACTCACTAGATTTTTTCTTTGACGGTCTGATCATGTGCCTAGATGTTCTCACGCTACTCCTTATTTTTACTGAGAAACCTTTTCTTAGAAAACACTCACATATATTTCGAAACCTATTTGAAATATGGCGTGAGAAAGGAAAGGAAAAGATAAGTGGCGCAGAGACACTCTCACTTTGACTTTTCTCACGCCCACAAAGCAGCACCCGAACCACTTGGAATTCTCTCTCATGATGTCTCTCTCTCCCTTATGCATGCCCAAAAAATATCCCTTTTTATTGGCAATAATAAGATGTGCAAAACCCATGAAAGGGGATAAGGATGGGAGGTTAGGAGGCTTTAACCAATCCACTTGAATTTAAAATTCAAGTGGATGTTCTATCTCCTTCCAATGCTAGCCCCAAGAGCATGATGCATAGAAGGACTCTTCTTCTGTGTGCCCACTCAAAAAAAATGCCAAAAAAAATATGCAACAATTCAAGGGAGGTGTGAGGAATAAATAAGTTTGAGATTAGTTCCAACCTCTAACCTCTTTTAAGTTGAATTCAAAATTCAACTTAATTTGAACTAGTCCAACTCTTAGACCAAGTCAAAGAGACAAAGAAGGGAGGCACAAACTTTGCTCTAAACATGAGAAATCTCATGCACATTCTAGAAAAATGCATGGAAGAGGGTGTGGAAAAGTCAAAGGTGATGGTGCAGGGAGATTTAAATTCAAATATGATTTGACTTGTCCAAATGAATTTTGTCCAAACCTATTTATCAAACCCAATTAGACTAAAATAAATCCAATCAGATTAGTTTTAATCTAATTTAATTAAATTTTAATTAAATTAAAAATTAATTAATTCTAGATCCTAATCAAATCAGGCTCGAATCTCCCTATTGATTAGGTCATCTCATGACCTAATCGGGTCAAACCCAATTGAATCAAATTGAATCAAATTTGATCAAATTCTCATTGCTCAATCAAACTAAGCTAATCAATAATCTAATTGCTAATTAATCCTTTAATAATGTCACAGTCCCAATCTAGTGAAACTCGAGAAGGTAGAATTTCAGTCTAATAGGACTCTCGATCATAGAGTCTCAGTCTAGTGAGACTCTTGACCATAGAGTCCCAGACCATTGAAATTCTTGATCAGTCATTAGATCAAGTAGGAACTCCTATTGTGTGTGATCCCATAGATTTGAATACTAAGCCGATAGCACAAAAACCAATTTTCTATGCTAATTGATGTGACCATCTAGTAATAGTATCCGACGTCCGGATAGGTCGAATAGTCACAATGCAATATCCATAAATCTATGATATATGATTATCATATAATTCATCCTCTTGATCTTAATGCTCAAAAGACAACCTAGGGTTTAACTATCAATCCTAAAAATCATCCATATTATATTTTGAATTTCAATATCCATCATATGGACTATCCAGGCCAAGATTTTACTAAATTAAAATACAGTGAATCACTTACTCGAATACTTAGAGGGATCAATCCCATCTTTACTCATGCACCAACTAAATAAGTACTTAACCACACCTAGTAATCTTCTATCACTGAATTAAAAATTTAGATAGTCCGATACTAAAGTACAGTGAGTTGCTTGCAAGTCACTATGATGATCTTAGATCTAAAGGACACTTATATCCATATCTTTCATGAGAAACTCTTGATAGCAGAGAGCTCTGTAGCTAGGTCATGTTCAATAAAATGTACCTCTATACTTCACCTATATGTAATACTAGTATTTTCATACTTTTTAGTTAAGAGGACAACTAATCCATATGGCACGCAATGACCTATACTTGATAAACATTATCGTCTTAGGTAACAACGCATCATTTGATCGTGAATAAGTTTAAGAACTAAACGATAAATTCTTCTTTGTTGAATCTAAATAGTCATAAGAACTTCATCATAGAAGAGTTCTTAAAGAAAGATGCACAGGAATAATGAGACAGCCAGAATAATAATTTTATTCATTAAAAATTTTAGTATAAATTACATTTGGCTCAACCTTTTATAATCTAAATAGAGAGAAATAAAAAAAAAGAGAAAAGAGAAAAAAAAGTACCCACCACATAACGCCAGCCACCATCTAAGCTTTCTCAAAGAAGCTCCATGGCCTCATCGTGCATGATCAATTGATCTCCATCGCTTTTTATTTCTTTTACTCTCTTTAATAGTATTTTTTTCCCTTAATTAGAGAATAAAAAAGTAGGATTTTTTTTAAATACAAAATAGATGGCACTCGGTTGGGACCTACAATGTGAAGATGAAGATCAATGAAAATAAATGAAAGACAGAAAACTCTTATCTCTTCGCATATAGATTGATTTTTTTTCTCTTTTCACTTCAAGAGGTCCTCTCCATGGCCGATGAAAGGAGTTAAAGGTGGTGAGGAGCCGGGTTTCGACCGTGGATGCACCACAAAACCTCCACCACTGCAAAGTATTTGTCAATTTAATCTAATTTTTTAAAATAATTAAGAATACATAGATAGCAGTGAGTCGGATCGAATCCACAGGGAAGGTAGTATTTTTAGATTTAAAATTTTTAATTTTTTAAAAAAAGATTTGAAAATAAAATTTGAAGTCAAAAATTACAAATTAAAATTATGAAGTGGAAAATAAAGGGCAATAATTAAAGTATAAAAATTAAATTATAATAAAAGTAAAGAGCTAAAATCAAAGTGTAAAAAATAAAATTTGCATTAATTAAAATTTTATAATTTAAATACATAGAATTTAAAAAAATAAAATAAAATAAAATAGCCTGATCTCTGATCTTAGATCGACATTGGTGGAAAGATGGTGTAGAAGCCCAATTTTTCCTCTCGGTATTAATTGCCTCGAAGCAGCCATTAACCCAAAGCCTAGCTTCACCCTGTACTAAAGCTTCATCTTAATCGAAGATTATGAATTTTGAAGGCCTGGGATCTTATTTATAAAGCTAGGAGTGGAAGATTTTCTTCTAGGCAATGTGGGACAAAGAGCTTTCTTAATCATCAAAATAGGAAGAAATCCAAGTAAAATTTGGATTAAAACAGCTTTAAGATGAATCTGGTGAAGTCTGATAAAATCTAGCCATTCAATAGGAATCCAACAGACCAAAAATCATCAAAATTAGATGCGTATTGATCCAGATTATGTTGGATTAAATTTTGACCATTGATTGTGCATTGATGGAGAAACTCTAGCCACTAATCACGTGTTGGGAGTTCTGATCACCATCAAAAGCGTTCTGGACTGTTGGATTTGAGTCAGATGTGAGCGCTGCCGTCCAATGGTGATCTGCGTGAAGTCTGACACTGAATCAAAGTAGAAAATTCTCTCTACTATCCGATCTTGATCGTAATCAATCAGATCCATCCAATCGTGCCTTTACTGTTCCCATAGACCGCATGGACTGGCTGCACCACACATCGCAATGAATCAGTGCCTCCTATCATCAAGTGAAAAGTCCAAAATGCCCTATGAGCCATGATAGATTTTTTGTAAACCCTTTAAGGATCTAGGTCCACCACGTGTCGCTCCATGAGTCGCTGATTTCTGTTGAGCTGGTGGTCCACGCCTGGATCATGGACCGACTGACGGCTTTCACGACTGAGTCGGCTAGCATGACTGGCTTGGCGTGCTGGCTTTGTCAGCTTGGCTCAGTGCATTTGGATGTGCCGGCTAATATGATGCGACGGCTTGAGCCGACTGAGCCATATGTTATTTTTTATTTAATTTTTATTTATTTTATTTTTTTAAAAATTTATATCTTCTCTGTTTTATCTCTATTTTGCTCGAAACTTATTTCATTATAATCAAAAAAATAAGCTCTTTCCATTGATAATAAAATTTTATTTTATTATTTTATTATTTTTTAATTAATTTTTTAATAAATAAAAATATAAATTTCTTAAAAATATGTATCAATTAATTATTAATTCTTAAAAATAAATATAAATTAATTGATAAATTGATATTTTTATAGATAAATTTATGGTACTTATCACATCCTCCAACTTAAGCTTTGTCCGTCCTCGAGTAAAAAAAGAATTTAGTTTTAAATATCTTTTAATTTTAAAATTTTAAATTTTATCTAAGTAGTTTTCAAAATGGCCATTAATATTCAGTAGAGTATAAGTGAGATATATCATTAGGATATTAATACTTATCAATAAAAAGATTAAGTAAAGAATATTAAATTTTTTTAAATTTTTTTAAATTATTTTATTTTTATCTCTGATTTATCTAAACTTTCATACAGTCAAGTGTATTGCTACTTTCACCCTTCATTTATTAATTTTTATTTTTATATTGCCCATTTTTTGATGTGAATATCATTGCTTACTTAGGCAATGGGATTCAGTTACTCGATAGAAAATCAATATTTTTTTTTAACATTATACCACTATTGAATGTCTTAACCCCTTAAGCTTTCTATTTGATCCATGTAGCGAGTCTTGGGCCAATGATTTCTAAATCAGTTGACTTTATGGCATTAGGTATAGAATATCCCTCAGGCTTACTAGCTCAAATCAAATAGGCTACGAGTTAAGACTAGCTTTATAATGAGCTTCTTTACCCTTCCCATCTTTTGATGCGAAACTCAATATTTGCTTAGGCAAAGAGGCCTGATTACTCAGTGAGAAGTACATGAAAACTATTTTATTAAAATAAATTTTTATATGAAGGAATGTATAGTTACCCTACACAAGCCCAGAAAAAATAAATTTTTCTTTGATGCTAGTAGAAATAATTAAAAATGCTTAAAAGAAAAATTTTTTATATTCTAAACTTAACTCTTTATTGAATTTTCTTAATACTTGATTTTTCAATATCTCATAGATTCTTTGATCTATGTATCAATTTTTTTTAAAAATGCTTAGTTTAATTCAATTCTTAAGCATAATCAGGTATCTAAATACTAAATACTAACTTTTTTGAGGACTTAAAATTTTAAAATTTTTATTTTTTTTCCTTCAACTTAATCGATATTATCTTTAATGAAGAAGAAAAATAAAGGATGTAATAAAGAACATGAAAGAATATACCTAACTCAGTATATTTTTAGTCCAGTACATACCTTTAAAAATTTAAGCTCTTCCTCCAACTTATTAAAATTATCCTAAAAAATCAACTAAAAAGATAAATTAAACTAAAAAAAATTAAATATTGGGTTGCCTTCCAACAAGCGCTAAGTTTACCATCTTCAGCCAGACACAATGCAGTTTACTATCTTGTGTCGAATATTGGATTGATAAATTTTAATAATTTTGAATTGCCAATCTCAGAAAGATAATTTATAATCCCATTATTGATAAATTCATTGTTAATTAAGAGAATATAATTTGTGACCCCATTCTCTGACCCATGTTTATTAAGAATTTCTCCTATTTATTTTTCTAAAATACTCATGAATGGAGTCTTTATATTAGAAGTTAAGTTTGATTCAATGGATGCTGGAAGGATGATTAAAGGTAATTTTAATTTTGAAGGTAAATTAATATAATCTTACTTAAATAACTTCATTGACTCTTTATTATATGCCTCTTGATTTTTGTGAGAAGAACCGACTTCTAGGATTAAAGGGAATAGGACTTTTGGTTTATAGGTCTCAGGTAAATCATCTATTCTCTTTTTTTCTATGTCTATCTCATTTAAACTGAAACTAGCATTAGTACTAATTTTTGGCTTGGATTCTTTTATGCAGTTAGCTTCAGTACTAACATGTTTCTCTAAATTTTTATTTTGACTAGTATCAGTACTAGCCTCTCTCACTTGATCTTGGTATGGATCCATAAAAATTCTATAGCTTTTAAGTTCAGGAATTACTTTGGCATTCCCAAATTGAGGATTCTTAGGTGAGACATTAGATTGATAACTTGATCCAGTTGGTTGGTGGACATTAGGTGGGTTGTTTGAAATTAGTAGGCTCGGTAGTTGATCTAATTCTCTTCTCATATTAGATTCAGCTAATTATCCAATTTGAGCTTCTAGCCTAGTGATAAATTCTTGTTGAGTTAAGATCGATTGTTGTTGATTCAGAATTAATTATTAAAGTTGGTTAAATCTATCATCAACTAAATTGGTCTGTTGAAGAGGTGGGTATGATAGCTGGTTGTTATATGATGGCTGGATAAACTAACTAGGCTGACCATTATTATAGGCATAATTTTGGTATTGAAGCCTATTTTGATAGTTTTGGATAGGTGAAATTTGGGTCTGAGCCTAAGTCTATTGGGATGTCCAAGAAAAATTAGAGTAGTTACTCCAATGTCGGTTATATGAATTTGAAAGAAGATTATTAATTGGCTTGGAGTAGCCTTGAGTAGTTTGGACTTATTTATGGATAAAAGATGGAAATTATACAGCCATAGGATATTCATTCATATGATGGGTTGGGCTAGCATAGATTGAATAAATTTTTTGATAATTAGAAGGTGATGTAAATTGTACAGAAGATTGTTGACCTGGGTTTAGGAATTGATCTAGTTTTGGGACAAAGAGATCAATTTTATCTAATTTTTGAGCTAATTGATTCAAGTCAGCCTTAGAACTGGAGTCTGGATCATAAATCCATATCCGCTTTTGATAGAAAGATAACGAAGCATGGTTGATCGAGTTTTCACTCAGAATTTCAAATAAGGCATAGGCTTCATCCTCACTTTTATTCATGAATGCACCTCCACAGGATGCATCTACCATCTGTTTATATTGGTCTCCTAAACCTTTATAGAAAGCTTGTACGATTTGCCACTTAGATAGACCATGGTGTGGATATTTTCTAAGAAATTTCTTAAGTCCCTCCCATGACTCGTGAATTTGTTTCCTTCGAAGCTAAGTAAATCCAATGATAGCTTACCTCATAGTATTGGTTTGGCCTATGGGATAAAATTTCTTAAGAAATTTACTTTGCAATTCAGCCCAAGTTTTAATTGATCTTCCTATTGTGCCAAGCTAGTACTTGGCTTTATCTTTTAATGATAAGAGAAATAAAACTAGTCTAAGGGCATCTTCAGTTAAATTTTGAATTCTCACCATAGAGCAGATTTCTAAGAATTCATCCAGATATTTGTAAGGGTCTTCATTGGTGTTTCCATAGAAAGATGGGAGCATCTGGATTGTAGTCAGCTTGATCTCATAGTGGGTAGCATGGATATTAGATAACTAGATACAAGTTGATGAGCTATAGGTAGAAGAAATAAAATATTCCTTCATCTACCTAGGTGATTTTCTAAGATTTTTAGTTATTTAATTATTAGATTTAATACGATTCAGCCTTTCAATATTATGGTTGAGTTCAACTAGATCAGATAAAGTGATTTTCTATCGTGCATGCCCTGGTGCAACCCTAATATATTATTCAAAAAAATTTTAGTTTTTTTATAGAATTTTATATATATATATTTTTATTATTTTATTATATTATTAGTTTTATAAAAAAATAATTTTTAAAAAAATATTTTAATTATTTTAATTATTATTTTTAATTTAATTTAATTTGATTTAATTATTATTTTTAATATTTTTTTAGTTAGTTTAATTTAATTTAATTTAATTTTTAATTTAATTTTTTTTATTTTATTTTATTTTTAAAGAGAAAAAAAAGAAAAAAAAATAAAAGTTCTAAAGAAGAGGTCCTAAGGAGTCCTAGAGCTAAGAAGAGAGAGAAAAATTAGTTTTAATTAGATTTGATATTGGTTAGCAATCAAGTTGGTCAATCAATTCTGACTGAGGATTATCCTAGATCTAGATAACTTCTAACTGTTAAGGTCACCTTCAAGCCTTCTAAGTATAGGATCATCTAATCAACTGGCCAGGTAAGTGTAAGGTCAGTGGGAGTCCTCCTGTTGCTTGCCTTAGACATTAATTATGCTTGGTCAGGTAAGCTAACATAACCAATTAGAAACCACCTTCCTTCGGATCCAGTCATCCCTGAACCACTTTTCTATATACTAGTCAAATTGACTAATCCTAATCTGGTTTAACTCTTAGGATTTCTTGTCCTATTGAACTCGAGCTCCTAGAGCTGATGTCTAATTGATTTTAAAATTAAAGGCTTAGATTAATGCAGGATATCGGTTGGTTGTTTATGGATCAAGAAAGGATGATCAAATCTACATCTTATCTTGTTTAATTGGGTGTTGCCCTTAATTTGATTTAATATGATATGTAAAAAAAAAATTCAGATAAAAAATTTTATGCAATTTAAACTAGATGCATGCAACTAATTGAATTCTGAAAGGCTTACCTTACCTCCAACAATCATCAAAAAAAATAAAAATAAAACTAATATGTGCATGCTTTAAATAGTTAGGGTTTCTAATCTTATCATGGAGCTTTTAATTAGATTTAAATGAATATTTTTTTAAATTAATTTAAAAATAAAGTAAATAAATAAATAAATAAAAAGGAAAGAGGACTAGGGTTAGGATTGATCTTATCAAGCAAAACTGAATGATTTGTTCCTTGCCTTGATTCATTTTGTTCTTTAACCTCTTTTTCCGTAAAATAAAAAAAAAGTTAGCTAGCAATATTTATAAAAAAATAAAAATTTTATTTATAGAAAAATCAAAGAGATCAAAAATTTAATGTCCATGCCTTTTCCGCCAACGGCATCAAAAACTTGATAAGAGCACGATGTTGTCATTAAGATACTATGTTTATTAGTTTAATCTAATTTTTTAAAATAATTAAGAATACGTAGATAGCAATGAATCGGATCGAATCCATAGGGAAGGTAGTATTTTTAGATTTAAAATCTTTAATTTTTGAAAAAAAAAATTTAAAAATAAAATTTGAAGTTAGAAATTAAAAATTAAAATTATAAAATAAAAATTAAATTATGTAGAAAAGTAAACTTAGTACTAAGATCTACTAGTTAAATCTTAGCATCTACTTGCAGTAAAATAAAGAGCAATAATTAAAGTGTAGAAATTAAATTACAATAAAAATAAAGAGTTGAAATCAAAGTGTAAAAAATAAAATTTACATTAATTAAAATTTTAAAATTTAAATATATAAAATTTAAAAATAAAATAAAATAGCTTGATCTCTGATCTTAGATTGGTATTGGTGGAAAGATGGTATAGAAGCCCAGCTTTTTCTGCCTCGAAGCAATCATTAACCTAAAGCCTGGCTTCACCCTATACCAAAGCTTCACCTTAATTGAAGATTATGAATTTTGAAGGCCTGGGGTCTTATTTATAGAGCTAGGAGGAGTGGAGGATTTTCTTCTAGGCAATGTGGGATAAAGAGCCTTTTTAATCATCAAAATAGAAAGAAATCCAAGTAAAATTTGGATTAAAATAGTTTTAAGATGAATCTGGTGAAGTCTAGTAAAATCTAGCCGTTCAATAGAAATCCAACAAATCAAAAATCATCAAAATTGGATCTGTATAGATCTAGATTAGATCAGATTAAATTCTGACCGTTGAACGCATATTGATGGAGAAAATCTGATCGTTGATCGCACGTTGGGAGTCCTGATCATCGTCGGGAGCATTCTGGACCGTTGGATCTGAGTCAAATGTGAGCGTTGTCATCCGATGGTGATCCACGTAAAGTCTGAAGCTAAATCAAAGTAGAAAATTTTTTCCACCATCCGATCTTGATCGCAATCAATCGGATTCGTCCGATCATGCCTTTACTGTTCCCATAGATTGCATGGACCGACTGCACCGCACACCATAATGAATCAACGCGTCCTGTCGTCGAGTGAAAAGTCCAAAATGTCCTATGAGCCGCGATAGATTTTTTGTAAACCCTTTAAGAATCTAGGTTCACCACGTGTCGCTCCATGATTCGTCGATTTCTACTGAGCTGGCGGTCCATGCCTGGATCGTAGACCGACTGACGGCTTCCATGGCTGAGTCGGCTAGCGTGGCTATCTTAACACGCTGGCTTTATCAGCTTGGCTTGGCGTGTTTGGATGCGTCGGCTGATATGGCACGGCGGCTTGAGCTGGCTGAGCCGTATGTTATTTTTTATTTAATTTTTATTTATTTTATTTCTTTAGAAATTCATATCTTATCCATTTTAGCTCCATTTTGCTCAAAATTTATTTCATTGTGATAAAAAAAAGCTATTTTACTGATAATAAAATTTTATTTTTTTATTTTTATTATTTTTTTAATTAATTTTTTAATAAATAAAAATATGTATCAATTAATTATTAATTTTTAAAAATAAATATAAATTAATTAATAATTGATGCTTTTATAGATAAATTTATGGTACTTATCACAAAGCATGCTGCTCCGCTAGCCCCGATGCGGGCATCCCCCACCACCCAGACCCCCTCCTCCCTCAGCTACTCCCCCGTCGCTGCATTATATCACTCCACCATCGTGTCGAACTATCCCCTACCCTCCATCCGGTACCTGCTCAAAGCAAAAAAAAAAGGAAGATCTATGGAAAAGAAAGCACCTGTAAGAGACTGGAGGGGAAAACTTCGAAGTCAGTAAGGATTGGGAGGAAAGTGATAGTGAAGACCGATGGGAGGTGGTAGCAATGAGAGCGGGAAAGAAGTCGACATCATGAGGGAGACTTGGAATAGCTAGCACTTGTCATGCTAGGAGCATCCTAGCCGATCATGATGGGAAGGAAGGTGATGGTGGAGAGCGGTGGAAGGTGGCAATGAGGAAAGTGGGTAGGAGATAGGCATTGCATGGGCTCAAGAAGTTTCGAGAGGACTCGGGAGAGGTTCGAAGCCAAAAGAAAAAAAATAGAAAGAAGAGCATATGGCATATTGGGAGACCACCGGATTGTGCTTTAATGTATAGGTATATATATACAATATATTCAACCACAATAGGCCAATAATCCACTGCTTAGAGTTGAGACCGCTCTCCCAAAAGTTTAAAATCGCAAGACACTCATGGATACGACATGTTCATGTCCGTTCCCCCAAAGAAGTGAATTTGCTACGAAAAGGTAATTTCTTTATTGAGGATCATTTCTGATTTTTATATTTCATTGGCCTCCAATAGGAATATATGTAGATTACAAGGCCAGCTATTACAGCAATTATAAAAAGAAGGAATATCTTGATTACATACTAAGTAAAGAGAAAGGAATATTCCGATTATATACTAAGTAAAGAGAAACCGAATATAGAATTGCTAAATAAGAAGAAAGACCAAATAGGAGTGCCAACCAAATATGAATATGTGTTGACTTGCTAAACATAGAAAAGGACCAAATAAGAGTGCAAGCCAAAATAGAATGTTGGGTTGGAATGAATATGCGCTGATAAACCCCCTCAAGATGAAAAATTAGGAGCATGAATCTTCTGCTTGTCCCTTAGGAACCTAAAATGTGAGGTACCGAAGGGCTTGGTGAGAATATCAGCAAGCTGATCTTGGATGGAGATGAATTGAATAGATAGTTGATATCGTGCAACATGTTCATGAATAAAATGAAAATCAATTTCGACATGCTTTGTGCAAGCATGGAAAACAGAATTGGCCAAGAGATAAGTTGCCCTAATATTATCACACCATAGAATCGGGGGGCCATGTAAGGGATGATCAAGTTCCTAAAATAATGACTCAAGCTAGATTAGTTCAGCTGATGCATGTGCTAAGGCTTTATATTCAGACTCCGTGGACGAGTGGGCAACTATCTTCTATTTATGAGATGTACAAGAAATGAGGTTGGAATCAAGAAAAATTGCATAGCCCCCAGTGGAATGCCTATCAGTCCCACTACCTACCCAATCTGCATTCGAGAAGGCTTGGAGAGAGTGAGAGGTGGATCGATGAATGTGTAACCCATGATCAGTTGTAGCTTGAAGGTATCTTAGGATGCATTTGATCATTATAATCAAGTGATCAGTAGTAAGAGACTGCATAAATTGACATACTTTATTCACTGCAAAGAAAATATCTGTGCGTATCAATGTAACATACTGAAGAGCTCCAACAATGGAGCGATACTGTGTGGGGTCTGGATGGGGAGCACCTCCAGAATCAAAATCCTTTGTAATGGCCACTGGGGTCTGAATAGGTTTACAGTCAACTATGCCTACCTTTGAAAGAAGATCTTTAATGTAGCATTTTTGAGATAATAATAATCTAGTAGAGTTCCAAATAGCCTTAATTTCTAAGAAAAAATGGAGATCACCAAGATCCTTAATAGAGAATTCTTTAGCAAGCTGATGAAGGAGAAGAGAGACCTGACTGGAGTCATTGTTGGCTACCTAAATATCATCAACATAGATGAGCACATAGAGGATATGAGACATCATCCTTAAAATAAATAATGAAGTATCGATCTTGCTGGCAACAAATTCTAGTCAAAGAAGAAACTGGGAGAGACGGTGAAACCAGGCATGGGGTGCTTGTTTTAACACATATAGAGATTTGTGAATATGATAGACATAATCTAGATGGTCGCGGTCCTCAAATCCTGACGGTTGGGATATGTATACTTCCTCTATCAGGTTGCCATGCAAAAAGGTATTGTGAATGTCTAATTGCCAGATGGACTAATGTTGAGAGATTGCAATACTTAGAATAAACCGAATGGTAGTAGATTTGATAACTGGACTGAATGTTTCGTTGTAGTTGAGGCCAAGTTGCTGATGAAACCCTTTAGCAACTAAGTGCGCTTTGTAGTGCTCGAGAGATCCATCAATTTTTCTCTTGATTCTGTACACCTATTTACATCCAACCAAATTCTTTGGATGAGATGAACATGGAACAAGAGACCACGTACCGTTGTGAATTAAAGTATTAAATTCTTCAATCATTGTAGCATGCCACTCAAAGTGTTTAGATGCCTGAGTAAAGTAAGTAGGTTTTATGGGGAGAATAGTGGTGGTGAGGGTAGACGGCTAGTTGAAATGCGATTGAAGCACCATGGAATATATATAGGTGGGTTGGGCGGGTGGGTTAGGAGAGGTTTTGTCTTGCTGAGAGCTAGTTGTAGAGGAAGGTGTGGGAAGGAAAGGTTGTGCTGATAAGAAATTGCAATAGAAGTTAGTAAGTAATCTGGTCCAAATAGGTGCAGAGTCGATAATGCTAGAAGAGATTGGAGTGGGATTGGTTACTGGAGAAGATGTTGAGACAGATCGAGAAATAGGGGATGCAATCGATGTTGAGGTGTACAGATGATGCAAAGGAGAATGTGGAATGGGTGGAGGAATGGATGGTAGTGGGGTGGCCTCTTGCAGAGATTGAAGTGATGTAATGCCCTAAGATGGGGAAGAGGGAGATGATGGTGGTAGACAAGTTAATGAAGACTGAGATTGAAAAGAAAAGATAAATTTGTTGAAGTGAACGTGCCTAGCGACATATACATGATTTGTTTTTAGATCGACACATCGATAGGCACTATAAGAGAGACTGTAGCCGAGAAACACACATGGTTGAGACCAATACTCCATTTTATGCCGATTGTAAGGATAAAGAAGGGAATAGCAAAGACACCCAAAAATTCATAGGAAGATATAGGATGGTGGTTTGTTGTGAATGAGTTCGAAGGGAGACACACCACTAGAGACTTTAGATGGCATCCTATTAATGAGAAAAATAGCCATTTCAAAAGCATAATGCCAATATGACATGAGCACGGATCCATGAGTAAGAAGGGATAGGCTGGTTTCCATAATATGATGGTGACGACGTTCGACAACCTCTTGCTGCTCCTGGGTGTGAGGAGCAACAACACGATGGATAATGCCAATTTTACAAAAAAATTGAGGAAGAGAGCAAAATTCTTCTTTCCAATTAGTTTGGATTGATTGAATAGTACGAGAGAAATGTCGTTCAACTAAATCTTGAAATTGTAAGAAAGTAGAGAACACATCATATTTGCGCATTAATAGATAAAACCAAATATATTTACTTTGAACAATAACAAAAATTATGTAGTAGTAGTGTCCTAACAAAGATAGAGTAGGGGAAGGATCTCAAACATCACTATAAAGAAGATCTAATGAAAATTGACTGCAATGATGGGATGCAGATAAATACAACTTACTAGACTTCCTTAATTGACATAAGGGACAAAGGGGATGAAGATGTGCAGACTTGCAGGGTAGATTATTAGTCTTCATCATGGAGTGAAGCAAGTGATAATGAAGATGGCCCAAATGATTGTACCAGCCATCAAAAGTGGGGCTCTCAGCTACGTGAACAAATGCAGATAAAGAAGAAGGACTGGAATGGAGAGTGTATAATCCTTCTTTACTCAGATCGGATAACATTGTGGTCTTGATAGTTTGATCCTTTACAAGAAAATGAGAGGGGTGAAATTCAAAAAAGATATTGTTGTCTTTTGCAAACTATTGTACGAAAAGTAAATTTTTAGAAATAGAAGGAATGTGTAAGATGTTAGATAATTGAAAAAAAAAAAAAGAGTAAGAAGAGAAAAAAGAACCATGATCAATATATGATATATGTAATCCTTTACCATTACCTACATACACCGGATTAGGACCAATGTACTCATCATAGGAGGATATAAAATAAATGTTAGGAGTGATATGGTGGGATGCTCCTGCATCTGGGTACCAGGTGAAGATGGTGGAGGGGTGAGGGGTAGGAAGAAGTGGCTGATTAGGATGACGTTGAGATGGATTTAGATATGAATATGGTGAATATGAGAAATTGGCATTGGATTGTGGAGAGAAAAAGTATGGATATGGCTGCTGTGAGGATGATAGAAGTAGGTGGCATTGGAGTGGTTGTTACAATTGCAAAAAGAATACTATTGAGAACCATGGCCACTAGGTGTACCAAAATGACCACGATCTCGACCAAACCTGCCATGTACTCCATGACCTCGAGTAAAGCCATGATCAATAGAGGACCTAGGATCATTAGAAGAATGGGCGAACCATTAAGTAGTATTGACGGTAGGATTGGTAGGAGTGGCATCAGCAATGGTTAATTTTCTAAATGCCCGCATGCTTTCATGGCTAAGTAACAGCCCATGAAGTCCAGTATCTGTTGGTGGGGTGTGTTGGTTGAAAATGCCAGGGATCGCATCTTGTAAATCATTACATAAAGCACGCAGCACATGAAGATTAAATTTGGTTGGCTTGAGGGTATTACTAGAGATAGCAAGTTCATCAGCCACAGCTTTGGCACGTCGGAGCAGAGAGGTGACGGTCTCATTTAGTTTTTAACGAAAATTCTACAACTCTAGATGTAGAGACATGAGTCGGATAGGAGATGATGAACCAAAGACTTCATGAAGAGTGGTCCAGCACTCAAAACTGATCTCTTTGTCAAGAAAAAGAAGAACCAAATCTTCAGATAATGGAGCAACAAGAAAGCTTACGAGTTGGGCATCTTGTTGTTGCCAAGCAGCAACGATAATCGGATTGATGGGCTATGGGTGAGAGTCATCAAGGAATCCAAATAGGCCTTGACCCTTTAAGAAAGGAGTAATTTGCTCTCTCTAGATCAAAAAATTGGATGCATTCAATTTGATGGATAAAAAATGCTATGCCGATGGAAAGATGAGAGGGTTGTTGTGTTGGGTGGAGAAGAAGAAAAGGTATTGGAGGAAGTTGAGATAGATGAACTGGTGGCCATAAGAAAGCACTGAAGGAGAAAGAAGAAGAGATGCTCGTTGGAGGTTCAAGGCTCTAACACCATGAAAAGGTAATTTATTTATTGAGGATTATTTTTGATTCTTACATTTTATTGACCTCCAATAGAAGTATATGTAGATTATAAGATTAGCTATTACAGTAATTATAAGAAGAAGGTATATCTTGATTACATACTAAGTAAAGAGAAAAGAATATCCAGATTACATACTAAGTAAAAAAAATTAAATATAGAATTACTAAATAAGAAGAAAGATCAAATAGAAATGTCAATATGTGTTGACTTATTAGATATAAAAAAATAAAATAAAAATATAAATTAAAATAGGATGTTGGGTTAGAATGAGTATTGGGAGCATAATGGCCGTTCCAGACGGTAATAAACAAATTATTTCACTATCTCGGGACAGCCACTACCGCGTAACTGGTCTTCATCCTTTTTGCTACTTAAATCGTTCTAATCACTCCTTTCTCTGGTACACCAAAGTGTGCTCCATGCTCCCTATCTTTCATCCGAGCTGGTTTCATCCCTTCTCGCTGCCTCCCAACCAAATGGAACCTGACACCGAAATCCAATTCGAATTCCCCAACGTAATTCGCCGGTACAAGAGCGGCCGCATCGAGCGTTTCTACCTCACGGACAAAATCCCCGCTGCCGTCGACCCCGAAACCGGCGTCACCTCCAAAGACGTGGTCATCGACCCGGAAACCGGCGTTTCCGTCAGCCTCTTCCTCCCCAAGCTCGATGAAACCGCTCCGAAGAAGCTCCCGATCTGCATCTACTTCCACGGCGGAGGCTTCGTCGTCTGCTCCGCCTCCGATTCGCTCTCCCACCACTACTTCACTCCCCTGGTGGTCAAAGCCAATGTCATCGCCGTCTCGGTGGACTACCGCCTAGCCCCCGAGCACCCGCTGCCTATAGCCTGCGAGGACTCCTGGGCGGCGCTCAAGTGGGTGGCATCCCACGCTGCGGGCGGTGGCGCTGAATCGTGGCTGGCCGAGCAAGGAGATTTTGGACGCATATTTGTGGATGGCTGCAGCGCTGGGGGGAACATAGCCCATCACATGGCGCTGCGCGCTGGCGCAGCGGAGCTCGGACCTGGGGTGAGGATACGAGGGATGGTATTGGTCCATCCCTACTTCGCGAGGAGACACCCGTATCTTTCGGAGTTGGTGGATTAGGGGTCGAAGGAGAAGATGGACGGGCTGTGGCTGTTGGCTTGTCCCGGGACGATTGGGATGGACCACCCGCTGGTGAACCCACTGGCGGAGGCGGCGCCGAGCTTGAAGGGATTGGGGTGCGAGAAGGTATTGGTGTGCGTGGCGGAGAAGGATGCCTTGAGGGACAGTGGAAGGGCGTACTACGAAGGGGTGAAGAAGAGTGGATGGGGAGGGGACGTGGAGTGGTTGGAGTCCGATGGGGAGGGGCACAGGTTCCATGTGCTGAAGTTGAACTCTGAGAAAGCTTTGGGGCTGATGGAACGTACGGTGAAGTTCATCAATGGCAGCTGAAGGCTTTTTGAATGCTGGAAAAGGGCTCGTGATTTGATGGGAATGGAGTGGGGGATATGGTAACTCCCCTGATGGGAATTGTTAAATGGTTAAATAGCTTCCAGCATCAAAAGAGTAGCTCTTAATTTGTATCGCGCTTCTGGAAATGGGGAAATTATTCCCATAACACAGTGCCTATTGTTAGATGGGAAAATAAGACTGGATAGTGCAGTTGATATCTTCTGTTCAATTCAGTGAATCGACTAGATTTCCTATTTTAAATCTGCCTGAAGATGGCGTGTTCTATGTTTTATCTGTCTGCAAGTTTTCTTCCGATTCCGTCAGTGGTTGAACAAAAAAATTATGAATGACCTTTTATATCAATGACATTTCTTCTAGAAAGCTTATCTCAAAATAAAATAATAACTTTTTATTTATTTTATAAGCAAAATTATTCTGCTTGTCTGGTTTGCAACTTTTGATTCTCTTGCAGCCTCGCTTATATTTCAAATGCATGGTACGGCAAATTTACCCTCCACTAAATCTAACTTAATTGCTTCAAAATTTATCAAAAATCTAGTAGGAAGTCTAATTCATGCTATTTGAACTTAGGTCATTGTGTTCATGCATTTGACCAGGCATCTGATGTCGCAATTATTTGTGTAGATCCTTATTATATAAGGTGACTACATAACATGTGTTTGTTTTCTAGGTAGAAGGCAAATAGATACAATCTAAAGATTACAAAATTATTCATATACAACATGTCCCCATAAACTCAGTAAACTGAAATGATATTTAGCGGCAATGAAATTGACCTACTATAAGAAGAGAAATAATATATTACTATATTCTAAGATTTAGGTCGGGTGGTCGGATCAAAGACCTGCAAATCTGAATTTGCATGGTTATTAAATAAATTAATAATTTAAATCTAAACTTATTTATTAAAAAGGTAATCCAACGAAATCCATCTGAGTTGTTTACCAAAGAGGTAGAGCCAGATTAAATGGATTAAAAAGGTTAAGCAAGTTAACAAATTAAATAGGTTGAGTTAAACATGATAAAAAATAGGATAAATAGATTTTAAATAGGCTAAATATATCTTAATTGGATTAAATTGGTCTGCTCATGATCCGATTGAAATATTAAATAAATCAAAATAGCTTAAACATGTCAAAGGCTTTAAACCTAACTTATTTAACAAATAGGTCTGGATCGATCTATTTATTTTCTAAACTTATTTATGTTAAATCTGAACCTAGTTAGAGAGGATCATTTATAAATCAGGTTGATAGGTTATTCCATAAATTGCTGCTCCTTAGGGTACCTTTTACTATTTAACTATGATGAGAAGGTACATCTGGACATTGGACAAATCAACTATCATGCCTTCATCTGTCGGAACAAATAAGGCATGTGAGAAATAGTCGCATGTCTATAAAGTATGATCCCACGAGACATGCAATGCCTGCCAAATAGTATTATAATTTCAAAAATAGATTTTTCCATATAATAGTGAATAAGTATAGGCAATTAGAGCATATATCACTACTACAATAAGAAATAATGGTAGCATTTACTATTACAGTAGTTTGAAAACTGCTGTTACAAAATTTATGGCAATGACCATGCAGCAAGTCGAAAATTATTGCTATAGAATTTACAGCAGTGGTTATATATAATCACTACCATAGATTTGAGATACGACAATGGTTATATATAATCATTGCCATAGAAAAATATAGTAGCGGTTACTAATAATTGCTACTATAGATCAAATCATTGGCAGTAGTTATGTATAACAGTTGCCAAAGATTTGATTTATTCGATCTATGAAAGTAGTTATGTATAATCGCTATCATAGATTTGACCTATGGCAGCGGTTTTCAAGATCTATGGCAGTGATTACATATAACAACTATGTGTTGAAAATTATGTTCCAAAAGTCAATCATTAGCCTATTAACGGTTGAGCTACTTTGTATATGTAATTGATTATTGATAAATAAAATATTTTGGCATGTTTTTCATCACAAGACTTTATTTTTTAACAAACTCTATTTTTGTGATAAAGTTCTTAGAATTATTTAGCTTCGATAAAGAGATGATTTATTGATTAGTTTTTAAATTTATTTACGATCAAATGATTGGCTGTTAATTAGGATAACAACATCTATCAAGCATATGTCGCTATATGCCATATAGGTTGATTGTTCTCTTAACCTAAAAGTATGGAGACACTGGTATGACATACAGATAAGATGTATGGATACATCATCATGGAACATGACCAACTCTAGAACATTCTACTGTCGAGGATGTCTCTAATGGAATATAGGTATAAGTGTTCCTTAAATCTGAGTGTAAGCAACTCACTGTGCTTTGGTATCGGACTAACTAAATTTCTAATTCAGTAACCAAAGGCTTCTGAGCATAGTCAAGTATTTGTGAAATCGGTGTGTGATCAAGATGAAATTGACCACTCCAAGAGTTGAAGAAGAATGTATTACTGTATTTCAATATAGCAAAATTTTGACCAAGATAATCCATCAGCTGGATTTGATATTTTAAAATATAATATGAACAATCTGGTCAGAGTTGATAGTTGAACTCTGAGGTATCCTACGAGCATTTTGGTCAAGAGGATGAATTATATGAAAATTATATCTACATGGGTTCTAAGGATGGTGTTTTACACATTCGACATATCCGATCGTTGGGTATCATTGCTAGAGGGTCACTTTGATTGGTATAAAAATTTATTCATATACTACTAGCTTAGATTCGGACCTATGAGGTCACATACATTAGAGCTCACGATCTGATTGGATGGTTGATCAATGATTGAGAATCATTCTAGGATTAAATGATCAATACGATTGATGTTTAATCTAGTGTAAGTGTTGCAGAAGGATTGACTAGCAATTTGATTACTAATTACTTAATTTAATTAAGCCAAAGGGATGATATTAAGTCTAATTAAATATAATTTAATTAGATTTGATTTGGATTTGATTGGATCAAGTCCAATTGACTTATTGGATAAGTCAAGTGCAAGAAAAAACTAGTCCTAGTCTAACTAGAACTTTGGTCAACCCAATTTTCTAATTTGATTAAAAAATTAAATCAAAATTAAATCTAATTTAATCTAATTTTATTGAACCATTAATTGGGTTAGAACCTAATTTAATTTGGTTGAGTTAGTTTTGGTTTAATTTGGTTTAAGAAACCACTTTGACCAAGTGATAGAATCCTAGTAAGACTAGGATTCCTCCTTGCGCCACCTTGTCCCAACACCCCCCATGCCTACTTTTTTAGTATTTTTTATGAAAAATCTTTTTCTTCCTGATCTTCACGTACGCCCCCTCTCTCCCTCTCTTTCTCATATGATAATTGGGTAGAAGACCAAGTCAAAGAAGGAGTTTATTTTGATATTGGATTCTATGAGATAGAATCTTAACAAACCCAAACTCTTTTCAAAAGGTGCCGCCCCCACTCCAAATTAATTTCTTTATTATTTCACATGAGAAACCCCTTTTCTTGTGCACCTTTTCTTGTTGGTACATGCCAAAAATTATGGAGGGGCATCCAAGAATTGGGCGCCCCTCTTGGATGCCCCTTGACTTGCCCTGTTTGACCTTTCCTTATCTAGTATTTGACCTAGATAAGGACTCTTCTTTTTCTATATATTTTGAATAAATTTTAGCTTAAAATTTTTGTGGGTTATAGATCTTTGAGAAGGCTTTGAGGTGTGTGAAAATTAGGGAGAGAAAATCTTTGGGCATTGAGATTCAATAGACATAATACTAGATGTCTAGGTGAGAGCAAAGAGAAGAAGAAGAGGGTCTTCTTCTAGGGTTGCTGTGTTCATCTCTTTCCTTTCTTCTACCTTGAATTTTCTAAGAGTGTCTCACATCTAAAATCTCTTCTCCTCCTTCTCCTCTTTGGAAGAGTCCAGTCTAGAAGAAAGAAGGCATCTGATCAATCATCAAAGAAAGATCAGCGCAATACTAGCATACTGTGTTGATTTCCAGCATCTGAATTTTTTATCGTAATCGTGGACTCGTATGGATGAATCCTAGAGGTCGGATGTATGTATGGCTTGAAACTTTATCCTTAAGCCCAGATCAGTGAGTTAGAATGTCTAACTCGCTCAGGTAATAGATCTGATCTATTGTTCTTTTCATACATGCATGAGATGTAGAGTAGATCTAGGTTGATGTAATCAACCTTTCCTTCTTATTTATTTTTTATTTTATATTTAAATACCATGTAATAATTATATAATATGATCTTAGATATAGGAATTATCTAATATTTAAAATTAATTAGATTAATTTTGAGTCTTTCGCTGCTGATCTAGAAAAAGTTTCAAGATCTAGCCCTAAAATCCTAGATTTGGTTCCTTCAATTGGTATTAGAACTAGGTTGATTATTATATGATTATTGATACATGTTTGAATTATTTTTAAACTATATCTAATTAATAATTTAATATTTAAATCTAAAATTAAAATCTCAGATCATACAAACTGCTTTAAGATTGTCCTGCTGTAAGGTTTACCCCTTATAGTGCAAAGATTATCCTAGTTTGTATAGATCTGATATTATTTATGAATTATTTAATTTAAAAGAGTTTTAAAATTAAAAATAAAATTTTAAATTGCGTGCACTGATCTTATAAGGTTGTTCTGCTATAAGGTTTACTCTTTATAATGAAAAGATTGTCCTAGTATATGCTGATCTGATCATAAAATTTTAGATTAGATTTAAGAAATTTTATGATCTGATTAAAAATATTTTAATCTAATTTTAATCATCATAAACATGTTAGATTTAATCTAAGTTGACTTATGATTGATTGATGTTGAAATTATTTTAATTATATGAACTTGTTTAGATTAGATTTAAAGTAGTTTCATGCTCTTCTTACTTGCATTTTGATTACAAATCAAACATGCAACTTGATTGTTAGAACCATATTATAAAAATATTTTATAAATATGAAAATCATTTTCGAAAAGCCAAACCCCAACCTTTAGCCCAAAACTTAATTAAGAATTAAGAAGTTATTTGATTAGGATCTAGAATTATAAATTGAAGATCCTAACTAAGACACGAATCATAACACATTGGGTTAAATGGATTAGTAGGGATTGGATCCATTAATTGGGTTAGACTTAGGGTTAGATTAAAGAATGGACTTAATTAGAGAATTGACTAAATTTAATCAATTGTTGTCTTAGATTAGGTCAAGGATTCTCTAGATCAATTACAATAGTTGTAGTTGGTCAAGTCCATGTCTTTAATGAGACCCAAGATGGACTTGATTCTTGGCTATGCAGTCTAGCATGAACTATTAGGTTGATCTAATTGAAACTAATTAAATCACTTGGTATCTAAGGTAAACCAGATCGGTGGTCTTTAATTGATAATCCGCTTACCTGACCATTTCTGATGGTGTCTCAGGCAAGCTTTGGCTGATCCTTCCACTGATCGAACTTACCTAGCCTCTTAGTGAAATTATATTTTGATCGAATCACTTAACTATTCAAGCTGATCCATGTCAGCTAGGTAAATCAATTTGACTAATTTAGATACTTCTTGACTAGCCTATTAATGGTCTCCCTTAAGCTGACTTGATGAAGTTAGTGGAAGTGTCATGACAAGTTGGTTCATTTGACCTTTTTTCATCTTCAATTAAATTTTTTAAAATTATTAGGTTCCTAAAATAAAATAGTTATATGATAACTGGATCATAGCCTCTCATTAAAGTAGATGATAATGGGTTCATTAGTTGGATAATCATTGGAGGCCCAAAGGCTTGGTGCTTATCGGCTAATGGAATTATCATTCATTATATGATTTCTTGGCTATATCTTTCTAAATGGTGGTTAGATTAGCCAACCAAAGTTGGGCCTAATCATTCATTGATTAGATGGGCCAAGTATAGTCATGTTAATGATTGGATCTAACTGGATTTTTTTCTGAGAAGGCCAAAGCCAACTGATCAGGGGCTGGGGCAAAATTCAATTACTAAAAATTATTTAGAAAAATAATTGATTATGAACTTACCCTTAGATACACATGGATTGGCCAACTAAAGTTGGACTCGTGTGTAGTCTATGTGGATTCTAGTATCCACTAAGAAATTAGGATAATTCTTCGAATTAGAGATAGAGACTATCAATTCGAATAAAATAGTGAGAGAATCTTTTGATTAAAAGTTCAAATCTTTAGGTTTAATGAATCAATTACTAATTAAGTTATGATTTTTCTCTGTGCAAATATGGCCACTTTTCTATTGCTTCGATCATTGTTGGATAATGATAAGTTAGTGGGATCCAACTTCGATAGCTGGTACTGAATGTTAAAGATTGTCCTAGAGCATGAACGCATGCTACATATGATAATAGATGATACACTTGAGGAGCCAGCTGTAAATGCATGTGGAACTGTTAGAGATACTTATCAGAATTGGCTCAATGACCAAACCATGGTGTGCTGCATTATGCTGGCTGCGATGAGCAATGAGTTCAATCATAGATTTGAGACGGCTAAGCCAAAGGACATGCTTGAAGTATTGGAGGATTTCTTTGGCACATTCGATGATGTAGAGAGGCACAAGATTAGTTGTGCCATCTTCAATGCTAGGATGCGGGATGGTGCCTCTGTCACTGATCATGTATTGTACATGATCGAGCTGATAGAGCGATTGAGCAAGCTTGGCTTTTCTTTGCATAAACAGCTTGGGAAGGATGTAATGCTGAACTCATTGCCCAAGTCCTTTCTTCCATTCCTTACTTATTTTAGAATGACAAAGCCTGAAGTAGACTACCATGGATTACTGGGGTTGCTTCAAAACTTTGAGAAGGATCACCAACTCCACAAGAAGTCGGTGAACTTAGTGGGAGATTCATCTTCTCGTTCTTGATCCTTTGGAAAAGAGAAGAAGAAAAAGAAGAAGAAAGCTAAGAAGATGCAAGTTCAGGCTAGAACATCTATGCAGAGCCAGATCAAAAAAATCAAGTCCGATAAGAGTCAAGCTGAATGCTTCTTTTGCAAGAAGCAGAAGCATTGGATGAGGAACTATCCTTAGTATATTGCCTTCCTGGATTCGAATAGGTAGAGAAAGAAGCAAGCTATTATTGGACAAGGTATTATATGATAACTCCTTACAATTTTTCTATTTGTGATATTACTGATTGGGTATTAGATATCAAAAGCCCTTATTATATTTGTAATTCATTGCAGAGATTGTAGGTCAGTAGAATATTCGAGCAAGGCAAAAGATTCCTGAACGTTGAAGATGGAAAATCAGTTCTAGTTCTAGCTTTAGAAATTTTGAAACTTGTATTTGAATTTTATACCGTTGTTCTTAGTGATTGTCATTTCTATCCTAGTTTTTTTTTAAATATCATTTATGTAGGCCTTTTGGCCATGAATAATTATAAAATTTTAATAAAGAAATGAGTTTGTAATATCATTATGAATGGTATTACTGCTTTCTATGGATAATTGAACAATGGTATATATATGCTATCACAATCTATTAACATAGTCTATTCAACCGGCAAGCATCCTAGATTAGATAGTGTGTCAGATATCTACTTATGGCACTATAGACTAGGTCACATAAATAAGAACAGGATAAATAGATTGACTCAAGAGAAAATTTTTGAAGTCAATGATTGTGAATCACTTCCAACCTATGAGTCTTATCTTCTTAGTAAAATGACCAAATCATCTTTTATTGAAAAATGTGAGAAAGCCACTGAGCTCTTAGGTCTAGTACATACTGATATATGTGGACCAATAAGCATAAGTGCCAGAGGTGGATATGTCTACTTTATCACTTTCACAGATGATCTATCCAGATATGGATATGTCTATCTGATAAAATATAAGTTGGATTCTTTTGAAATATTCAAATAATTCTGAAGTAAAATAGAAAAATAAACTAAAAAGCGTATTAAAATTTTTCGATCTAACTGAGGAGAAAAATATCTTTTTAGTGAGTTTCTCATATATCTAGGAGAGAATGAAATTCTCTCTCAATAGACTCCTCCAGAAATACCATAGCATAATAGTGTATCTAAAAGGAGGAATCGAACTCTGTTAGACATGGTCCGATTCATGATGAGTTTTGCCAGCTTGCTGATATTCCTCTAGAGATATACACTCGAATTGACTTACTATCTTTTAAATAGGATTCCAAGTAAATCTGTGGTTAAAACTTCATATGAGATATGGATAGAACGTAAGCCAGCACTTTCACACCTCAAGGTCTAGGGGTGCCCGGCTTATGTCAAATGGTTAATTATAGATAAACTTAGACCTAGATCTGACAAGTGTACATTTATAGGATACCAAAAAAAGATCAAAGGATACTATTTCTATCATGTTGATGAACGAAAGATGTTCGTCAGTCTTAGAGCAATCTTTTTAGAAAAGGAGTTTCTTAGTGAAGGAACTGCTGCCTCTAAGGTTGAACTTGATGAAGTTTAACAGATAGAAAGTCCAATATAGAATGCTGAACCTAAGTTGAATTTGATCAAATTAGATTCGAAGCCTAGTGAACCCGTACCATTAAGATGATCTGGTAGAGTACCGCACCATCCGAACAGATTTTATAGATTCTTAGTCCAGGATGGTGATCCCATCGAACTCGATGAGAACGATAAGGATCTGATCACTTACATGGATGCTATGCAGAGATCCGACTCTGAGAAATGGTTAGAAGTCATGAGATCTAAAATGGATTTCATGAAGGTCAATGATGTATGAATATTAGTTGACCCACCTGAAGGGGTTAAACCTATTGGGTGTAAATAAGTATTCAAAAGAAAAAAATGCGCAGACGAAAAGATGGAGACCTATAAAGTCTGTCTGGTTGTCAAAGGATATCATCAACATTATGGTATTGACTATGACGAGACATTCTCTTCGGTGACAATGCTCAAATTCATTCGGATAATGCTTGCAATAGCTGTCCACCTGGACTATGAGATCTGGCAAATGGATGTGAAGACAGCTTTTCTAAATAGAGAGCTGACCAAAGAGGTATATATGATACAACCTGAGGGATTCATATCCATAGATGAGTTCAAGATGTGCAGGCTTCAGAGATCCATTTATAGATTGAAGCAAGCAACTCAGAGTTGGAACATGCATTTTGATAAAGTGATCAAAACGTATGGCTTCGTTAAGAATAGAGAAGAACCTTGCATTTGCAAATAGACAAATGGTCCAGCAGTGGTATTTCTTATTTTGTACGTGGATGACATTCTCTTAATCGAAAATGACATTTTCGCATTATAGAAAATAAATGTCTAGTTGTCATCACAGTTCTCCATGAAAGACTTGGGTGAAGCATCCTACATCTTAGGGATGAAGATCTAAGGGATAGATCTAAAAGGATGCTTAGTATATCCCAGTCCATGTACATAGAAACTATACTAAAGAGGTTCAACATGGAGAATTTCAAAAAGGGCTATCTCTCGATAGGTCAAGAAATTTCACTCTCTAAGAAGGATTGTCCGACAACTCCTGAAGAGAGGGAGCGTATGAGTATAATCCCATATGCTTCGATAGTGGAGTCTATCATATATGCAATGACATATATGAGATCAGACGTGGCATACTTACTAAGAGTAATGAGTAGATATCAGTCTGACCTTGGAGAAAATCACTGAAAGATGGTTAAAATTATTCTTAAGTATTTGAGAAATACTAAGGACCAATGGTCAGTTTATGGTGAGTCAGATCTGAAACTTGTGAGGTTTACAGGCTCTAGCTTTCAATCTGACCATGATGATAGTAGAAGCATGTCAGGATATATCTTTACTCTAAATGATGGAGCCATCTACTGAAAAAGTTTTAAGCAGCATACAGTAGCAGACTTTGTTTGCAAAGCAGAGTATATGGCAACATCAAATGTAGCAAAGAAAGCTATATGACTGAGAAAGTTCATCACCGAGTTCAGAGTAGCATCCTCCATTGATGGTCCAGTCTCGCTCTACTACGACAGCGCTAGTGCCATAGCTCAAGCAAAGAAACCAAAGACACACCAGCGGACAAAGTACATTCTGTGTCGCTTTCATCTGGTTCATGAGATCGTGGATCGTGGTGACATCGACCTTCAGAAGATCAACGAAAAGGAGAACCTAGCCGACCCTTTCATTAAAGCCCTGGCAATCAAGGAGTTTGACAATCATAAGTCGAAGATGGGTATTAGATACTGTACCGAGTGGCTTTAGAATAAGTGAGAGTTGTAGGAAATTATGCCCCAAAAGCCAAACGTAAGCCTGTTAATGATTGAGCTACTTTGTATATGTAATTGATCATTGATAAATAAAATACTTTGGCATGTTTTTCATTACAAGTCTTCATCTTCTAACGAACTCCATTTTTGTGATGAAGTCCTTAGGACTATTTAGCTTCAATAAAGAGAGGATTTATCGATTAGTCCTTAAATTTGTTCATGATCAAATGATAGGTTGTTAATTAGGATAATAGCATCTATCGAGCATAAATCGCTATATGCCATATAGGTTGGTTGTCCTCTTAACCAAGGAGTGTGGAGACACTGGTATAGAATACAGATGAAATGTATGGGTACATCATCATTGAATGTGATTAACTCCAGAGCATTCTACTGTCGAGGATATCTTTGATGGGATATAGGTATAAGTGTTCCTTAGACCTGAGATCACCTGAGTGACTTGCAAGCAACTCACTATACTTTGGTATCAGACTAACTGAATTTTTAATTCAGTAATGGAAGGCTTCTAGGCACAGTCAAGTACTTATGAAGTTGGTGTGTGATCAAGATGGAATTGACCACTTCAAGAGTTGGAGAAGAATATAAAACTATATTTCAATATAGCAAAATCTTGGCTAGGATAATCCATCAAATGGATTTGATATTTTAAAATACAATGTGGATAATCTAATCAAAGTTGACAATTGAACTCTGAGGTGTCCTATGAGTATTTTGATCAAGGGGATGAATTATATGGAAACTATATCCGCATGGGTTCTAAGGATGGTGTTCTACATATTCAACCTATCCGACCGTCAGGTATTATTACTAGATGATTACTTTAATTGATATAAAAATTTATTTTCATGCTACCGACTTAGGTTTGGACCTATGAGGCTACACACATTAGAGCTCACGATCTGATCGGATGGTTGATCAATGATTGAGAATCATTCTAGGGTTAAACGATCAATATGATTGATGTTTAACCTAGTGCAAGTGTTGCAGGAGGACTGATTAGTAATTTGATTGCTAATTGGCTTAATTTGATTAAGCCAAAAGATTGAGATTAAGTCTAATTAAATATGATTTAATTAGATTTAGTTTGGGCTTGATTGGATCAAGTTCAATTGACTTATTGGATAAGTCAAGTGTAAGGAAAAACTAGTCCTAGTCTAACTAGAACTTAAGTCAACCCAATTTTCTAATTTGATTAGAAAATTAAATTAAAATTAAATCTGATTTAATCTAATTTAATTGAACCATCAATTGGGTTAGAACCTAATTTAATTTGGTTGAGTTGGTTTTGGTTTAATTTGGTTTAAGAAACCAATTTGACCAAGTTATAGATAGAATCCTTGTAAGACTAGGATTCCTCCTTGCGCCACTTTAGTCCCAATGCCTTCTATGCCTATTTTTTTGATATTTTTTATGAAAAATCCTTTTCTTCCTAATCTTCATGTATGCCCTTTCTCTCCCCTCTTTTTCTTATATGGTAATTAGGTAGAAGACCAAGTCAAAGAAAGAGTTTGTTTTGATATTGGATTCTATGAGATAGAATCCTAACAAATCCAAACTCTTCCCAAAAGGTGCTGCCCCCTCTCCAAATTAATTTCTCTCTTATTCCACTTTTCTTATGCACCTTTTATTGCTAGTACATACCAAAAATTATGGAGGGGGCACCCAAGAGTTGGGCGTCCCTTGACTTGCCCTGTTTGATCTTTTCTTGTCTAGTATTTGACCTAGATAAGAACTCTTCTTTTCCTATATATTTTGAATGAAATTTGGCTTGAAATTTTTATGGGTTATAGACCTTTGAGAGGGCTTTGAGGTGTATGAAAATCAAGAAGAGATAACCTCTGGGCATTGAGATTCAATAGACACAAAACTAGGTATCTAGGTGAGAGCAAAGAGAAGAAGAAGAGGGTCTTTTTCTAGGAATGCTGTTTTCATCTCTTCTCTTCCTTCTTCCTTAGGTTTTTTGAGAGTGTCTCATATCTAAAACCTTGTCTCCTCCTTCTCTTTGGAATAGTCTAATCTAGAAGAAAGGAGGCATCTGATCAATCATCGAAGAAAGATCAGTACAGTACTAGCATACTGTGCTGATTTTCAGCATTTGGATTTCTGATCATGATCGTGGGCTCGTATGGATAACTCCTAAGGGCCGGACATGTGTACGGCTTATAATTTCATCCTCAAGTTCGGATCAGCAAGTTAGAACATCTAACTAGCTCAGATAATAGATCTAATCTATTATTTTTTTCATACATGCATGAGATGTAGAGTAGATCTAGGTTGATGTCATCAACCTTTTCTTCTTATTTATTTTTGATTTTAGATTTAAATGCCATATAATAATAATATAATATGATCATAGATCTAAGGATTATCTGATATTTAAAATTAATTAGATTAATTTTGAGTCTTTCATTGCTAATCTAAAAAAGTTTCAAAATCTAGCTCTGAAACCCTAGTCTGGTTCCTTCACTGCGATAGCTCAAATCTATGGCAGCGGTTATATATAACTGTTGTTGTTGGTCTATAGTAATAGTTAATAATCATTGCAATAAAATTTATAGCAGTGATTGCTATCAACCACTACCATAGATATAGAATATAATTTTTTTCATATTTTTTTCTAAATATAGTATAATTTTAAAATTTAAAGCTCATCTTTATCGTTCATTATTTAATTAATTATCATTAAAGTGTTATTATAAAAGACCGCCTTGATCTGATAGTTCTAGCTATGTCGATCAATAAAATTTGATTTTGATGGTCACGAACAACCGCATGATAATTTAATAGATAAAGACCACTAATTGGTTTGAAAACTTTCAATGATGATCTTGATAATGTTTGTAGTATACTATCAAAATTTTATTTCAATCAGACATCATTATTATGATCAATCTAGTATGAAATGATTTGGATCATTAAATAAAAATGAGTGATTAAAAGGCCAAACAGCATCCAATTATAAGGTGATATTTAAGATAAATGATCTTTAATACTACTTTGATCATTTATATGGTAGTGATCATAAAATTCAAACCACACATATACGAATAATCCAAAATTATCTCTTAACACTCATTCTCAAAATGTTTAAGTAATTATGCTTATGCTTTTAGAAGATATGCTTAATGTGGATGGTTTATATAAGCACAGTTTGAATTTTATGATCACCACTGGTATATAAATAATTAAAGTAGTAGCAAAATTTAATTATCTAAAAAGTCATCTTATAATAGGATGCCGTTCGACTTTCTGATCACTTATTTTTTATTTAACGATCGAAATCATTCCATATTAGATTGACTATGATAATGATGTCTGATTGAAGTAAAATCTTGATAGTGTATTATAAACATCATCGAGATCATCGTTGTAGATTTTCAGATCAATCGATGATTTTTATCTATCAAATCATCATGTGTTCATTCATGGCTATCGAATTAAATTTTATTGATCGACTTAGCTAGAGCGATCGGATCGAGGTGGTCTTTTGTGATGACAATCTTATAATAATTATTTAGATAATGAACGATAAAGATGAATTTTAAATTCTAAAATTATATAATATTTAAAAAAATATAAAAAAAATTATATTCTACATATATAGTAGTAGTCGATAATTACTGCTATAGACCTACGACAGTGGTTATACTAACCATTGTGATAGACCTCGAAATTGCTACCATAGGTTTGGCTAAATTTTCATCGCATGCTGGCATTTCCATCTTCCCTCTCAAACTCTCTCTCTCCTCTTTATCTGAGACCTATCCAGCTTGTTGTCGGCTCACCCCGCCGTGACACCCTTTGGCACCAGCCCCCTTTGGCCCTATGCTCTATCCCGCCGCTGACCCCCTTTGGCCTCGTGCCCCGCCTCCCTTAGCCCTGGCCTCCTTTGGCCCTGCATCCCTCAACCCCAGCCTCCTTTGGCCCTATGCCCCACCCCACCGCCGGCCCGTCCTGCTGCCCACTTTGGCCCTGCACCCTGTCATGCCACCCCCTTTGGCCTTACATGCCGTCCAGCCGCCCCCTTGGTCTATCCTGCCATCTTCTTTGGCCTTTTTCTTCTATTATCTACGCTCCCAGTGAAGGTAACGCTATAGATTGACCATATTTTTTAATATTTTTTGATTTGATGAGAGAGTATAAAATATATTGGTCTCAATATTTTTGCATTTTAGAATGGTTAATCCGGTTTACTACAGTTTGTGTAGTTTCTATACATGCTCAATGGTTCTAAATTCTTGCATTATGTTTATGTTTTCAATATATTGTGGATAAATTTGTAATGCACTTTACTTTAAAAAATAAAAAAGTTATACACTTACGAGTCATATATATATATATATAAACATTCATCGTCTACTTTTTCCGACACTAACTTCTGGAATAAGAAATTGAAATAAGCCAATGGAATTGGTACAGTGAATGCGCCACCAAGGTGCAGGAGGTACAGACGACCAACGATTGAATTTGAGGATACAGAGAGAAAAATGTTTATGATTGATTGAAAAAGGTCAGGCACACTGTAGGGTGTATGTTTAAAATTATAGGCTTAAATTTAAATGATAATTTTTACATTTCATAAAATAAACAAATCAATAAAAGAGATAAGTAGGATGAAGCGCAAGATTGCTGACTTGCAACCAAGGCACGTAATCAGTGTTGTATGGTCATGGTTGCCTTCCATGGTGCAGTTGAGTTGTTCTAGCAGCAGATAATTCCGAGGTGCAAAGAATCTGAGTGTAGGTCTTCTAGATGCGTGACCATGGTAAGAAAAATGGATTCTTGATCTGTGTCTAGATGAATATTGAAGACTGGTGATAGAAAATATGCCTTTGATCACCATTATCTATTGAAATTATTATGGAATTAATTGTATGTTTATTCAATTAGTTATTCTATTTTTACTGTTCAAAAACTAAAATTGTCTTATGCAATGGGACTAGGTTCTGATTTTGAGTTTACATGGTAAGAAGAACAATGCATGTAAAAGATTGACCAATGTTTGGTTTATCAAGGACTTGAGTAAATTTAATATCAAAAAACATATTCTCCTCCAAAAGTACATTTTTTCTTTAAACTGGTAAACTGAGGAGGCAAAGTATCTGTAGGTGAAAGAAATGGAAAGGCTTAGAAGCATGGCACTTATAGACTGGACTGATATGTTTCAAAGTTTACTCTTAAGGGGTTCAATTTGATAAAGGAAGCTAAAGATTAAAGCGGTCCAGGTGATCTATAAATAACAAGATAGACATAAATTGTCTAAAATCATTGTGCGAACCCCCTCCCCACAACTCTGTAGGTATTATTTTTTTATTTTATTTTATATTATTTTTATAATAATAATTATAATTATTTCATAATAATATTTAAAGAGAATCCCCGTCAGTAGGTTTTGGTCCGTATCGATGGCTGTGAACCATCAGATTCTAGACAATGCTAGCAAATTCTGGGCCATGTTGGCGGGTTCTGGACCGTTGAGTTCTGCACCGAGCCGGTGGATTCTGGACCATACTAATAGGTTCTGGACCGTGCAAGCAAGTTTTGGACCGTGCCAGTAGGTTTTGGATAGGACCGACAGGTTCTAGGCTATGCTGTTGGGTTCTGAGCTGTCGGATTCTAAGTTGAGCCGATAGGTTCTATACCATGCCAGTAGGTTTTGGGCCGGGCTGGCGACTAGACTATGCCAGCAAGTTCTAGTCAGTGCCAGTGAGTTCTAGACCATGTCAGTGGGTTCTGGGCCGTACCGATGGATTCTGGGCCCGGATTCCAAGCTATGTCGGTGAGTTCTGGGCCATGTTGGTGGATTTTGAGCCGTTGAATTCTGGACAGAACCGACGGGTTCTAGGCTATGCCGACTGGTTCTAGACCATGCCTTGGGTCACAGCTGGCATCCAAGGCATTTAGCCCTCGCATGCCCTGTATGCTCAGGCCGATGGAAGATGCCGGACAGCATTAATTATATGCTAATTTTAATAAAATTTGCATTGCGTGATGATAGACCCATTAATTGATTGATATACATATTCTAATGTATTCATATATTTATTTATTTTTGTACAGATGAAAGAATTATGTATATTGGTCAATTGATCGTCTACCATGGATAGTTTGAAAAATATAAATAATTATATAGATCATTATAATAATCAAACGGTATGCTGAGGGTTCGAAAGAAATAGGGAGAACAAGAAAAAATACTGTCCAAATTTTTCTTATTCTTTCTATAAGGAAAAACAAGAAAAAATACTATCCAAAATTTTTTTCGAACCTTCAGCATACTGTTTGATTACTGTAATAACCTATAGAATTACTTGCATTTTCTGAATGGGATATGATCTATCTTTATCTATTAGTTGATGATAGGATGCATTTATTGCATTTCTAAAAATAATATGTAATGTATTTTTATTCCTTCAAAATTTGTTTATAATGCATGCAATATTTGGTTAGTCCTTCTCACTTGTCATGATTGAAATAACATATTTTGTTTACCTATATAATGATGTTATGAACTCTAAGCATTGGTATGCGTGCATAAATTATAAGCAATTATAACCAAATTTTCTTGATGTTATAGTGTTGTGTCTCATTTTTATACATGATCTAATTATAGTATTACCATTTTTATAATAGATTAGGGGTGGATGAAGTTGAGTAGGCTCTCGTTAGAATATGAGGCTGGATTTTAAAAGTTTCTTGATTTTACTATAGAGAAATTAAAAAATCATGGACTTATCCAATATCATTGTAAGAAGTATATGGATGGGCCTTAGCTACTTTATTAATATGTAAATAATTACCTCACTATTTATTACTTTAAATTCGGCTTTGAAATTTGTTGAGATTAACATGATGAGTGCAGGCCATAAGGAGGCAATCAACATGATAGAGGAGTGGAACAAATGGTTCATGATATCTTCCCATTTGTTGGTCATAATGATGGTGCATCTATATCTATGCCTGATCCTGTGGTTGATGGAATGACAAACAATGAGGATATGGAGAAAGTCTGCAAGTTGATGGAGGACGCAAATATTTTGTTGTATCTCGGATGTAAAAGGATGGCAAAGCTTGAGTTTTTAATCTAGTTGTATCATGCAAAATGCTCCAATGAGTTCAGTAATAATAGAGTAAACATACTAGAGCTTTTGAGGATATTCTTTCGAACAATGCATAAATTTCAAAGAATAATTATAAGATATTGAAGATTATTAAATAGTTGAACTTTACTTACACCAAGATACATGTATATCCTAATGATTGCATGCTCTATTAAAATGAAGATGCCAACCAAATAAGTGCACGAGGTATGGTGTATTAAGATGACAATAGAATAAAGATGGCACATTGACCTATGTTCCTCCAAGTTGATGTGGTACTTTGATACCGAGACTACAAAAATTATTTATGTCGATAAGAATATCGAAGGATATGAGATGGCATGAAGAGGAGCGAATAAAAAATTATGCATTGAAGCATCCAGCCGATGAAAAGGTATGACAAAAGTTTAATGAAATATATCTCGACTTCACACAAGAAATATGCAATATGAGGCTGGACTTGTCATGCAATGATTTCAATCCATTCAAGCACATGAACACCAATAATAGTGTATAGCTAGTGTTTACTCATATTTACAACCTCCAACCATCGATGTGTATGAAAAAATTCTTCGCTTTTATGACAGTGCTCATCTCTAGACCGATGGAGGTAGGGATATTGATATCTATTTATAATCTTTTATTATTGAGCTAAAATAGTTGTGGAGCATTCAAAATATTTCAACTTTTGATGCTTTGATGAATAAGTCATTCTCCATGCATGCGGTGCTTATGCTGATAATAAATGACTTTTTAGCTTATGCCCTAATATCGAGTTTGAGCATGAACGGTGAGATAGCATGTTTGGTTTGTGAAAAAAATTTTTAGTCTAAAAAGTTGATACATCGGAGGAGCTTTAGCTTATGAGGCATTGACGTTTTCTTCATTGAAACCATCTATATAGAAGGGATGCATACTCCTTTAATGGCATTATTGAAGAAGGTGAGGGACCTAGTCAGATGTCTAGAAGTATGGTGCTGAGAGAGTTGGATAGTCTTAGTATTCAATTTGGAAAAGATGATCTGATTGGTGGTAAGAAGAGGAAGCACTGATCAAAGATAGATGTGCGAGCTCTTATTGGCAATAATCTTGAACATCAAAGATAAGACCAAGGATGACTTGAGTTCCTTATTTGACTTAAAAGAATGGAATATTAGAAGATCACTCCACCCAGAGCTGGTAGGGAGAAAATAGTAGAGGCTTCCTCATGCATGCTATGTTATGAATACCTCCGAATGATCCATATTTCTTAATATATTAGAGAACATAAAGATCCTAGATGGGTTAACATATTAAAGCGTGTGAATAGTAAGGATATGAGATTTAGTGGATTGAAGACTTATAATTACCATATGTTGATGCAGAAGTTGATCTCAATAGCTGTTCATCGTACGTAGCCAAAAAATATGAGAATGACTGTTATTCATCTTTGCAACTTTTATAGAAATATTTATGCAAAGAGATTAGTTAAGAAAGATGCGAAGAAAATAAAAGCAAGGATGATAACTATATTATGTTATCTAGAGAAGATATTTCTACCATTATTTTTTACAGCTATGATGCATCTCACCATGCAACTTACAGAAAAAGTTATACTTAGAGGTACAGTATTCTATCGATGGATGTACCCCACTAAGAGAAATATTCAAATGCTTAAATCTTATATAAAGAATATGAATCGTCCGGAGGAATCTATAATAGAAGATTATTTGGATCAAGAATATATGAATGTTTGTACCATATACTTAAACAAGCTCGAGATACATCATAACTAGCTAATGAGGAATCATGATGATCAGTATGAGCCAATTGAGCCTATATTTGAGTCCATTTCATAGCTAGGTGGACATTCTACTTCATACCATCTTATTGATTTGAGTTTTGAGGAAAAAGATAAGGCACACTACTATGTGTTATTTAATTATAATGTCATTGAGCTATACATATGGTAAGTCATTCAGCCTTATTTATTTCTCATAATTTATACCTTATTATATATAAATTTGTTCTTTATGTAGTAAATACAAGTAGGTCATAAGAGTAAAATATGGTGCTCTAAGTATGCAAAAAAATATATAGTAAAGAGTTTTCTGAGTAGTTTAAAGATCATGTAAGTAAGTATATATTCCTGCCTTATATATCCTATTTGAACATGTTTACTAATTAGGTATTATCTTCTTAGGTATGGAGATTACTGCTCGATGATGTGAGCCATGAAATGTGTGCTCTTTCAATGAGACCTAATCATACTTGGCATGAGTACAAATAACTCATCATTAATGGCTATAGATTCAATATTTACAATTGAGCCCAAAATCTGGTAACACAAAATAGTGGTATGATGTTGAGCGCCATAGCTGGATGTTTTGCTAGCTTGAGGAATTCACAGACTCGTATGGAGGATCTGAACTATATAGGATTATAGAGAAGATAGTCATCTTGGACTACTATTCTAACAGGAGGTTTGCATCAAAAAAATATGATTGGTTTAACACCTTATCTCAGTTAAGGATGAAGACTGATAGTGCGGTTTTACTCTCGTCAATATACAATGCTATCTTCGTACTGAAGAGCCATATATATTTGCCTCCCAAGCTAGTCAAGTCTTCTATATTAGTGATCCCTTGGAGCCTCAATGGGGTCTTGTTGTGAGAATGGTGCTTAGGCATATTTTTTATGATACCGAGATTAATGATGATGTTGGACCATGCATACAAAGTATTCCTCTAGGATAAAACTTATCTAGTATTATCGAGATCTTAGATATATTTGTCAGAAGTGATGGTGATGTCCATATTATAGATGCCAATAGGCAATGAGTTCAATTAATCACCTAGAACAAATGTTAGTATTTATTTATTGATGCTTTACTAATATTATTATTCAACATGTTATATTTGTTAATAATCATTAATGTTGCAGGTCATGATGGCACCAAAATGCCATCTAGCTTTCACTTCTATCCCTCGACGGGCTACATGGAGCTCCACATTTGAGCTGCTGCTGGCGCATATTTTATTTGTCTCTACATCGGCTTTGGTTTCAACTTCGCAAGCATATACTCCTCCCATCAGCATGTCTAAGCCTCCATCGACAGCCACATCACTAACCTATGCATCTCCAGCACATACTCAACCCACCAATCTAGCTCTACCAGCATTCACATCGCACGATCCCAGTGATAGTAGATTTTCATTATATCAATTATTCATTCATTTATTTTTTATGTAGTTATTGCATACTTTTATATATTCATAATGTATTTTCATTATAGGTGCATCATCTAGTAGGATATTCCATGATTCCATATGTATGCTGCATGTGTGGGAACCGCCAACATCAGGTCATAATAGAGTATGATCAGGAGGGAAGGCCAGTAGGGAAGATCGCACGGAAGATGCATTCCTTTTTCGAAGTGCTTATAAGGTGGTCTGACATCATTTCCATATTGCCTGTAGACTTGCGATTGATGGATGCTGGTATCAAGGACCATATATGGGAGGAGATTTGGATAAGTGTATCTTAATTATATATATGCATGTAATATATTTACACTATATTTGATTAGAATAATTTTGTAACTAATTTTTGATTACTTTATACAAAAGAGGTATGACTTTCTAGATCATGAGAGGGCTCGAGATGCCTGACGAAAGTTTGTTGCCCAGCAAGACAACCCAAGAGGGAGGGTGAATTGGATTTTTCAAAATTTAAAACAAGTTAGGTGTTGTTTTCAAAAGCAAGTGATATGATGGTATATGCTGTAGTTCTAAGTATGCAGAAATGTAGAAATGTAAATGCAATAGAATGAAGTAAACAAGACAATCACAAACACTAAAAAATTTATAGTGATTCGGTGCCCCTTGCACCTACGTCCACTCTCCAAGGTTCACTTGAAAATTTTATTATAATCTCTCCAAGATTATAGCTGGATAGTTTTCCAAGGCTCACTATCCAAAATCTAGTTGATTTTTACATCGGCCCACCAACCACAACCAACCTCCAAGCCAACACTTGGCTTACAATCTAATTTTTAGGCTTGGATAAGTCTTTTCCTTAGCTTCAAAATTCTATTGAAGCTAAGTTACAAGAAAGACAAAAGTTAAACAACAAAAATGAACAAAAAGCTCCTTTGATGAGCAAATAAGTCGATGAAGCTTTTTGAAATCTTCTTAGAGAGAGAATTTTGAACTATTTGAGCTTATCTTCTTGCAAAATGGAATCACTTGATTTGATATTTTTGAAGTTGGAACTGGAATACTCTCTTTTGGACTCTTTCACTTTTCTTTTTGATTCCTTTCAATGATCTTATATTCATGTCACTTCTTTCAGATGTTTTGTAGGTGATTTTCCACGTTTGGGAGGCTGGATAATCCTATTTGACCATTGGAGAAGCAAAAATGACCATTTGAACCAAATCAACACAGTTCTGGATAATCTGCAGAAACTAGCCGTTGGAGTTGACTCGAACCTCAAGTCGACTCGAGCCTCAACTCGAGGCCTTTTGCTCCACTCATTCCTCTGTTCAAGACTTTTTACTCTGCTCGATCCTCAGCTTGTGGACCTCGAGTCGACTCGAGCCTCCGCTCGAGACTGTGCTGAACTTTGCTTCAAAATTATCATCTTCTGTATTTCTTCTGAGATTTTGACTCAAGAACCTCTAGTCGACTTGAGCCTCTGCTCGAGATCTTGCCCCAAAATCATCATTCTCTGAATTTTCATTGAGACTTCGACTCGAGAACCTTGAGTTGACTCAAGCCTCTACTCGAGACTATTCTTTCTAAAGCTTTTGCATGCCAGTCTGCGTATTAGCTCAAGCTGAATAATGAGTCGAACCTTGAGTTGACTCGTGGGCTTCTTATGCTGAAAAATTTTAGTTTGTCCAAAAGTTTTCTTCTTGAATTTTGGTTTTAGGGTATCTTTTTCAAGCCTTATTTCAGGTGTGATTTATGCTCCAAATGCTTCCAACACTTCTCTATCAATTTTCAAATGCACTTATATGGATGTTTTATTTGATACTTTAAAATACATCCTGAAACATGATCTCATCAACTTGATTAGTTCAAATATATACTCAAATATTTTGTTACCCATCAAAATCAATTCTTGGGGTCAACAATGTTTCCTTTTGATGATGACAAAATTTTGAGTATATGAGTGAGAAATGTGCAATAATAAATAGACTAAAGATTTAATCCTTTTTGTATTTTCATATTTGGCTCCCCCTCAATTTATGCTCACATTTTTAATATGTCTTTTCAATTCAAGGTTAAGTTTTCTGCTCGTACTTATTAGAATGGTAAATTACCAGCATATATCCATATATGTGTGCCAAGCATTAGTATTAAACAATCATACATAGAGTATGTATCATGACACAAATTCCAAACTTATAATGCACATCATATATGTTGAAAATTTCAATCCTTAACATATTTATGCTGAAAATTTTAAATTTAACATATTCAAAGTGCATGAATAGTGGATGAATTTTAATATATTCAAAGTAAATGAATTCATGCTCATATACATATTATTCTCTCTTTTTGTCATCAATCAAAAATATAAAATTAAGGAAAATGTTTAGAATGAGTGTAAGAGTAAGTCTTCATAAGTTTCATTACATTAATAAAATGAGTGCATTAAGTTGCCAAAACACACTATGATACAATAAAACATCAAGTTCAAAGCAAGACCAGATTAAGCAAGTTTACATCTATAAGTGCCAAGTATATAGAGTCAAATACAAACACCAAGTCAAATACAAACATATACTCCTAATACATAGATCTAAGTATAAGAAGTGGACAAAATACTAGAGCCTATAAGGCTACTTATCATCAGATGTAATCTCTAATGTCTGGGATAAGGTTTGTGAGATAGAAGATCTGGCTCTCTTGCTCCTAATCCTAACAGAAGGTCTGGCTACCTATGAGGGAGGAGGCCTTCCACGAGTGTAGACTTTGAGTAGTGGTCTGCTTTCACTCGTGGATATCTGGGTGGTTTGACCAGGTGACATAGATGGAGGAGGTGGAGGTCGAGGCATGGCTACCCTAGCCGCGGTATCTGCTGCTGTTGTTGATATCACACCTGGAGTGAGTCTCTCTATTTTTTTAATCAAACTATCCATGGCTCTAAGTACTGAAATGATGCCATGCTGCTATGCCTGATCTAAACTGTTGATCGCTGCCATCATCTCAGTGCCTCCAGACTCAACTCTCCTCTTGAGCTGAGCAAGCTTCTCAGTAATACTGGAGTGATCAGTGGGTGTGCCATGTGCATGCTCCCTTTGCTCCAGAGTAGTAAGCCTTTGAGAGATAGTCCTCATCTCAGTCTGTACAATCTCTACTCTCTCAGATAATTTTTGAATATCTCTACTGACTCTGATAGATATCATATTTGTCAGTCTCTTCATAGATGCAGAGTCAGCAGCTAGTGTTTGTGGGAACCTCCCTGTAGGTGGAGCTTGAGCTGTCATAGGTGTATCGGATTCAGTGTCAGGTGCATCTTGGGCTGCAATTGGAGTAGAGGGCTCTTTGCCTCCACTACCCTAGGCACTCTTCTTTCTTGATCAGAATGTTCTTAACCCATCTTCCATCCTTTACATGATACTACATTCTGGTCAAAGCTCTCATATCATAAACATTATAGTGAGACTGCTTCTTACTTGCTTCATTCTCTAGTGACACTTCAGTAGTCTCAAAGATCCTAGTCAGGGCCATTCCATAGGGCAAGCATACCTTATTTCTTGATGTAGTCTCTCTCATCTGATGCATCATTATATCGGACAGGTTTATTTGAGTTTTCTGAACCATCAAATACATCATACACAACTCTCTTTCAGATACAAAGTCATGTCTATCTAATTTCAGAATAAAAATTTCACTAATGATATGATGAAGAACTCTCATTTCCACTGATAGTGTGGGTGCTAGTACATCTCCAATGATATCATCCCTACCCATAATTAATCTCAAACCCCTCTTTTTATCAGATAATTTATCAGGCACAAAACCTTCTTTTGTGATACCAAAAATTGGAGCCAAACTCTCCTCTGTCACCTCAATTTGTATTCCTTTGACTGTACTTATAATTTTAGAAAATACCCTTTTAAGATTTTTATAGAACTCTCTAACTAATTTAGGGTACATGGGGATGTCCATTGTATAAAAATTCCTCCACCCCATCCTATCAATCCATATCTCAATAGAGAAATTATAACTTTCAAAGAAATCAAAATCAACTCTCCTTTCCATTGTAATGGCTCTAGTGGCCATCCTACTGATAGGTGAAGATGGTGGAGGAGGTGAGTTCGGTATACCTTGATCCTGTTGAGGTTGAACGGGTTCTTCCTGAACGGGTTCCTCCTAAATAGGTTCTTTGAAGGATTGAGAAACCTCAAATGGTTGGGATGTCATCCATTCCGTTTGGGCTTTTCTTCTCCTCTCCCATTCTTTGGCTTCATGGGTATTATAAACTTTCTGCACTCCATGCCTTTCTCCAATCATTTTACCCAAATCTAGTTCGTAACTTTACGAATCAAAGGAAAGAGATGGTAGGAAAGCAAGCGGACACTATTGGATTGAGTTTGGGGGGACAAGAGGCCCTCTACTTGCTGAGATGAAGAATCTCTAGGGCATCATAAGCAGTCATGGATCCATTTTTATCATCTGTGGCCTCGATCCTTGAGTCGACTTATGGTTTTAAACTAGTTCTCTCGAGTTGACTCAAGCAATAGTTTTGAAACTTTCAAAGTTTCAGAGGAAATTTTGGCATTCAAACAATGTCTAGTTATTTTCCTAGATATTTATCATTGATAATATACACAAAATTTGATTCTTTTGGATTTAATTTGATTTACCTAGAATTATGGAAAATAAAATTAATCAGGTTGATAGCAAAGTCCTAAGTCTCTTCTAATTATGCTAAATTTTTCTTCATTAAGGAATTTTATGAATATGTCAGCTAATTGTTTATCAGTACTAATAAATTCAAGTACCACATCATTTTTTATACATGATCTCTTATGAAGTGATGTCTTATCTCAATATGTTTGGATCTTAAGTGTTGAATTAGGTTCTTGGTTAAATTGATTGCACTTATATTGTCACATCTTGTGGGTATCTTATTAAGTTTGAATCCAAAATCTTCTAATTATTGTTTAATCCAAAGAATTTGTGCACAACAACTCCCAATAGCTATATATTTAGCCTCAACTATTGAGAGTGCTACTGAATTTTATTTCTTACTAGATCAAGAAATTAAATTTACTCCTATGAATTGATATATGCCATTAGTGCTTTTCCTACCAAATTTGCATCTAGCAAAATTAGCATCAGAGTAATCAATTTATTCAAATTGAGATGCTCTATCATACCATAGTCTTACATTAAGTGTCCCAGATAAGTATCTAAAGATTTTTTTGACAGCATGTAAATATAATTCTCTAGAGTCGGATTGATATACCTAGCACACATGCAAACACTAAATACTATATCTGGTCTACTTGCAGTAAGATAAAGAAGTGAGCCTATCATACCTTTATATAATTTTAAATCTACTTTCTTATCTTTCTCATCTTTTTCAAGTTTGCAGGATGTACTCATTGGTGTGCCAATTGGTCTTGAACTCTCCATCTCAAACTTTTTGAATATTTTTTTTGTATATTTTATTTAGTTGTTGGAGATTCTCTCTTCATTTTGCTTGATTTAGAGTTCGAGGAAGAAGTTTAACTCTTCCATTATGCTCATCTTAAACTTATCCTGCATTAGCTTAGCAAATTCTTGACAAAGAATTTCATTAGTGGCATCAAAAATAATATCATCTACATAGATTTGTGCAACTAATAGATTCTCATCTTTTCTTTTTAAGAATAAAATTTTATCAATATTTCTTCTAGTAAATTTATTATCTAGTAGGAATTTACTTAATCTTTCATACCAAACATGTGGGGCTTATTTTAGACCGTACAGGGCTTTATGTAATTTGAATACATAATTTAGAAATGCATGATTTTCAAATTTAGGTGGTTGTTCAACATATACTTCTTCTACTATATAACCATTAAAAAATTTACATTTTACATTCATTTGGTATAATTTGAAATTCATGAAGCATGCAAAAGTAAGCAATAGTCTAATGGCCTCTAATCTAGCTATAGGGGTAAAGATTTCATCAAAATTAATGCCTTCTTCCTGATTATATCCTTTTGCTACTAATCTAGCATTATTTCTTATAATAGTTTCATGTTCATCCAATTTCTTTCTATATCCCCATTTAATTTCAATTATTGGATGGTCATTTGGTCTATCAACTAGGATCCATACTTTATTTTTTTTAAATTGATTTAATTCTTCTTGCATGGCATCTATCCAATATAGATCATTTTCAGCTTTTTCTATTGATTTAGGTTCAATTTATGATACAAAAGCTATGTAATTATTTACATTTCTAAGATAAGTCATGTTCTTACGGTGAGGATTGATGGTGCTCCCAAGCCTTGGGAGGCCACGGGAAGAGTCACGGTGATGGCTCTAGGGATTTTAGGGACTTGGTTGGTACTTCGAAGATCTAGAATTCAAGATGAAGCAAGAAACCAAAGTTAGAGAATCAAGACTATAGAAAGAAGATTTTCAATAGGTTAGTCGGCTCAGTCTAACACTAAGTTGACTAAGTCTCAGAGCACAGGCAAAATAGAGAGCTAAGCATTTAGCACTGCTGGCATGACACAGGACTGGGCCGGCTCAGTTTCAGACTGAGCCGACCCAGTGAAACTTAGCCGGCTTAGCGCTGAGACTAAGCCGGCTTAGTGCACGGGCAGAGTTATGCGAGGGTCTATTTTGGGCTAGGGTCTAGGTTGATCTTAAGAGGCTTAAGGCCTAGTTTGAGAGGTCTTAAGGGGGCTAACTCATGTATGGGTTGGGTCTAGATTCAGAGAATGAGAGCATGGAAGACATGGGTGTACATGGGCTCGGTGAGTGCTTTGATGTATTGGATTAGCAGGAGAGTTTTTGGTCGGATCTAATGACTATGTATAAATACATAGGTTGTATTAGGGTTTTATTATGCTATGGAATACAGACCTTTTCTCCCTCAATTCTCTCTTCTTCTCTTCTATCTAGTGTAGTTGCCCTAGGTTCTTGAAGAAGCCCTAGAGAGAAGGGGCGCCTCCCTCAAGCCTAAGGAGGGAGGTGCCCCAGCATAGATCTAGGTGTTGGATCTATGGTTTGCTGCCCATAGAGAATGTCACAGGTTCCTTCAGATCTATGCTAAAGATCAGAGACTTCTGTAACATGGTATCGGTGCTTGTAATATCAAGGATGATTGATATTTGAGCGATATCATGAGTCTACAATTTGGTATCAGAGTTAGATGATGCTTGGGATGTTGTGGATGGCAATATAGTATCAGAGCCAGGTTTCAGAGCTTGATGGTACATGAAAGCAAAAGAGAAGTCATACAAGGTGAAATCAAAAATCTGCACAAAAATTCCATGGTATGTCTCAAATCTACCTTATTGTTGTTGTGGTTTGGCCAACCAGAAGCAGCGGATTGAAGGTAGAGGTTGAGAGGATTAACAGAAAGGGATTTTCTCATGGTGGAAGGATTTGGTGCATGATTTGTTGATCGATCTTGATGAAAAGATCGGGGTGTATGATGGTTATGTGATAGATAGGAAGTACTAGAGTGCTGTAGTAGTGCTTTCCTGGAGATGCAGGGCTGAGAGAGGCTCGATGATGCAGCAGCCGAGGGAGGTATCTCAATAGAGAGCATCAGAATTCTCTAGAAAGATGGACGGTGTAGGACTATTGGAGATTGATTTCTCAGGAGATAATGATCGAAGAAAGGCTGAAGAAGCGACTATACATCCTTCGATGTCAGGAAGATGGAAAAGTAGTCGGAGATGTATTCAGTGGTTTGACCAGAGCATGAATTTGCGAAGCCTTGGAGATGATGGAGATGGATGATCCATGGAGGTCTAGTAGGTCAGGGCTGGATGGCTGTAGAGCGGCGTAGAGATGAGTCAGGGAGTGTTGGAGTGCTGCAGTAGCGCTTTCCTGGAGGCACAGGACTAAGAGAGGCTCGATGGTGCAACATCCGAGGAGTGTATCTTAGTAGAAAGTGTCAGTGGTATCTCAGAAAGATCGGGTGCAGGTCTTAGGAAGTGCCGGGGTCTTAGGGAGCGTCAGGGGCGTTAAGCAGTCGAGAGTATCATGGATCAGGTTTCTTCTGTAGGGGCACTAGGGAGAGTCATAGTTCAAGTGGAGGATGGTTCTTCGGGCATAACTGAAGCGATGGTTGGTGTAGGGGCAGAAGAGAAGGACTAGGATGAAATTTTCTAGGATTCAGTCGCTGGATTCAGAAGAGTTGGATGAGCTCTTGGGTTTTGGAGGTGTCCGTAGGTTGCAGAGGTATTCGAGACAGCTTCAAAGAGAGCCACAGAGTGCGGAGGGTCCAAAGGAGTAGCGACGGTATTTGAGGTGCAGCGGTAGGCTCAGCAGTGCAGCATTGAGTGGTTGACCTCAAGGAACTCGGGCATCGAGTCGACTTCTATGGCATCAGATGGACTTCGGATATAGGTGGAGCTCTATAGTAGTGGCTTCACAAGTGGAGAAAAAATTTGGCATGAGTTCAGAGCACCGATGATGCACAGCTCCAGATGGAGTGGTATGTGCAAGTGGACAGGCGTAGCTCTGAGAAGATCATATCAGATGGTATAGTATGTGCTGGTAAAGAAATGCTGTAGGTTCTCCAAAAATGTTTAAAGAAAGTGATGTAGCTGCTAAGCAGAAGTGATCCTACAATTTCAGGATGGTGCCAAGAAGCAAGCACAGATCTTCAATAGTGGAGGCGGTCATCCCAAAGGCCTCAAAAGTGCACAACAGCTGAAGAAGATTGGCGGAGGTGATGTTTGTATAGGTGTTGTCAAGTGCGCAGGAACAGTGGGATCGTGCAAGAGGGCATTGCCGAGGGATTTGCCAAGGCTTAGGGCACCAAGGTGGAGATTGTGAGGATTGATGGTGCTCCCAAGCCTTGGGAGGCCACGGAAAGAGTCACGGTGATGGCTCCTGGGATTTCAGTGGCTTGGTTGGTGCTTCGAAGATTTGGGATTCAAGATGAAGCAAGGAACCAAAGTCGGAGAATCAAGACTGCAGAAAGGAGATTTTTTATAGGTTAGCTGGCTCAGTCCAAAATTGGATTGGCTAAGTCTTAGAGCACAGGCAAAATAGAGAGCTGAGCATTTAGAACTGCTGGCATGGCATAGGATTGGGCCGGCTCAATTTCAGACTGAGTCAATCTAGTGGAACTTAGTCAACTCAGCACTAAGATTGAGCTGGCTCAGTGCACGGGCAGAGTTACGTGAGGGTCTATTTTGGGCTAGGGTCTGGGTTGATCCTAGGGGTCTTAAGGCCTGGTTTGAGAGATCTTAAGGAGGCTAACTCATGTATGGGTTGGGTTTAGTTCCAGAGGATAAGAGCATGGGAGACATGGATGTACATGGGCTTGGTGAGTGCTTTGATGTATTGGATTAGTAGGAGAGTTTTTGGTCAGGTCTAATGGCTATATATAAATACATAGGTTGTACTAGGATTTCATTATGCTATGGAATACAGTCCTTTTCTCCCTCAATTCTTTCTTCTTCTCTTCTCTCTAGCATAGCTGCCTTAGGTTCTTGAAGAAGCCCTAGAGAGAGGAGGCACCTCCCTCAAGCCCAAGGAGGGAGGTGCCCCAGCATAGATCTAGGTGTTGGATCTATGGTTTGTTGTCCATAGAGAATGTCACAGGTTCCTTCAGATCTATGCTAAAGATCAGGGACTTCCACAACATGGTATCGAAGCTTGTGATATCAAGGATGATTGACGTTTGAGCGATATCATGGGTCTACAGCTTGGTATTAGAGCTAGGTGATGCTTGGAACATTATGGATGGCAACAATTTGTTTCTATATATCCATTTAGTTCCAATTATTGGATGGTCATTTGGTCTATCGACTAGGGTCCATACTTTATTTTTTTAAAATTGATTTAATTCTTCTTGTATGGCATCTATCCAATATGGATCATTTTCAGCTTTTTCTATTGATTTAGGTTCAATTTGTGATACAAAAGCTATGTAATTTTTTACATTTCTAAGATAAGATTATGTTCTTACCCCTTATGATGGATCACCGATTATAAGATCTTTAGAATGTCCATATGCATACCTCCATTCTTTTGGCAGCTCCTCTCTTGGACTTTGAGAGGACTCTTCATTCTTCTCTTCTTCACTATTTTGAGGTGGAGCATCATTGAGTGTTAGATTGTCCATCTTGTCATGAAGATTTTCTGCATCCTCATCTAAAGCATCTTCTTTTCTAACAAATTTATCATTATATTCATCAAAGATAACATGAATTGGTTCTTCAACAACAAGAGTTCTCTTGTTAAAGACTCTATATGCCTTGCTTGATGAGGAGTATCCTAAGAAGATAACCTTATTAGACTTGGAATTAAATTTTTTCAGGTTATCTTTCTCTATTATTAAGTATGAAGCATTTGCAACCAAACACATGAAAATAGTTGATATTTGATTTTCCATCTTTCCAAAGTTCGTATGGTGTTTTCTTTAAAATAGGTCTTATTAGAACACGGTTTAATGTATAACATGCAGTTTTTATTACCTCAACCCAAAAATATCTAGGTAAATTACTTTCACATAACATAGTTCATGCCATTTTTTCTAGTGTTCGATTTTTTCTTTCTACTACTCCATTTTGTTGTGAAATTCTAGATAATAAAAAATTATGATCAATTATCTTTTCTTTATAAAAGTTTTCAAATTGCTGATTTTTGAATTCTGTACCATGATTACTATGTATGGAAACTATTGATGTGTTCTTTTCATTCAAAATCTTTCGATAAAATTTAAAAAATACATTGAAGGCTTTTATGCTAAAAACATTATCCAAGTGAATCTTGAAAAATCATCTATAATTACAAAATAATACATTTTACCTCCTAGACTAGTGATCCTTGTGGGTCTAAATAAATCCATATGTAGCAATTCTAAAGGTCTAGAGGTTGAAATCATTCCTTTTGATTTGAAAGAATTTCTAATTTGCTTTCCAAATTGACATGCATCATAAATTTGATTCCTTTGAAAACTTAGTTTTGGTAATCCTCTTATAAGATCTTACTTAATTAATTTTGAGAGTAAGTCCATAATACAATGACCTAAGCTATGATGCCACAACTAACTAGCTTTATTGACCTTGGCATCTGTTGGGGGCGAACCCGCTTCTACCGAAGTTCGGCCAAATATCTGATTACTGAATGATCCCATCCGATAGCGACGACCAAGATTGACCCTCGATCAAATTCGCAAGATTCCTTCGGACTTTGTCCGGATGAGCTTGAAATGTGGAGGTGGCCGAGCTCCCCCATCCTGGGCAGCCGACCTTCCTCGATCGCAAGTCCTCCGAACTTCTCCTTCAACCAGACTTCTCCATCCGAGGTAGGCTCCTTTCGACATTCCTCTAGCCAACCTTCCTCTATCATGAGTCTTCCGAATTTCTCCTTCAATCGGACTCCTCCATCAGTCAGACTCCTTCTAAACTTCATCCTCAATAAGGTTTTTCTGTCAGTCAAACTTCTTCCGATCCTTCTAGCAGACTTCCTTCTAGATTCCTCCAGTGGACTTTCTTTAGAATTTCTCTAGTGGACTTTGGAACCCATTCTGGATGAACTCCATGCAGTTGCTTGGAAGGGCCTCCATGCCTACGCAGATCTAGCAATCTATGCAGCATGAATCCACTCACACACAAGCGACCTTGAAGGAGTCCGAACTCCTCTAGATTTGATAAAACTTGAAGCTCTTCACCGCCAGTGCCTACCTCCTCCGAACTTCAACTATTGCATCCCAACGGACTGGCATGTCATAATAACAGACACCACCCTCTGTAACAAACTTCACATGGCCCTGAATGGCCCACTACTTGATAGTTACGCCCGTCACCATCAATTTATTGTAGGCTCTATCTATAAAAGGGACCCTTTAGATACGTTTTTCCTGAGCACTCTTCTCCCTCTCGATGCTCTATCACTTTCTTTTCTGAGCACTCCATTTTTAATGGTCAAAAGAGCTGACTTGATTATCAGAGGATCTTACCAGAGCCACCACCTCCAACTCCAGATGAGACTTATTTTGCAGGTTACCAGCGGCGACCTCATCTTCTTCGACTCCAGCCTCGAATCTGGCATCAACCAAAATTCGCACCAACAGAATTAGCGCTAGAGGAAAGGATACCTCTTTCTTTTGAGGTTCTCTTATTCTTAAAGGAGTGCTCAATAGAGATCTTTCTCTTTCCCCCTTGGAGTTCTTCTTTGACTGGTCGATCTCACGAGGATGCCAACCAGAAAGACTTCCATCCAATGATCGACCACTTTCATGGTCAGATCTGCCCACCCCCATCTCATCCCCACCATCTCAAGCTCCACCGATGGCAATGGTGGATGTAGAGCAATTTAACCTACTGGTTCAGTAGGTTAGGGGCCTCATTGAAGTAGTGCAAGCCATGCAGCAGCAGTGACCTCCAATGTCGGTCCGATCGAAGCAGAGTTCTTCGAAACCTTAGGACCTAGTTTGGGGATGATTGACTTGGGCGAGTCGGTCGGTCACCTCCGAGAAAAAAAACTAGAGGGTAGGGAGCCCCTGCTCTAACCATGACTCTACCTCTAGAGGGACTCTACCCTCATTCAGCTAGAAAATATTGAAGATCCATGATCGTGAAGATCTCCTGGACCAAAAGCTGCAAAAAATAAATCGAAGGATTAAGAAACTCTACCAAGCTTTCTTCTCTTACGGTAATAATATTTGTACCGATCCTCCTTTCTCTCATCAAATCATGTAGGAATCAATCCCATCGAACTTCAAGCTCCCACAGTTCGAGAGCTATGTGGGACTGCTGATCTGATCGACCATCTAAAGATCTTTCGAACTATGATGCTACTCCATGGCGTACCAGACATCATCTTATGCTAGGATTTTCCATCTACTCTAAAGGGAGTAGTGATAGGAACACGATGTTATCGTTAAGACATCATGTTTATCAGTTTAATCTAACTTCTTAAAATAATTAAAAATATATAGATAGTAGTGAGTCAGATCGAATCCATAGGGAAGGTAGTATTTTTAGATTTAAAATCTTTGATTTTTTTTAAAGAAAAAGAAAAATATTTGAAAATAAAATTTGAAGTCAAAAATTAAAATTATGAAGTAGAAATTAAATTATGTAGAAAAGTAAACTTGGTACTAAGATCTACTAGTTAGATCTTAGCATCTACTTACAAGAAAATAAAAAGTAATAATTAAAATATAAAAATTAAATTATAATAAAAATAAAAAGTTGAAATTAAAATGTAATAATAAAATTTTTATTAATTAAAATTTTAAAATTTAAATATATAAAATTTTAAAAAAAATAAAATAAAATAGCCTGATCTCTAATCTTGGATCAGCATGGGTGGAAAAATGGTGTAGAAGCCCAGCTTCTTCTCTCGACACCAGTTGCCTCGAAGCAGCCATTAACCTAGAGCCTGACTTCATCCTATACCAAAGCTTCATCTTGATTGGAGATGTTGACTTTTGAAGGCCTGGGGTCCTTTTTATAGAGCTAGGAGGGTTGGAGAGTTTGCTTCTGGACAATGTGGGACTAAGGGGCTTTTTGATCAACAAAATATGAAAAAATCTAAGTAAAAATTGGATTAAAAAGAGTCCTAGATGAATTCTACTATTTTGGATGAAATCTGGCCATTGATAGGAATCCAACAGATCAAAAATCATCAAAATCGAATGTATATTGGCCTAGATCAGGTTGGATTAAATTCTGGCTGTTCGATCGTGCCTTGATGGAGGAAATCTGGCCGCTGATCGTGCGTCGAGAGTTTTGATCATCATCAAAAGTATTCTGGATCGTTGGATCTTCATCAGTTGATTTTTTGACCATCGGATCATTACAGATCACTGATAGAATTCGAATCAAATCCAAAAATAACCACCACCGTCCGATCTTGACCGCAATCAACTGTAGCCGTCCGATCGCGTAATTACTGTTCCCATGAACCATGTGGACCTACCACATCGCACACCACAACCAATCAGTGCCACCTATTATCGAGTGAAAAGTCCAAAATATCCTGTGAGACACGATGGATTTTTGTGGACCCTTTAAGGGTCTAGGTCCGCCATGTGTCGCGCTGTGATTCGTCGGTTTCTAGTGAGCTGGCGGTCCATGCCTGGATCATGGATCGGTTGATAACTTTTGCGGCTGAGTCGGCTTTGACGGCTTAGCTTGGCTTGGTGGCTTGGCTTATAGAGCCGGCTGAGCCATTTTCTTTTTTTTTTATTTAATTTTTTTACTTTTATCTTTAGAAATTCATATCTTCTCCATTTTAGCTCTATTTTGCTTTAAACTTATTTTATTATGATCAAAAAAATGAGCTCTTTCTATTGATTATAAAATTTTATTTTTAAATTTTTATTATTTTTTTAATTAATTTTTTAATTAATAAAAATATGATTTTCTTAAAAATTATATATAAATTGATCATAAATTTTAAAAATTAATATAAATTAATTGATAAATTAATACTTTTATTGATAAATTTATGATACTTATCACACCCCCTAACTTAAGCTTTGCTCGTCCTCGAGTAAAGAAAGAATTTAGTTTTAAATATCTTTTAACTTTAGAGTTTCGAATTTTACCTAAGCAGTTTTCAAAATGGTCGTTGATATTCAGTAGAGCTTAAATGAGATATATCATTAGGGTACTAATACTTATCAGTAAAAAATTAAGTAAAGAACATTAAATTTTTTTAAACCTTTTCTAAATTATTCCACCTTTATCTCTAATTTGTCCAAACTTTCAAATAGACAAGTGTATTGCTTCTTCTGTCCTTCATTTATTGATTTTTATTTTTACATTATCCACTTTTTGATGCAAATATCATTGCTTACTTAGACAACGGGATCTGGTTACTCGATGGAAAACTAATATATATATATTTTTTAATGTTGTACCACTATTGAGTGTCTTAACCCCTTAAGCTTTATATTTGATCCATGTAGTGAGTCTTGGGCCAATGACTCCCAAACCAGTTGGCTTTAGGGCACTAGGTATAGAATACCCCTCGGGCTTACTAGCTCAAATCAAATAGGCTATGAGTTAAGACTAGCTTTACAACGAGCTTCTTTGCCCTTCCCATCTTTTGATGCAAAACTCAATGCTTGCTTAGGCAAAGAGGCTCGATTACTCAGTGAGAAGTACTTGAAAACTATATTTTTTTAAAAAAAAATATATGAAGAAACGTATAGTTATCCTACACAAGCCTATAAAAGGTAGACTTTTCTTTGATGCTAGTAGAAATAATTAAAAATGCTTCAAGAAAAAAATTTTATGTTCTAGACTTAACTCTTTATTAAATTTTCTTAATACTTGATTCCTCAATATCTCATAGATTCTCTGATCTGTGTATCAATTTTTTTAAAAATGCTTAGTTTGATTTGATTCTTAAGCATAATCAGGTGTCTAAATACTAAATACTAACTTTTTTTAGGACTTAAAATTTTAAAAATTTTTATTTTTTTGTCCTCCCAACTTAATCAATATTGTCCTCAATGGAGAAAAAAAATAAAGAATGTAATAAAAAGCATGAAAGAATACACTTGATTATATTTTTGGTCCAGTACATGCCTTTGAAAATTTAAGCTCTCCCTTCAGCTTATTCAAATTATCCTAAAAAAATCAGCTGAAAAGAGAAGTTAAACTAAAGAAAATTAAATATTGGGTTGCCTCCCAATAAGCGCTAGGTTTACCATCTTCAGCCAGACACAATGTAGCTTACTATTCTGTGTCGAATATTGGATTGACAAATTCCAATGATTTTGCATTGCCAATCTCAGAAAGTTAATTTATAATCTCATTATGGATATATTCATTATTAATTTTAGGGACATAATTTGTGATCCCATTCTCAGACCTATGTTTATTAATAATTTCTCCTATTTGTTCTTCTAAAATACTCATGAATTGAGTTTTTGTATTAAGAGTTAAGTTTGATTTAATGGGTGCTGGAAGAGTATCTAAAGGCGGTTTTAATTTTGGAGGTAAATTAATGTGATCTTGCTTAAACAACTCCATTGACACTTCATTACTAGCCTCTTGATTTTTGTAAGAAGAATCGGCTTCTATGGTTAAAGGGAACAGGCTTTTAGGTTTATAAGTTTTAGGTAAATCATCTATTCTCTTTTTTTCTATGTCTATCTTATTTAAACTGAAACTAGCATCAGTACTAGTTTCTGACTTGGATTCTTCTATGTGGTTACTAACCAGTTCTTCTAAATTTTTATTTTGAACAATAGAAGGGCTTATTCCTTTAATGTCTGCCATGGTCCAACCTATTGCTTTTCGATTTTCTCTTAGGACTGCTAATAATTTCTCCTCTTGGTTAGGATTCAGGTCTGATGCAATAATTATAGGCAAGATTTTCTCTGAACCTAAATATGCATACTTGAGATGCTCAGGGAGGGGTTTCAACTCTACTTTGGGTGCCTTTTCTTTTGATGACTCGGATGATGGTTTAGTTATTTCTATGAATGGTTCAGTGGGAAGCTCAACAGACTCAATACTCAAGTCTTCTCTAGTTTCAGGTGTATTTACCTTATTATCCACTTATTTTTTTCATCTCATGGAATGAATAGCATTAACTTGATTAACCTAATTTCCTTGGAATGGTCTACCATTTTGATTCTTAGGGTTGGGTTCAGGTTGGCTAGGTAGCCTACCTTATTCATGTTCACTTATGGTAGATGCCAGCTGACCAATTTCTAAGCGGCTATGGCCTGAGAATTTGAATTCAGAATTTGGCCCATGGTTGGCAAGAAATTGCTTAAGGTAGCATTAGTGTCAGCATTAGATTTGGCTAGGGTTTCCAGGCTTTTCTCTAAAGAACTAAGTTTCTTTTCATTAATATTAAAGCCTGATGGTGGCAAGGTATTTATCACAGGATTAGGCCTTGGGTTCTGCTGATTGAAACTTGGACCGCCTACATTTGAGTTTTGTGATCATGAAAAAATTGGATGATTCCTCCAATCTAGATTGTAAGTGGGTGCATAGGGATTGTTCAATGATCTCTGATATGTGGCATTCACTTGTGCACATCCATTATCTAATTGGTTCATTAGGAGGGGACATTCTTTAAGGACATGGTCTGGTGCATTGCACCTGCTGCACATGGGTGCAGATACTTGGTTCATACTGGCTGGTCTCTAAAGTTCTAAGGCCTCTAGCCTACGTGTCAACATTGCAATTTTGGCTTCTACAGCTAGAAAGGTTTGGTAAATTCCATCTGTTGAAGGTATGGATTTTTTTGGTTCTCTTGTTATTTTTCATTGTAAACTTTTCTCGGTTAGGTCTTCTAAAAATTGCCAGGCTTCATTTGGTTCTTTGTACATAAATTATCCCTAGCACATGGACTCTAGCATTGTTCAAGAATTTGAATCTAACCCTTCATAAATTATTTGGCATATCCTCCAAGTTTCTATTTCATGGTGTGGGCATTGGGTCAAGAGGTTCTTGAATCGGTCGAAGTATTTTCAAAATGGTTCACTAGCTAGTTGATAGAATTGGTTTATTTCATTTCTAATTCTAGCTATTTTATGATGAGGAAAATATTTTTTTAAGAATATTCTCACAAAGCCCTCTCAGATCATGATAGATTGATTTGGAAGACTATAAAGCCACTTTTTGGCATTATCCTTAAGGAAAAAATTGATTAATCTTAGTTTGATTTCATCCTCTGATAATTATTGTAGTTTCATGATTGCACAACCTCTTCAAATTTTCTAATAAATATATATGCATCCTCTATTCCCATGAATTTTGGAAGCATGTTAATGATTTGAGATTTAATTTCAAAGTTGTTTGCTGTGGGTTGGGGCAACCTGATATAAGAGGATTGGACAGAACCAACTGGATAACATAAATTCTTAAGGGTTTGAGGCTGAGACTGATTTACTAAATTCATTGTAGATGTTGTGATTGTAGGATCTGAAATAGAAACTAAATCCAATTTGACTAGTCGACCTGAAATTCTTCTCCATATAGGTGTTGGAGAATTCACTATATTCTCAATGTCCTCAATCTTCTTATTTTTATATTTATTTATTTATTTATTTATTTATTTATTTTTTTAAACTCTCTTTTCTTAAGTTCTAAGTTAATTCACCCTTTTCATACCCTAGGACAATCATGCAACATAACTTTCCGTTATGCCAGAGCAACCTTATATCAGGGCAATAGAGATTGAAAATATCTAAAATAAAAATTTTATTTTCAAATAAGTTTCAAATAAATTAATCTTAATCTAAGATCAGCCTAGACCTAGATAGCTCCTAACTTCTAAGATCACCTTCAAGCCCTTCAAGTGTAAGATCAGCCAATTAACTAGCTAGGTAAGTGTAAGGTCGGTGGGAGCTCCCCCGTTGCTTGCCTTAGACAACAATTATACTTGGCTAGGTAAGCAAATGGAACCAATTAAAAACCACCTTCCTTCGGGCTCAGTCATCCTTGAACCACTTTCCTAGACACCAGTCAAATTGACTAACCCTAACCTGGTTCAACTCTTAGGGTTCCTTATCCTATTGAGCTCGAGTTCCTAAGGTTGATGTCTAATTGATTTTAAAATTAAAGGCTTAGGTCAATGCAGGATGTTGGTTGGTTATTTGTGGGCCAAGGAAGGGTGATCAAATTCCCACCTTATCTTGTTTAATTAGGTGTTGCCCTTAATTTGGTTTAATATGAAAATGCATAAAAAGTTTTCAATCAAAGGGTTCTATGCAATTTAAACTAGATGCATGCAACTAATTGAATTCTGAAAGGCTTACCTTGCCTCCAGCAATCACCAAAAAAAATAAAAATAAAAATAAAACTAATATGATGCATGCTCTAAGTAGTTAGAATTTTTAATCTTGTCATAAGATTTTTATTTAGATTTAAATAAATATTTTTTAAAATTAATTTAAAAATAAAATAAATAAATGAATAAAATAAAAAGGAAAGAGAATTAGGGTTAGGATTGATCTCACCAAGCAAAACTCCTAATTTTTTTTATTCTTTAATCTCTTTTTCTATAAAATAATAAAAAAATTAGCAAGTAATATTTATAAGAAAATAAAAATTTTATTAATAATTTATTTATAAAAAAATTAAAGAGATCAAAAATTTAATGTTCATGTCTTTTCCGATAATGGTGCCAAAAACTTGATAGGAACGTGATGTTGTTGTTAAGACACCATGTTTATCAGTTTAATCCAACTTCTTAAAATAATTAAAAATATGTAGATAGCAGTGAGTCAGGTCGAATCCATAAGAAAGGTAGTATTTTTAGATTTGAAATCTTTTATTTTTTTTAAAAGAAAAAGAAAAGGATTTAGAATTAAAATTTGAAGTCAAAAATTAAAATTATGAAGTGGAAATTAAATTATGCAGAAAAGTAAACTTAGTACTAAGATCTACTAGTTAGATCTTAGCATCTACTTGCAGAAAAAAAGTAATAATTAAAATATAAAAATTAAATTATAATAAAAATAAAAAGCTAAAATTAAAATACAATAATAAAATTTTTATTAACTAAAATTTTAAAATATAAATACATAAAATTTAAAATAAAATAAAATAGCCTGATCTCTAATCTTGGATCAGCATGGGTGGAAAGATGGTGTAGAAGCTCAGGTTTTTCTCTCGGCATCAATTACCTTGAAGCAGCCATTAACCCAGAACCTAGCTTCACCCTGTACCAAAGCTTCACCTTGATCGGAGATCTTGATTTCTGAAGGCCTAGGGTCCTTTTTATAGAGCTAGGAGGGCTGAAGAGTTTGCTTCTGGGCAATGTAGGACTAGAGGGCTCTTTGATCATCAAAATATGAAGAAATCTAAGTAAAAATTGGATTAAAAGGAGTTCTGGATGAATTTTGCTATTTTGGATGAAATCTAGCCATTGATAGAAATCCAACGGACCAAAAATCATCAAAATCGAATGTGTATCGGCCTAGATCAGGTTGGATTAAATTTTGGCCGTCCGATTATGCCTTGATGGAGGAAATCTGGCCATTGATCATGCATCAGAAGTCTTGATCACCGCTGGGAGCATTCTAGACCGTTGGATCTTCATCAGTTGGTTTTTTGGCCATCGAATCTCACCAGATCATTGATAGAATTTAAATCAAACCCAGAAATAACCACTGCTGTTCGATCTTGACCGCAATCAACCGCAGCCATCCAATCGCGTAATTACTGTTCTCATGGACTGCATGGACTGGCCGCACCACATAATGCAATCAATCAGCACCTCCTATTGCTAAGTGAAAAGTCTAAAATACCCTATGAGCCGCGATGGATTTCTGTGGACCCTTTAAGGGTCTAGGTCCGCCATGTGTCGCACTGTGATTCGTCAATTTTTGCCAAGCTGGTGGTCCACGTCTAGATCATGGATCGACTGATAGCTTTTATAGCTGAGTCGGCTTTGATGGCTTAGCTTGGCTTGGTGGCTTCGCTTATGGAGTTGGTTGAGCCATTTTCTTTTTTTCATCTTTAGAAATTTATATCTTTTTCATTTTAGCTCCATTTTATTTCAAACTTATTTTATTGTGATTAAAAAATGAGCTCTTTTCATTAATTATAAAATTTTATTTTTTAATTTTTATTATTTTTTAATTAATTTTTTAATTAATAAAAAATATAAATTTCTTAAAAATTATATATAAATTGATCATAAATTTTAAAAAATTAATATAAATTAATTAATAAATTAATACTTTTATTGATAAATTTATGGTACTTATCAAGTAGTAAGAAATTGGTACTCGATAGTAAAGTCGGGTATGATCTTCTCTTTCGATCAGATGAGTCATCAATTCATGGCTTACTTCATCAGTAGTCGACATCCTCGATGAGGCTCAGATTTTTTCATCCATATCAAGCAAAAAAAAGGAGAGTCCATTCGGGCCTATGTCAATCGCTTTAATACTGCTGCCCTTGAGGTCCGAAATCTGGACCAATCCATCTCCATGGCTGTACTGATGGGTGGCCTTCAAAAGAATGATCTATTATTCTCCCTGAAGAAGAAGACCCTAAGAATTTTATTGATCTGCTAGATTGAGCTAAAGGATATGCTTGAGCTGAAGAAGCCTTCAAGTTGAAGGATGAGGAAGCCATGGAAGAGCGGCAGGCGATGAGTCTAGCAAGCCTATAGTTGGAGAAAGCCAAATGAAGTTTGGTCACCCTCCTAGACTTTCTCCGAGTGCAAGCAAGCCCAAACTCCTCCTTGAGCTCGTCGTTAAAGAAGCCCTGATAGAAGGATGCAAAAAGATTCTCCTCCTAGAAGATTTCATAACTATGCCCTCCTCAATGCATCAAAAATACAAGCACTAATAGAGATCAAGGAGCAACTGCCTAGGCCAAAGAGGATGTGCACTCATCCTGGTAAGTGCAATCATAACAAATACTGCCTCTACCATCATGACCATGGCCATAATACTGAATAATATATTCAGCTCCAAGATGAGATCAAGGAGCTCATCAAGCGAGGTCGGCTTGGCTGATTTTTGCAACGTTGGCCCAAAGGAAGAGAGTATCGGCCAAGGGCACTACCACAACCAGAACCACCAAGGAGGGAGGAGCAACAGAGAGATCGGCTACCTCTCAACATCATCAACACTATCTCTAGGAGACTTCGACGAGAGGAGGCCAGTAGATTTGAAAGATCGATGAAGAGATAGAGGACTGAAGAATCCATAGCCTTCACCAAAGCATATGCACAGGGTGTTCAGTTCTTGCATAACGATACGGTTGTAATTGCTTTAAATATTATAGATTATGATGTACGCCATATTCTTATTGATAATGAAAGTTCGGTCAATATTTTATTTTATGATGCCTTCTCTAAAATGTCTATACCTCATAGTCGGTTTGGACCAATGAACTTCCCATTGGTAGGCTTCTTTGATGATGCAGTACAAGTTGAAGGTATAATAACTTTAGTTGTGGCTGCGGAATGATATCCAAGATAGCCCAGGGCATGAGTGGATTTTTTGGTGGTAAAAATACCATCCGCTTACAATGCAATCCCCGATCAACCTGGTCTAAATGTAGTTTGAACAGTAGTGTCAACATACTACTTAAAAATGAAGTTTCCAACAAGCCATAGGATTGGAGAAGTCAGAGGAGATCAAGCCCTGGCAAGACATTGCTATTCAATTGCCTTGTAGAGGGGCGAGGGGCTAGATCCTTGTTCGGTTGATGGGTTGAATGTCCGTGATAATCTAATGGAAGGGCGAGGAGAGCCTATGGAAGACCTTATTTCCATCCCACTGAATGAAGGGAATGCGGTGCAGATTGGCTCCAACTTAGTAGGAGAGATACGAGAGTAGCTTGTTGAATTTTTGTGGAGAAATGCAAATATTTTTGCTTAGGTCTCCGATGACATGCCCGAGATAGATGCGGAGGTCGTGGAACATTGCCTGGCTGTTGATCCTAAACATCGACCAGTGAAAGAGAAGATGCGCAGCTATGCTCTAGAGAGGTAGAAAGCAATTGCAGAGGAAGTTGACAAGCTCCTTAAAGCTGGGTTCATTCGGAAAGTCAACTATCCAAGTTGGATCTCCAATGTGGTTCTAATCAAGAAGGCTAATGGCAAATGGAGAATATGCATAGACTTCAAAAAGTTGAACAAAGCTTGCTCAAAAGATAGCTACCTCTTGCTTAGAATAGATCAGTTGGTGGATGCAACCTTGGGCCATGAGCTCCTTACTTTCATGAATGCCTTCTCTAGCTATAATCAAATCCGAATGGCACAAGAAGATGAGGAAAAAATTACTTTTATTATTGACCATGGTCTTTACTGTTACAGGATTATGCCTTTTAAAATAAAAAATGCAGAAGCAACATACCAATGCTTGGTCAATAAGATCTTTAAGAAGCAGATTGATCGTAACATGGTGGTATATGTAGATGACATGCTTGTCAAGAGCCAAGCTTCAATAAATCACATTACCGATCTTAAGGAGACTTTTGATGCCCTTCGGAGATACAAGATGAAGTTGAACCCAACTAAGTGTGCCTTCGGTGTGACTTCAGAAAAGTTCTTGGGGTTCATGGTCTCGAGATGGAGAATCGAGGCCAACCCAGAGAAGATCCGAGCCATCTAGAAAATGACTATCCCGAAGTCAATAAAAGAAGTTCAGTGCCTAACCGAAAAAATGGCATCTTTGAATCACTTTGTCTCGAAGTCGGCTGAGTTGTGCATGCCTTTTTTTCAGGCCCTCAAATAACTGAAGAACTTTTGGTGGACTATGGAATGCCAGCAAGCATTTGAAGAACTCAAAAGCTACCTCAACTCACCTCCTCTACTGGCTAAGCCCGAACTTGGAGAAGGATTGTTTCTATACTTGGCAGTCTTTTCAATAGCCCTCGCAGCAGTTTTAGTCAAAGAAGAGGCAAAAAGATAGCGACCGATTTACTATATAAGTCGAGTCCTAAGGGATGTAGAGATCAGGTATACTAAATTAGAAAGATTAACTTACGCTCTTCTGATTGCAGCCAGGAGACTTTGGCCCTACTTTCATGGGCACATAATAACACTTCTCACTGATCAACTAATCAAGGCAGTTCTTCATCGAACAGACATCTCTGAAAGAATCACAAAGTGGGCAATTGAGCTCACAGAGTTTGACATCAACTATCAACCTCGATCGTCGATCAAAGCTCAGATACTGGCGATTTTATAGTTGAATGCACGATCCCAGATGATATCAAACCTGAGCAGAATGAGGCTAGCATTTCATGGCTGCAACCAAGCTTTCTTGAAGAAAGAGCGGACCTTCCAGAAGGTTTCTGGGCCTTGTATGTGGATGGCTCTTCCAATGCTTTCGGTGCAGGAGCTAGACTGATCTTGATCAACTTAGAAGGGGTTATTACTGAGCATGCACTATGTTTTGAGTTTTCTACAATAAACAACAGAGTAGAATATGAAGCTCTGATAGTGGGGCTGAAGATAGCAAAAAAACTAGAAGCAGATCGACTCTAAGCTTACAGTGATTGGCAGTTGATAGTGGGATAAGTCAGCAGTGATTACGAGACTCGAGATAAAAATATGAGAAGATACCTTGAGAAAGTGAAGAGCTTGACTCCGGCATTCAACAGTTTTAGCATCCAATGGATTCCAAGGATGAAAAATATAAGAGTCGACCTTCTCTCTAAATTGGCCACTTTAGCACCAGTCGAACTTTTGAAGAAAGTATACATTAAAGTACTGAAATGCCCCAGTTTGGAAGAGCCACTAACTGCAATGTAGATTGACCATTAGCCTTGCTAGATTGATCCATTAACTACTTATCTCAAAGGTGGAACTCTCCCTCATGATCCAATGGAAGCTCGGAAGTTGAGGAACTAATAAGAGCGCGATGTTATCATTAAAACACCGTATTTATCAGTTTAATCTGACTTCTTAAAACTATGCAGATAGCAGTGAGTCGGATCGAATCCATAGAAAAGATAGTATTTTTAGATTTGAAATCTTTGAGTTTTAAAAAGAAAAAAAAAGAAACGAATTTTGAAATCAAAAGTGAAGTTGGAAAATAAAAAGCAAAAATTAAAAGGTGCAGAAATTTAAACTTGGTACTAAGATCTACTAGTTAGATCTTAGCATCTATTTGCAATAAAATAAAAAATAATAATTAAAGTATAGAAATTAAATTACAACAAAAATAAAGAGCTAAAATTAAAGTATAAAAAATAAAATTTTTATTAATTAAAATTTCAAAATTTAAATACATGAAAAAGAAAAGAAAATAAAATAAAATAGCCTGAACTCTAATCTTGGATCAGCATTGGCAGAAAGATGGTGTAGAAGCCCAGCTCTTCTTCTCGAGACTCGTTGCTTTGAAGCAACCTTTAATTCAAAGCCTGGCTTCACCCTATACCAAAGCTTTCCTCTAATTAGATCTCCTCATTTCTAGAGGCTTGGGGTCCTTTTTATAGAGCTAGGAGGGTTGGAGAGTTTTCTTCTAGACAATGTGGGACTAAGGAGCTCTTTGATAGTCAAAATATGGAAAAATTTGAATGAAAATTGGATTAAAAGTAGTCTTGATTGAATTTTACTACTCTGGATGAAATCTAGCCATTCAATAGGAATCCAACGGATCAAAAATCATCAAAATCGGATGCGTATCGACCTAAATCAGGTCAAATTAAATTCTAGTCGTTGATCGCGCATTGATGGAGAAAATTTGGCTGTTGATCATGCGTTTAGAATCCTGATCACCATCGGGAGTGTTCTGGACCGTTGGATCATCCTCTGAATTGACCGCTATCATTGGATGGTGATCCACATGAAGCTGAGTTCGAATAAAATTTGATTTTAAACCTCCACCGTTCGATCTTGACCGTAAGCGACTGCAGCTATCCGATCGCGCAATTACTGTTTCCATGGACCACGTAGACTAGCTGCAACATACACCATAATGAATTAGCATCTCCTATCATAGAGTGAAAAGTCCAAAATGCCCTATGAGCTATGATAGATTTTCTATGAATCCTTTAAGGGTCTAGGTCCACCACGTGTCGCTCCATGATTTGCCAATTTCTGTAGAGTTAGCGGTCCACGTCTGGATCATGGACCAGCTGACGGCTTCGGTGGCTGAGTTGGCTTGCATGGCTAGCTTGGCATGCTGGCTTCATCGGCTTGACTCATCGCGTTTGGATGCACCAACTGATATGGCACAGTGGCTTGAGCCGACTGAGCTGTATGTTATTTTCATTCAATTTTTTATTTATTTTATTTCTTTAAAAATTTATATCTTTTTCATTTTAGCTCTATTTTGCTCAAAACTTATTTTGTTGTGATAAAAAAAATGAGCTATTTCTATTAATAATAAAATTTTATTTTTTTAATTTTTATTATTTTTTAATTAATTTTTTAATTAATAAAAATATTAATTTCTTAAAAATTATATATAAATTGATCATTAATTTTTAAAAATTAATATAAATTAATTAATAAATTAATACTTTTATTGATAAATTTATGGTACTTATCAGACCTTCCAACTTAAGCTTTGCTCATCCTCGAGTAAAGAAAGAATTTAGTTTTAAATATCTTTTTAACTTTAGAGTTTCGAATTTTACCTAAGCAGTTTTCAAAATGGCCATTAATATTTAGTAAAGTTTAAGTGAGACATATCATTGGAGTATTAATACTTATCAATAAAAAAATTAAGTAAAGAACATTAAATTTTTTTAAACTTTTTCTAAATTATCCCATCTTTATCTTTGATTTATCTAAACTTTCATATAGGTAAGTGTATTGCTACTTCCGCTCTTCATTTATTGATTTTTATTTTTACATTGCCCACTTTTTGATGCGAATATCATTGCTTACTTAGGCAACGGGACCTGGTTACTTGGTGAAAAACTAATATTTTTTTTTAAAAATGTTGTATCACTATTGAGTGTCTTAACTCCTTAAGCTTTCTATTTGATCCATGTAGCGAGTCTTGGATCAATGACTCCCAAACCAGTTGGCTTTAGGGCACTAGGTATAGAATACCCCTCGGGCTTACTAGCTTGAATCAAACAGGCTATGAGTTAAGACTAGCTTTACAACAAGCTTCTTTGTCCTTCCTATCTTTTGATGCGAAACTCAATGCTTGCTTAGGTAAAAAGGCCCGATTATTCAGTGAGAAGTACTTAAAAACTATTTTATTAAAATAAATTTTTTATATGAAGAAACATATAGTTATCCTATACGAGCCTATAAAAAGTAGACTTTTCTTTGATGCTAGTAGAAAAAAATTAGAAATGCTCAAAGAAAAAACTTTTTATATTCTAGACTTAACTCTTTATTGAATTTTCTTAATACTTGATTCCTCAATATCTCTCAGATTCTCTGATCTATGCATCAATTTTTTTTAAAAAAATACTTAGTTTAATTCAATTCTTAAGCATAATTAGGTATCTAAATACTAAATACTAACTTTTTTAAGGACTTAAAATTTTAAAATTTTTATTTTTCTCCTCCCAACTTAATCGACATTATTCTCAATGGAGAAGAAAAAATAAAGGGTGTAATAAAGAACATGAAGGAATACACCTGACTTAGTAGCACATGCCTTTGAAAATTTAAACTCTCCTTCCAACTTATTCAATGGAGCTTATTTGATCTGATAATGCTAAAAAGAAAACTAATTAGAAAGAAAGAAGCTGGGTTGCCTCTCAGAAATGCTAAGTTTAAAGTCTTCAGCCAGACTAAACAATGATAACAGACTAATCGAGATATATTAGTTCATAAAGAACCATGGCTTCCTCCATAGATTCTATGGGTAATTCCAAGAATGGTTTCAATCGTTGACCATTAACTTTAAAAACAACACCATTGCTTGGGTTTTCAATTTCTACAGCCCCGTATGGAAAAACTTTTTTAACAAAGAAAAGTCCTATCCGTCTAGACCTAAGCTTTCCAGGGAAAAGATGTAACCTTGAATTATACAAAAGAACTTTTTGTCCAAGGATTGTAAAAGATTTTCTATGAATTGCTTGATCATGAAATACTTTCATCCATTCCTTGTATACCTTGGCATTCTCGTAAGCTTCATTTCTCAGTTCTTCTAATTCATTGATCTGAAGCTTCCTATGATTTTTGGCTATGTCTAGGTCCATATTTAATTTTTTTATTGCCCACATGGCTTTATGTTCTAACTCAACAGGCAAGTGACATGGTTTTCCAAACACAATCCTGTAAGGAGACATTCCTAGGTTGGTCTTGTAGGCAGTACGGTAAGCCCAAAGTGCATCAACTAATTTCACAGACCAATCCTTCCTATTGGCATTAATAGTTTTCTCCAAGATTTGTTTGATTTATCTATTTGATACTTCAACTTGTCCACTAGTCTGAGGATGATATGGTGTGGCTAATTTGTGGGTAACATTATATTTCTTCATTAATGCGGTAAAGGGTCGATTGCAAAAATGTGTTCCCTGATCACTAATGATTGCTCTAGGAGTACCAAAGCGAGAGAGAATATTTTTCTTAAGAAATTTAATGACCACTTTGCTATCATTGGATTTACATGGAATAGCTTCTACCCACTTGGAAACATAATCAATAGCCACTAAGATATACTCATTTTTGAAGGAATTCAAAAATGGTCCCATAAAATCAATTCCCCAGACATCAAAAATTTCAACTACCAAGATTGGATTAAGTGGCATCATATCTTTCTTTGTAATCCGACCCATTTGTTGGCATCGATCACAACTTTTACAGTACACATGTGCATCCTTAAATAAATTAGGCCTAATAAAATCCACATTGAAGTACTTTGGCAGCAGTCTTCTTGGATGCGAAATGACCACCACATGCTTGGTCATGACAAAATGATAGAATACTTTTAACCTCATTATCAGGGACACACCTCCTAATGATCTGATCAGGATACTGTTTAAATAGATATGGATCATCCCAAATGAAATACTTTACTTGGGAAAAAGAATTTGTGTTTATCCTGACTAGTCCAATGAGAAGGCACTTTACCAATGGCTAAATAATTCACAATATCTGCATACCAAGGTTCAGTGGACACTGACATGAGTTGTTCATCTGAAAAATACTCATTGACAGGTGGTTCGTTAGATGGCGAACTATGATTCGGGATAAGTGATCAAGCAACTGCATTCTCTGTCCCTTTCTTATTTTTAATTTCTAGGTCAAATTCTTGAAGGAGCAAGATCCATCGGATTAAACGTGCCTTAGCATCTTTCTTTGCTAGGAGATGTCTAATGGCTGAGTGATCAGTATAGACAATAACATGAGATCCAACCAAATAGGACCTAAATTTTTCTAGGGCAAAGACAATAGCTAAGAATTCCTTCTCCATGGTGGTGTAATTAAGCTATGCATCATTTAATGTTTTACTTGCATAATAAATAACTCTCGGTAGCTTGTTGATTTTTTGACCTAAGACTGCACCTACAGCATGATCAGATGCATCGCACATGAGCTCAAAAGGTTCGATCCAGATAGGTGGATGAATGATGGGGGCTGAAATGAGTGCCTTTTTAAGAAATTCAAAAGACTCAAGGCACTTAGAAGTAAACTCAAATTTTGCTTCTTTTGCTAACAAGTTCGTCAAAGGGTGAGCCACTTTGCTAAAATCGGGTATGAACCTTCTATAAAATCCAGCATGTCCTAAGAATGAATGAATTTCTTTAACAGTCTTGGGTGGTGGAAGACTTGCAATCAGGTCAACTTTGGCCTTATCAACTTCTATTCCTTTCTTTGAAATTACATGGCCAAGGACTATACCTTCTCTGACCATGAATTGACATTTTTCCCAATTAAGAACCAAATGCTTCTTCTTACATCTTCCTAGAACAAGTCTTAGATGGTTTAAGCATTCAGAGAAGCTAGGTCCAAAGATAGAAAAGTCATCCATAAAAATTTCTAGAAATCATTCAATCATATCGAAAAATATGCTGATCATACATCTTTGGAAGGTTGCTGGAGCATTACATAGTCCAAAGGGCATACGCCTATAAGCAAAGGTTCCGAATGGGCAGGTGAATGTGGTCTTTTTCTGATCTTCAGGGGCTATGGGGATCTGATTATAACCAGAGTATCCATCTAGAAAATAGTAAAATTCTTGTCCAGCTAATTTTTCCAACATTTGATCAATAAATGGCAAAGGAAAGTGATCTTTTTTTGTAGCTGCATTCAATTTTCTATAATCTATACAGACCCTCCACCCCATTTGGGTCCTAGTTGGGATAAGTTCATTAGCATCATTCTGGACTACTGTTACCCCAGATTTCTTTGGTACCACTTGTACAGGGCTTACCCATGAACTATCAGAATATGGGATAAATAATTTCATTATCCAACAACTTTCAGAATTTTCTTTTTGACTACATCCTTCATGGCTGGGTTCAATCTTCTTTGGGCATCTCGAGTTGGTTTAGCCTCTTCCTCTAGGTGTATCCTATGTTGAACTATGGAAGGGCTTATTCCTTTAATGTCTGCCATGGTCCAGCCTATTGCTTCTCGATTTTCTCTTAAGACTGTTAATAATTCCTCTTCTTGGTTAGGATTTAGGTCTGATGCAATAATTATAGGCAAGGTTTTCTCTGGAACCTAAATATACATACTTGAGGTGCTCAGGGAGAGGTTTCAACTCTACTTTGGGTGCCTCTTCTTTTGATGACTCAAGGTGATGGTTTAGTCATTTCTATGGGTGGTTCAGTGGAAGGCTCCCATCTCTGGCCATTTTTATTATCTCCAAGTATTTTATTTAGGTTCTGACATTCATGGGTTGGCCAGATACTAGATTCAAGATCGACTTCCTCATCGCTAATGTCTATGGGTTCATAAATTTCATGTTGGACTATACTTACATTAGCATGCTTAGCAGATTTCCTGTTCCAAATTGAAAATATTCAGCTCGATAGTCATGTTTCCAAAAGATAGTTTCATAAGTCCATTCCGACAATTGATTTTAGCATTAGCAGTAGCTAGGAATGGTCTTCCTAAAATCACTGGGATTTGATCCTTAGGATTTGATATTGGCTCAGTCTCCAAAATGACAAAATCGACTGGAAAGATAAAACTTTCCAACCTTAATCAAAACATCTTCTACCATTCCCTTGGGGATTCTAAAAGATCGGTCTGCTAATTGTAATGTGATCCCTGTTGGCTGAAGCTTTCCCAATCCTAATTGCTTATAAACTGAATAGGGCAAAATATTTACACTAGCCCCTAAATCAAGTAATGCCTTCTCAATGTGGGTTTCTCCTATGACACATGAAATTATTGGAGAACCTGGGTCCTTGTACTTTATAGGCATATGACTTAATAAATATGAACTCACACCTGCTGCTAAGAAAGCTCTCTTTGGTACGTTAGTCATCTTTTTCTTGGTGCAAAGATCTTTTAAGAATTTGGCATAAGTCGAAACTTGTTGGATCATGTCTAGTAGAGGAATGTTTACTTGAACTTGCTTAAATATCTCTAACATTTTATCTAAATATTTTGATTGTTTATTAGACCTTAATCGATTCGAAAAAGGAGCTCTAGAGATTGTGGTCATCTGGTTTGGTGCACTATCAGTTTTAGGAGCTTGAGTTTGTAAGGTAGATTGTTCATTAGGTGGCTCAAAAGACTCAGCACTCGAGTCTTCTCTAGTGTCAGGTGTATTTACCTTATTATCCACTTATTTTTCTGATCTTCAAGGAATGAATAGCATTAACTTGATTAACCTGGTTTCCTTGGGATGGTCTACCATTTTGATTTCTTGGGTTGGGCTCAGGTTGGCTAGGTAGCCTACCTCGTTCACGTTCACTTATGGTAGATGCTAGCTGACTCACTTGCATTTCTAAGCGGGCTATGGCCTGAGAATTTGAATTCAGAATTTGGCCCATGGTTTGCATGAAATTGCTTAAGGTGGTATTGGTGTCAGTATTAGATTTGGCTAGGGCTTCCAGGCTTTTCTCTAAAGAAAAAAATTTCTTTTCATTAATATTAAAGCCTGGTGGTGGTAGGGTGTTTATCACAGGATTAGGCCTTGGGTTCTGCTGATTGAAACTTGGACCGCCTACATTTGGATTTTGTGACCATGAAAAATTTGGATGATTCCTCCAACCTGGGTTATAAGGTGGGTGCATAGGGATTGTTCAATGGTCTCTGATATGTGGCATTCACTTGTGCACATCCATTATCTGATTGGTTCACAATGAGGGGACATTCCTCAAGGACATGGTCTGGTGCATTACATCTATTGCACATGGGTGCAGATACTTGGTTCACACTGGCTGGTCTCTGAAGTTCTAAGGCCTCTAGCCTACGTGTCAAAGTTGCAATTTTGGCTTCTGCAGCTAGGAAGGTTTGAATTTGGTATATTCCACCTCTTGAAGGTGTAGATTTTTTTGGTTCCCTAGTTGTTTCCCATTGTAAACTTTTTTTGGCTAGGTCTTCTAAAAATTGCCAGGCTTCATTTGGTTCTTTGTACATAAATTATCCCTGGCACATGGATTCTAGCATTGTTTGGAAATTTGAATCTAACCCTTCATAAATTATTTGGCATAGCCTCCAAGTTTCTATTCCATGGTGTGGGCATTGGGTCAAGAGGTTCTTGAATCGATCGAAGTATTTCCAAAATGATTCACTAGCTAGTTGATAGAATTGGTTTATTTCATTTCTAATTCTAGCTATTTTATGATGAGAAAAATATTTTTTTAAGAATATTCTCACAAAGCCCTCCCAAGTCGTGATAGATTGATTTGGAAGACTATAAAGCCACTTTTTGGCATTATCCTTAAGGGCAAAATTGATTAATCTCAGTTTGATTTCATCCTCTGATAATTGTTGTAGTTTCATGGTTGCACAAACCTCTTCAAATTTCCTAATGAATATATATGCATCCTCTATTCCCATGAATTTTGGAAGCATGTTAATGATTTGAGGTTTAATTTCAAAGTTGTTTGCTATGGGTTGGGGCAACCTGATACAAGAGGGTTGGATGGAACCAACTGGATAACATAAGTCCTTAAGGGTTTGAGGCTGAGGCTGATTTGCTAAATCCATTGTGGATGTTGAGGTTGTAGGATCTGAAATAGGAACTAAATCCATTTTGACTAGTCGACCTGAATATCCTTCTCCAAATGGGTGTTGGAGAATTCACTATATTCTCAATGTCCTCAATCTTTTTTATGACTGTCAATGTTGACCATTGACACTTTGACTTCTATCCACATGTCATGCACCTATTGGAGGCTGGTGGGGGCTTGTCCCCTGCCAGAATCTAGCAAGGAGGAGGGCGCACGCCACCCTTGGCGTGTCCCCAAGCAGGAGGTGCCCAGGAGTCCCTGTTGGATAGGGACTCCATCTTCTTTTTGGATTCATTTAGACTCCTCCTAAGAACCAACTTTGACTGATCTTAGGCACCATCTAAAAGGAATCTAAGGGACTCTATTCTACCAATCAGATTTAAATCTAATTTCATAAAGGATTATGATTGGTTCAGAAAAGAGGAATTGGATCACCGCATAGTCTATAAATAAGATCCTACGCGCCAACCCAAAAGAGTATATTGAAAATTCCCATGCCCCAAGACTGGTTTCTCTCCTCCTCCATGCCAAGTCCATCTTCTCCTCTCCTCTCCATGCCCAAAGTAGTTTGGGATCTTAGTTGGTGCAATCCAGGCGAGAAAAAGGCAACTGAAAGCTAGAAGGCTGTGCTGCTGCAAAGGATAACTGCTGATCTTCGAAAGATATTTTGAAGATCCTTCAAATCAAATCCAGATCTGACTTTTTGGAGACATGATAGAGAAGAAGAGGATCTCTAGATCCAGCTCGAGTGGATACTGATAGAGGCCAAGCATCTTGCATGGCTAGATCCAGAGCCTTCCGCTGCTTACAGGATCATCAATGGGTAATAGGATTACCCTACATCAAGGTAAATTAGATTTGATTTAATTTATCTAAATTTATTTTAATTATTAAAATAATAAGAATCAGATCTAAAACACATCTCGGATCTAATCTAGATTAAAGAAAATTTTTTTTGAAATATATCCTTTGATCCGATCAGATCTGAACGAACCTGGTCCGAAAAATTAGGATTTTTTCTTCAGCTGGAGCATTACATAGTCCAAAGGGCATACACCTATAGCAGAGGTTTCGAATGGATAGGTGATATGGTCTTTTTCTGATCTTCAGGACTATGGGAATTTAATTATAGCCAGAGTATCCATCTAGAAAATAGTAAAATTTTTGTCGGCTAACTTTTCCAACATTTGATCAATAAACGGCAAAGAAAAGTTATCTTTTCTTGTAGCTGCATTCAATTTTTATAATCTATACAGACCCTCCATCCCGTTTGGGTCCTAGTTGGGATAAGTTCATTAGCTTCATTCTGGACTACCGTTACCTCAGATTTCTTCGGTACCACTTGTACAGGGCTTACCCACGAACTATCAGAAATGGGATAAATAATTTCATTATCCGACAACTTCAAAATTTTCTTTTGACTACATTCCTTCATGGCTGGGTTCAATCTTCTTTGGGCATCTCGAGTTGGTTTACCTCTTCCTCTAGGCGTATCTTATGTTGAACTATGGAAAGGCTTATTCTTTTAATGTCTGCCATGGTCCAGCCTATTACTTCTTGATTTTCTCTAGATTGCTAACAATTCCTCCTCTTGGTTTGGATTTAGGTTTGATGCAATAATTATAGGCAAGGTTTTCTCTGGACCTAAAATACATACTTGAGGAGCTCAGGGAGGGGTTTTAATTCTACTTTGGGTGCTTCTTCTTAATGATTGACTCATGGTCCTATATGGACTTAAGCAAGCATCTCGGAGCTGGAACATTCATTTCAATGATGTGATCAAAATGTTTGGTTTCATCAAAAATGAAGAGGAACCTTGTATCTTCAAAAAGATCAGTGGGAGCACTGTTGTCTTCCTCGTATTGTATGTGGATGACATCCTTCTTATTGAAAATGATATTTCCATGTTAACGACAGTCAAAATATGGTTGTCCAAAAAATTCTCCATGAAAGATCTAGATGAAGCATCCTTTATTCTAGGAATTAAGGTCTATAGGGATAGACCGAATAGGATGCTAGGACTTTCACAGAAGATGTACATAAAGAAAGTACTAAAGAGGTTTAGTATGGAAAACTCTAAGAGGGGATTAATACCCTTCAGACATGGTATTCATCATTCCAAGAAGATGTGCCCTAGCACACCTGAGGAAATAGAATGCATGAGTAAGATCCCTTATGCTTCTACAATAGGGAGCCTCATGTATGCCATGCTATGTACACGACTTGATATAGCCCATGCTGTGAGTGTCACAAGCAGATATCAGTCAAATCCAGGTGAAGAACATTGGACTTCTATGAAATGTATCCTTAAGTACTTAAGAAGAACTAAGGATATGATGTTGGTCTTTGGTAATGGAGAACTTCAAGTCCAGAGATACACAGACTCGAATTTCATATCTGATATAGATGATCGAAAGTCGACATCTGAAAGTCTATTTATGTGCAATGGTGGTGCTGTCAGCTGGCAGAGTTCTAAGCAAACCATGACAGCAGATTCCACCATGGAAGCAGAATATATCACTGCATCAGAGGCTGTGAAGGAAGCATTCTGGTACAAAAAGTTTGCTGCAGAAATCAGAGTAATGCCATCAGATGCCATTCCTCTATATTGCGACAATAATGGCATCATAGCCCTTGCTAAGGAGTCGAGGTCTCACCAGAAATCTAAGCACATTGAGCAGCAATACCACCTCATCCACGATTACCTCGGGAAGAGTTACGTCGACGTCAAGAGAGTCGACTCCACAGATAATGTGGCAGATCGACTTACAAAGCCGTTGGGCCAGCAGAAGATTGAAGCCCACCTTGAGAAGATGGGACTTAGACTTGTAGCTAATTGGCTTTAGGACAAGTGGGAGATTGTTAGATATATGTGCCCTAGAAGCCAAAATTGGCCCACTTGTAATACACTTCCAGGGGCAAAATTATAATTTTGACTATAATCAATAAAATAGATTATTTTCTATCACATATGTGTATTTAGTGTCTGTGATACATCCTTTGAGTTAATGGTAATGATAATTCATATTTTCAAGAGTTGAAAATTTAAGACATGAATGATCATTATTAACTCATAAATGCTCCCGACCATAGGATCATCATGAGGATGGTGATTGATCTGGAAGGTTGGTGTACAATCGCTTCTCTTTAGTAGATGAGTCTTGAGTCTATGGTGTGGAGACACCGGAGCGAGAGTATAGGCACTCGTTAGAGAACGAGGACACTGAGCGTGACCACCTCGAGTAGTCATTAGAAAGTCTACCTTCTCATCAATGACTGACTCGACGCTCGAGTGGTGTGTCTGGTTCTTTGACTTGAGGTGCATCGACAGTTCATCTTGAGGGTGTTATAGTTTGACTACACCATTAGTCGGTCTCCTAGCCATATGGAACCCTGAGGTGTATGTTGGCTACAGCATGTTCATTGTAGGAACTGGATTGCATCAAGATAGAATCTATCTACCTCAGTGGTAGAGGAGCAGCCCTATGATGATCATGAGAATCAAGTCCAGAAGCCCATGGCCATAGTAGAGTGAAATAATAGAAAGAGTTTCTATTTAGGTTTTCACATCGGACTTGAATCGATTGATTACATCATATGACAGAAACTAGGGTTTGACGTGTTCACCTTAACCCTAATCTGATCGGGGCTCAAGATAGAAGAACTTAATCACATAGGTAGCTGCACCAAGAGGTTCACATTTAGCTCTAATGGATTGCCACCATATACTGCTAGGTGTCACTGGTGAATTTTGGGAGCAACTAGAATGATTTAGATGATCAATCATTCTAGCTGTTCGAATCAGAAGAGTTCTGATCCATCAAAAGGAGTTTCGATGATATCGATGATAAAGATCATGACATATCCCATTACCATACAGAACTGAACCTAATTAGGTCATACAAACAAGGGTTTGAATCTGGTGATCATCAATTGAACTAATCCAGTTCAATTGATCTGAATGAGATTCAATTAGTTTCAAGAAAATCATGCTAGCACTCGATTGAACCTAACGTTCTTCTTTTACTATCATAAATAGTTGTCCTGACTGAGCCAAAGGAGTTTGTGCTCGATCAGAGGCCTTCACTTAGTCTGATCGGAGCTTGTCTAGGTTAGAAAAGGGTTGTCTTATTTTATAAGATAATACCTACCATTTTTGATCACCTGCCATTTCTCATCCTTTGACTTTGGTCAAAAGTTGACCTTTGACTGGTCAAATGTTGACCATTGACACTTTGACTTCTATCCACATGTCATGCACCTATTGGAGGGCTGGTGGGGGCTTGTCCCCCTGCCAGAATCTAGCAAGGAGGAGGGCGCACGCCACCCTTGGCGTGTCCCCAAGCAGGAGGTGCCCAGGAGTCCCTGTTGGATAGGGACTCCATCTTCTTTTTGGATTTCATTTAGACTCCTCCTAAGAACCAACTTTGACTGATCTTAGGCACCATCTAAGAAGGAATCTAAGGGACTCTATTCCTACCAATCAGATTTAAATCTAATTTCATAAAGGATTATGATTGGTTCAGAAAAAGAGGAATTGGATCACGCATAGTCTATAAATAAGATCCTACGCCCAACCCAAAGAGTATATTGAAAATTCCCATGCCCCAAGACTGGTTCTCTCCTCCTCCTCCATGCCAAGTCCATCTTCTCCCTCTCCTCTCCATGCCCAAAGTAGTTTGGGATCTTAGTTGGTGCAATCCAGGCGAGAAAAAGGCAACTGAAAGCTAGAAGGCTGTGCTGCTGCAAAGGATAACTGCTGATCTTCGAAAGATATTTTGAAGATCCTTCAAATCAAATCCAGATCTGACTTTTTGGAGACATGATAGAGAAGAAGAGGATCTCTAGATCCAGCTCGAGTGGATACTGATAGAGGCCAAGCACTTGCATGGCTAGATCCAGAGCCTTCCGCTGCTTACAGGATCATCAATGGGTAATAGGATTACCCTACATCAAGGTAAATTAGATTTGATTTAATTTATCTAAATTTATTTTAATTATTAAAATAATAAGAATCAGATCTAAAACATCTCGGATCTAATCTAGATTAAAGAAAATTTTTTTTGAAATATATCCTTTGATCCGATCAGATCTGAACGAACCTGGTCCGAAAAATTAGGATTTTTTCTTCAGCTGGAGCATTACATAGTCCAAAGGGCATACACCTATAAGCAGAGGTTTCGAATGGATAGGTGAATATGGTCTTTTTCTGATCTTCAAGGACTATGGGAATTTAATTATAGCCAGAGTATCCATCTAGAAAATAGTAAAATTTTTGTTCGGCTAACTTTTCCAACATTTGATCAATAAACGGCAAAGAAAAGTTATCTTTTCTTGTAGCTGCATTCAATTTTTTATAATCTATACAGACCCTCCATCCCGTTTGGGTCCTAGTTGGGATAAGTTCATTAGCTTCATTCTGGACTACCGTTACCTCAGATTTCTTCGGTACCACTTGTACAGGGCTTACCCACGAACTATCAGAAATGGGATAAATAATTTCATTATCCGACAACTTCAAAATTTTCTTTTTGACTACATCCTTCATGGCTGGGTTCAATCTTCTTTGGGCATCTCGAGTTGGTTTAACCTCTTCCTCTAGGCGTATCTTATGTTGAACTATGGAAAGGCTTATTCTTTTAATGTCTGCCATGGTCCAGCCTATTACTTCTTGATTTTCTCTTAAGATTGCTAACAATTCCTCCTCTTGGTTTGGATTTAGGTTTGATGCAATAATTATAGGCAAGGTTTTCTCTGGACCTAAATATACATACTTGAGGAGCTCAGGGAGGGGTTTTAATTCTACTTTGGGTGCTTCTTCTTTTGATGACTCAGGTGATAGTTTAGTCATTTTTATGAATGGTTCAGTGGGAGGCTCCCATCTCTGGCCATTTTTACTATCTTCAAGTATTTAATCTAGGTTCTCATATTCATGGGTTGGCCAGATACTAGATTCAAGATCAACTTCCTTATCGCTAATGTCTATGGGTTGATAAATTTCATCTTGGACTATACTTACATTAGCATGCTTGGTAGATTCCTGTTCCAAATTAAAAATATTCAGCTCGATAGTCAAGTTTCCAAAAGATAGTTTCATAAGTCTATTTCGATAATTGATTTCAACATTAGCAGTAGCTAGGAATGGTCTTCCTAAAATCACTGAAATTTGATCCTTAGGATTTGATATTGGCTCAGTCTCCAAAATGACAAAATCAACTGAAAAGATAAAATTTTCAACCTTAATCAAAACATCTTCTACCATTCCCTTGGGGATCCTAAAAGATCGATCTGCTAATTGTAATGTGATCCCTGTTGGCTGAAGCTTTCCTAATCCTAATTGCTCATAAACTGAATAGGAAAAAATATTTACACTAGCTCCTAAATCAAGTAACGCCTTCTCAATGTGGGTTTCTCCTATGACACATGAAATTGTTGGAGACCCTGGGTCCTTGTACTTTATAGGCATATGACTTAACAAATATGAACTCACACTCATTGCTAAGAAAGCTCTCTTTGGTACATTAGTCATCTTTTTCATGGTGCAAAGGTCTTTTAAGAATTTGGCATAAGTCAAAACTTGTTGGATCATGTCTAGTAGAAGAATATTTACTTGAACTTGCTTAAATACCTCTAACATTTTGTCTAAATATTTTGATTGTTTATTAGACCTTAATCAATTCGAAAAAGGAGCTCTAGAGATTGTGGGCATCTGGTTTGGTGCACTATTAATTTCAGGAGCTTGAGTTTGTAAGATAGATTGTTCATTGGATGGCTCAACAGACTCAACACTCAAGTCTTCTCTAGTGTTAGGTGTATTTACCTTATTATCCACTTATTTTTCTGATCTCAAGGAATGAATAGCATTAACTTGATTAACATGGTTTCCTTAGGATGGTCTACCATTTTGATTCCTTGGGTTGGGCTCAGATTTGGCTAGGTAGCCTACCTTGTTCATGTTCACTTATGGTAGATGCTAGCTGACTTACTTGCATTTCCAAGCGGGCTATGGCTTGAGAATTTGAATTTAGAATTTGGCCCATGGTTTGCATGAAATTGCTTAAGGTGGCATTGGTGTCAGCATTAGATTTGGCTAGGGCTTCCAGGCTTTTATCTAAAGAGCTAAGTTTCTTTTCATTAATATTAAAGCCTGGTGGTAGTAGGATGTTTATCATAGGATTAGGTCTTGGGTTCTGCTGATTGAAACTTGGACTGCCTACATTTGGATTTTGTGTTCATGAAAAATTTGGATGATTCCTTCAACCTGGGTTATAAGTGGATGCATAGGGATTGTTCAATGATCTCTGATATGTGGCATTCACTTGTGCATCTATTATCTAATTGGTTCATTGGGAGGGGACATTCCTCAAGGATATGGTCTGGTGCATTGTACCCGTTGCACATGGGTGCAGACACTTGGTTCACACTGACTGGTCTCTGAAGTTCTATGGCCTCTAACCTACGTGTCAAAGTTATAATTTTGGCTTCTGTAGCTAGGAAGGTTTGAATTTGGTAAATTCCACCTCTTGAAGGTGTGGATTTTTCTGGTTTCCTAGTTGTTTCCTATTGTAAACTTTTCTTAGCTAGGTCTTCTAGAAATTTCCAGGCTTCATTTGGTTCTTTGTACATAAATTATCCCTGACACATGGACTCTAGCATTGTTCGGAAATTTGAATCTAACCCTTCATAAATTATTTGGCATAGCCTTAAAGTTTCTACTCCATGGTGTGGGCATTGGGTTAAGAGGTTCTTGAGTCAATTGAAGTATTTCTAAAATGATTCACTAGCTAGTTGATAGAATTGGTTTATTTTGTTTCTAATTCTAGCTATTTTATGATGAGAAAAATATTTTTTTAAGAATATTCTCATAAAGTCCTCCTTGGTCGTGATAGATTGATTTGAAAGACTATAAAGCTACTTTTTGGCATTATCCTTAAGGACAAAATTGATTAATTTTAGTTTGATTTCATCCTCTGATAGTTGTTATAGTTTCATGATTGCACAAACCTCTTCAAATTCTCTAATGAATATATATGCATCCTCTATTCCAATGAATTTTGGAAGCATGTTAATAATTTAAGGTTTAATTTCGAAGTTGTTTGCTGTTGGTTGGGGCAACCTGATGTAAGAGGGTTGGATGGAACCAATTGGATAACATAAGTCCTTAAGTGTTTGAGGCTGAGGTTGATTTGCTAAATCCATTGTGGATGTTGAGGTTGTAGGATCTGAAACATGAACTAAATCCATTTTGATTAGTCGATCTGAAATTCTTCTCCACACAGATGTTGGAGAATTCACTATATTCTCAATGTCCTTAATCTTTTTTTTTTAATTTTATTTTTTTTAACTCTCTTTTTTAAGTTCTAAGTTAATTCAACCTTTTGATACCCTAGGACAACCATGCAACATAACTTCCTGTTATGCCAGGGCAACCTTATGTCAGGGCAATAGAGATTGAAAATACCTAAAGTAAAAATTTTTATTTTCAAATAAGTTTCAAATAAATTAATTCAAACCTAAGATCAGCCTAGACCTAGACAGCTCTAACTATTTCAAGTCAGCCTTCGAGCACTCCAAGTGTAGGATCAGCCAATCGACTGGCCAGGTAAGTATAAGGTTGGTGGAAGTCCCCTCATTGCTTGCTTTAGATACCAATTATGCTTGGCTAAGTAAGTTAACAGAATCAATTAGAAACCACCTTTCTTCAGGCCAAGTCATCCCTGAACCACTTTCCTAGACACCAGTCAAATTGATTAACCCTAACCTGGTTCAACTCTTAGGGTTTCTTGTCCTATTGAGCTTGAGCTCCTAGGACTGATGTCTAATTTATTTTAAAATTAAAGGCTTAGGTTAATGCAAGATGTTGATTGATTGTTTGTGGGCCAAGAAAGGATGATCAAATTCCCATCTTATCTTATTTAATTGGATTGTACCCTTAATTTGGTTAATATGAATATGCACAAAAAAAAAATCAATCAAAGGGTTTTATGCAATTTAAACTAGATGCATGCAACTAATTGAATTCTGAAAGGCTTACCTTACCTTCAGCAATCACCAAAAAATAAAAATAAAATTGATATGATGCATGCTCTAAATGGTTAGGGTGTCTAATCTTATCATAAAATTTTTAATTAGATTTAAATAGATATTTTTCAAATTAATTTAAAAATAAAGTAAATAAATAAATAAATAAAAGAAAAGAGGATTAGGGTTTGGATTGATCTCACCAAGCAGGATTAGAAGCTTCCTTCTTGTCCTAATCTTTTTGTTTTCTTTATTTTTTTACTGCAAAATAAAGAAAAAAGTTAGTAAGCAATATTTATGGAAAACTTAAAAAAATAAAATTTTATTAATAATTAATTTATCAAAGAAATAAAAAAAATAGCATCTAATCCTTTCCCAGCAATGGTACCAAAAATTTGATAAGAGCGCGATGTTGTCATTAAGACACCATATTTATCAGTTTAATTTGACTTCTTAAAAATACGTAAATAGCTGTGAGTTAGGTCAAATTCATAGGAAAGGTAGTATTTTTAGATTTAAAATCTTTGATTTTTGAAAAAAAAAGAAAAGAAAAGAGTTTTAAAATCTAAAGTGAAGTCGGAAAATAAAAAGTGAAAATTAAAAGATGCAGAAATTTAAACTTGGTACTAAGATCTAATAGTTAGATCTTAGCATCTAATTGTAATAAAATAAAAAGTAATAATTAAAGTGTAAAAATTAAATTACAACAAAAATAAGAGCTAAAATTAAAGTATAAAAAATAAAATTTTTATTAATTAAAATTTTAAAATTTAAATACATAAAAAAATAAAATAAAGTAGTCTGATCTTTGATCTTGGATCGGCATTAGCAGAAAGATGGTGTAGAAGTCCAGCTCTTTTTCTTGACATCCGTTGCTTTGAAGCAGCCTTTAATTCAAAGCCTGGCTTCACCCTATACCAAAGCTTTTCTTTAATCAGATCTTCTTATTTCTAGAGGCTTGGGGTCCTTTTTATAGAGCTAGGAGAGTTGGAGAGTTTTCTTCTAGGCAATGTGGGACTAAGAAGCTCTTTGATTATCAAAATATAAAGTAATCCGAGTGAAAATTGGATTAAAAGAAGTCTTGGTTGAATTCTGTTACTTTGGATGAAATCTGGCCATTCAATAGAAATCCAATGGACCAAAAATCATCAAAATCGGATGCGTATGGCCATTAATCGTGCATTGATGGAGAAAATTTGGCTGTTGATCATGCGTTTGGAATCCTGATCACCATTGCGAGCATTCTGGACCGTCGGATCATCCCCTAGATCGAGCGCTATCGTTGGATGGCGATCCGCATGAAGCTGAGTTCAAATAAAATTTGGTTTTAAACCTCCACCATTCAATCTTGACCGCAAGTGACTGCAGCCATCCGATTGTGCAATTACTATTTTCATGGACCGCGTGGACCGACTGCATTGTATACCATAATGAATCAGCATCTCTTGTTGCTGAGTGAAAAGTTCAAAATGCCCTATGAGCCATGATAGATTTTCTGTGAACCCTTTAAGGGTCTTGGTCCACCATGTGTCGCTCTATGATTCGTTGGTTTCTACTGAGCTGGCAGTCCATGCCTGGATCGTGGACCGACTGATGGCTTCCATGGCTGCGTCGGCTTGCATGGCTGGCTTGGCGCGCTGGCTTCGTCAGCTTGGCTCGATGCATGTGGATGTGCTGACTGATATGGCATGGTGGCTTGAGCCGGTTGAGCTGTATGTTATTTTCATTTAATTTTTTATTTATTTTATTTCTTTAAAAATTCATATCTTCTCCATTTTAGCTTCATTTTGCTCAAAACTTTTTTTGTTGTGATAAAAAAATAAGCTCTTTCCATTGATAATAAAATTTTATTTTTTATTTTTTATTTTTTTAAATTAATTTTTTAACTAATAAAAATATTAATTTCTTAAAAATTATATATAAATTGATCATTAATTCTTAAAAATTAATATAAATTAATAGATAAATTAATATTTTTATTGATAAATTTATGATACTTATCAGGAACTAAGCCTTCTGGTATGTACTTTACGAAGACAAACTGTATAAGAGATCATATTCTTTGCCGCAATTGAGATGTCTTCGACCTTTCGAGGCTAATTTTGCATTATGAGAGGTGCATGAAGGAATCTATGGAAAGCATCTGGACGCCAGATTCCTATCTCACAAGCTACTTTAGTAGGATTATTATTGGCTAACTATGCACCATGATTGCATTGAATATATTAGAAAGTGTGACCGTTATCAAAGTAATGCAAATATACAAAGATGGCCGGCCTTCGAGCTTACCCCACTAAGCGCCTCTTGGTCATTTGCATAATAAGGAATAGATATACTTGGCCCCTTCCCGATGGCACTCGAACAATGAAAGTTTCTTTTAGTTGCGATCGACTACTTTACCAAATAGATCAAGGCTGAACCCCTAGCAAAGATTACTGAAGCCAAAGTGCAAGACTTCATCTGAAAGTCGATTGTTTATAGATTTAGCCTACCTTGAACCCTCATTATAAATAATGGACGATAATTTGCTGGGAAGAAGTTTGCTGAGTTCTATGAAGATTTGAACATCTTCCATAATTTCATGTCAATAGCTCATTCGCAAGCGAGGGGTGAAGCAGAAGTGACCAACAGAACCTTATTGCAAGGCATCAAGGCAAGGCTTAAAAGAGCAAGGGGGACTTGGATGGATTAGCTTTACCATATCCTATGGGCATACCAAACAACCCAGAAGCTGCCAACTGGAGAAACGTCGTTTGCTTTGGCTTTCAGAATGAAAGTAGTCATCCCAATAGTGCTTAAGCTACCATCGACATGGGTTGTAGCCTTCAACGAGCAATGCAATTCATAGGACCTTAGAGCAAACCTCGATCTGCTAGAGGAAAAATGAGAAAAATCTAAAGTTTGGATGGCTGCTTATAAATGAAAAATGTCCTACTACTATAACTCCAGAGTCAAAGATAAAATATTCAAAGTGGTGGACTTGGTACTTCAACGAGCATTTATTTCATAACCTCAAAATTAAGAAAAGCTCGCCCCAAACTTGGAAGGTCCTTACGAAGTCAAAGAGGTCGTTCGACCTAAAACTTACTACTTGAAGGAGCTCAGAGGCACCAATCTTCCATGCCCATGGAGCTCAGAGAATTTATGCATGTACTATCAATAATCTCATTTCAATAAAATCTTCTTATTTTAACATCTTCAATCTTGGTGCAAAACTATGATAACAGAAAATAGCCTCCCAAACTTTATCATTAGACGAAGTTAGTCTTATTAAGAAAGAACAGGAGGGGAACCTCATCCTAACATTGAGCTAAAGCAAAGACTTCGGTTACTAAAGCTAGGATGAGGAGAGATGCCCATTCAATGGCCCTTTTGTGCTCCTATAGCCCTGTTAGGAATAGGAGGAGAACTTCATCCTAACATTGAGCAAAAGTGAAGATCTCGGTTACTTAAGCCGGGATGCGGGGAGAGGCCCTTTCAATGGCCTTTTTGTGCTCCTATAGTCCTATTAGGAATAGGAAGAGAACCTCATCCTAACATTGAGCTAAAGCAAAGACCCCAGTTACTTAAGCTGGGATGCAAGGAGAGGCCCCTTCAATGGCTTTTTTGTCCTCCTATAGCCCTATTAGAAATAGAAGGAGGACCTCATCCTAACATGAGCCAAGTCGAAGGTCTTGCTAACCTAAGCTGAGAAAAAAAGAGAGGAAGGAGGGCCCATCCAGTGGTCCCATACGAACCCCCAACCTAAAGCAAAGAGAAGGGAGAAACCCTATCACCGATCCCTACACGTATTTCTCCTATGATTATTCGACCGTATGAGGCATAAGAAGAAAAATCGCTTCTAGGTTCGTAAAAAGGACCTCGGATAGGCATCCACAATAACCACTTCATTAGAAGACAATGCAAAGAAAAATAAAGTAAAGAAAGCAAAGCCACAAGCAAGCTCCAAATTCGTGTGAAACAAAAATAACAAAAAAGATACTATTTCATTACAAAAATAAGTTTATTACAAGCAAAACATAGGTCGACAAGATCAATTACACTAGAAAAGAAAAGAGAGAAAGAGAAAGGCTGCTAGAATCCTAAGAAGGGTTAGACTCTTCAGACTTCGGACTAGTGGCCATTACCAAAGATTCTTTTAGACGATCAACCTCCTCCTTGAGCTCCCTCTGCCTCATCATGTTATCACGGAACATCCTGTCGGCTCGATGGTAGTTCTCCTCTGACTCTCGCAGCCTCCTCCTTAGGACCTCAGACTCGGCCTCTGCATCCTTGGTAGCTTGACGCTCATAAGTTAGCTTGAGCTTCAGCCACTGCATCTCAGCCTCTTTCGCACGGACCGACTTTGAGAGTTTGCCAATGGTCCTCTTCAAGGAGGCGATCTCCTCGACCTCCCTACTTGTACTAGCATGGAAGCCATCATCAAGTTGTCGTTGGTGCTAGGCTACTTCATCGTTGGAGGTGCAAAGCTTTTGTTCTAGCTTGAATGTTCGATCAATCCAGCCCAATTGGTAAGTCTCATATGTGAGCTCGGTATCATGTAGCTACTTTTGAAGTGTGGAGAACCTCATCGACCAATCCCACTCGAATTGTGTCTTGTCGGAAGACCACGATGAGCTCCCCTCCAGAAGTTGAATCTTCTCCTTCGCCGCTTTGAGGTGGATCTCGAGGGAGTCGATCTTTACCATTAGTGCTTAGGATTTATCGCTTGCATTCTTTCGGAGTTCGGCTAGCTCCCTCTCGAAGCTCTCCTTCCAAATGCTAAAACTCGTGGAGTCCTTCAAGTGCAAGTTTCGGAGGTGAGTGACCACTTTCATCGCCTCCGAAGCATTCTTTCATGAGGCTTGAAGGTCATCCTCTGTCTTCTTCAACTTCTTCTTCAGATGATAGACTTCCTTCCTCAGGCTTTTATTAAAGGTTTTAGGGGAACTCCCTAAGGCAATGGATCAGCATTGACGGGAGACTACATTCGAAGTATGAAAAATGCTCAAAGGTATAGACAAAAAAAAATCACTTTCATTTAATCAAAAATTTTGAGTATAAAGAAAAAAAAAAGAGAAGAAAAATGTACAACTACTCGAGAATTTCAACCTTAGGAGGGATGGCGGTAGACAAAGCCGAAGCACTCTCGACTACCTCAGGTTCTTGAACTAGCTCAGGTGCCTCCGTGGCAGGCTCAAACGAATTAGAGGTAGGCTCAGTGGAGGAAGGATTGACTGCGACATCGGACGGTCTCGCTTCTACATCACCCTCCTTCTCCCCCAAAAATTTGAGGTCAAGCTTGGAGAACCTCCGGGCCACCCTACCTTCACAAAGCTTGAAGTCCTTAATGAACGCCTGCTAGCCAAATTCGATGTTCAGGTTCCTTATTTTGGGAGAGGCCTTGAACTCTTCCATGGCCCGGGTCATCACCTTCGAGATTGGCTTCGCCATTTGGACTTCCAATTTAGTAACTTTAATCTCAGCTTCCTTCTTCCTCTCCTCCTCCAAGGCTAGTGTAGCCTTGAGTCTGGCTAAGATGAACTCCTCTTTCCGAAGTATGCCTTGGAGACTCCCAATTTCCACCACCTTCTCCTCTGTAAGGCATTTAGCTTTGATGGCCTTTTTTCGAAGACGATCGACCTTGATTCGAAGATCCTCTTGGACCTTCCATGCTTCCACCTCCTGGTGGCATGCCCTCTTGATAAGGGTGAGCATTTGGTGACCCGACAGTAATAGACAATTGATGTTAAAAAAAAGAAGAAGAGAAGAAAAGAGTAGAAGAGGAGAGAGAAAGTTGAGCAATGGAGTGGTCATCTTAAGGATGGTCCCAAGAGAACCCCAAATGAGTTGTTGGGGGTCAAGATTGGCCATGCGGTCCACCACCTTCGGCATGGCAAATTTATCAGTTAAATCTCGGGTGATCCCCGAGTCATCGAAGGGGTCTTCTCCCAATTCACTATAGTCATCACTTGGCTCGCCTGGACAAGCCTTGCGGAGCATCTTTGCGATCAATTTTTTTCTTCTTTCCTTCCCCTATCTCTCCCTCAATAGGAAGCTCTAGATTTTGATCTCCACTAGAAGGGCCCGAGGATGCAGGAGGTATGAAACCTGCACCAACAGTGCCGACCTCAGTGATTGGAGCAACCTCGATGCTGGCGGCAACCTCGAAAGCAGCGGTAGTGGTGGTAGGGGCTGTGGAGCTTGGAGTGCCAACCTTCGCCCTCTTTAAGCTACCACCTGATGCTTTTTCTTTCCTCTTCTAGGCTTAAATCCTCTTGGTGAGCATTTTGGCAACTTCAGCATCCATTTCTACAACAAAAAAGAAATCACGATCAGTGACAGTACATATATATGAAACTGCACGAAGAATTCAAAAAGCAGAAAAATATACTAGCAGGATGGAGGGGACTCAAATTTAGGTTGAACAAGGTTGGTTCTTTCAGAAGGTCGAGAAGAAGAGGAGCTCGGTATGTTTTAAGTTTATTATAGAAATCAAGGTTGGCTCGGTCTAAGCTAGGAGCTTGGCGAATTGACTCCATAATGTGACCCCAAGAAGGAAGATCTAATAGCAAGGTCGGATAGTGCACGAAAAAATACTTTTTCTTTCAGTTGTGAATGGAAGAAGGGGCACCTTTCAGTAACCCCTTTTTACTGAATTAAGGAAAGAAATATCACCAGTTCTTTGCAGAAGGATGATGCTTGAAGATTTAGAAGTTTCAGAATAACGAGACGGTCAGCTAAACTTCGGCCAGATGGTAGAGGAAAAGAAAGCCTATGATGAATCGAAAGAAGTTCGGTACGATGAATGCGAAGGAGATGTTCAAAAATCGAAAGAGGGCAACTACAAAGGAGGGCTGTGGAAGTCGAAGCTCAGCATGCAAGGTATCTAAGTATAAATAAATCGATCGGTCAGAGGAGAACTGACTCGATCATCCAAACTAGTGAGTTTGAGGTCGTATTCTGGGGGGATTCCATATTAAATTTGGATCAGAGAAAGATCATTCGGAGTAAGGATAGATGGGATGGTGTCTAAAATAAAGGATGAGTGAGACATGTTCCTAGGTTCGATCTCGATCAGGGGTGCAGGGTCTAGGAAGGTTGGTCCAAGCGAGCCCCAAGAATCGATGGAGTGGAAAGTTTCGAAAGACATTCAGATCAAAATAAGATCCTAGGATAACCCACAAAAAATAAGAAAAATATAGGGAAAATACTACTATAGAGAAGTTGAAAGAATAAGAATCTAAAAAAGCATGAATACCTAAAGAGAAGGGTTGGAAAACTGACCTAAGTTGTTTGGGGAGGATGAAAAGATAGTGATGAAGGAACCAGATCTAGGGTTTCAGGGCTAGATCTTGAAACCTTTTCTAGATCAGTAGTGAAAGACACAAAATTAATCTAATTAATTCTAAATATTAGATAATCCCTAGATCTAAGATCATACTATATGATTATTGCATGGCATTTAAATCTAAAATCAAAAATAAATAAGTAGAAAAAATTGATCACATCAACCTAGATCTACTCTACATCTCATGCATGTATGAAAAAAATAATAGATCAAATCTATTACCTGAGCAAGTTAGATGTTTTAACTCATTGATCCAGGCATGAAGAAGAAGTTGCAAGCCATACACATGTTCGGCCTCTAGGAGTCGTCTACACGAGCCCACAATCACGATCACGATAAAAAATCCAGATGCTGGAAATCAACATAGTATGCTAGTACTGCACTGATTTTTCTTTGATGGTTGATCAGATACCTCCTTTCTTCTAGATTAGAATGTTCCAAAGAGGAGAAGGAGGAGAAGAGCTTTTAGATGTGAGACACTCTCAGAAAACCCAAGGAACAAGTAAGGGAAGAGATGAACACAACAACCCTAGAAGAAGACCCTCTTCTTCTTCTCTTTGCTCTCACCTAGACATCTAGTTTTGTGTCTATTGAATCTTAATGCCTATAGGTTCTCTCAATCTTATTTTCAAACACGTGAAAGTGCTCTCAAATATCTATAACTCATGAAAATTTCAATCCAAAATTCGTTCAAAATATATAGAAAAAGAAGAATCCTTGTCTAGATCAAATACTAGACAAGGAAAGGTCAAACAGGGCAAGTCAAGGGGCGACCAACTCTTAGGTGCCCCCTCCATAATTTTTGGCATGTACCAGCAAGAAAAGGCACACAAGAAAAGGGGTTTCTCATGTGGAACAAGAGAGAAATTAATTGGAAGAGGGGGTGGCACCTTTTAGGAAGAGTTTGAGTTTGTTAGGATTCTATTTCAAAGAATCCAATATCAAAACAAACTCCTTCTTTGACTTGGTCTTCTACCCAATTACCATATGAGAAAGAGAGGAAGAGAGGGGGCAAACATGAAGATTAGGAAGAAATTTTTTTTTTATAAAAAATATCAAAAAAATAGGCATGGGGGGCGTAGGGACAAAGGTGGCGCAAGGAGGAATCCTATAGTCTTACTAGGATTCTATCTATAACTTGGTCAAAGTAGTTTCTTAAACCAAATTAAACCAAAATCAACTCAACCAAATTAAATTAGGTTCTAACCCAATTAATGGCTCAATTAAATTAGATTAAATTAAATTTAATTTTGAGTTAATTTTCTAATCAAATTAGAAAATTGGGTTGACCTAAGTCCTAGTTAGACTAGGACTAGTTTTTCCTTGCACTTGACTTATCCAATAAGTCAATTGGACTTGATCCAATCAAATCCAAACCAAATCTAATTAAATCATATTTAATTAAACTTAATCTCAATTTTTTGACTTAATCAAATTAAGTCAATTAGTAATCGAATTGCTAATCAATCCTCTTGCAACACTTGCACAAGGTTAAACATCAATCGTGTTGATCGTTTAACCCAAGAACGATTCTCAATCATTGCTCAACCATCCGATCAGATTGTGAGCTCTAATGTATGTGATATCATAGGTCCAAACCTAAGTTGGTAGCATAGTAACAAATTTTTATACCCATCGAAGTAACTATCTAGCAATGATACCCGACAGTCGGATAGGTCGAACGTGTAGAACAGCATCCTTAGAACCCATGCGGATATAGTTTCGATATAATTCATCCCCTTGACCAAAATGCTCGTAGGACACCTCAGAGTTCAACTATCAACTCTGATCAGATTGTCCATATTGTATTTTAAAATATCAAATCCATCTGATAGATTACCCTGGCCAAGGTTTTGCTATATTGAAATACAGTGATACATTCTTCTCCAACTCTTAGAGTGGTCAATTCCACCTTGATCATACATCAATTTTGTAAGTACTTGACTATGCCCAGAAGCCTTCCATTATTGAATTAAAAATTTAATTAGTTCGATACCAAAGCATAGTGAGTTGCTTGCAAGTCACTGAGGTGATCTCAGCTCTAAGGGATACTTATACCTATATCCCATCAGAGACACCTCGACAGCAGAATGCTCTGAAGTTGGTCACGTTCAATGATGATGTACCCATACATCTTACTTGTGTGCCATATCAGTGTCTTCACACTCCTTGGTTAAGAGGATACCAATCTATATGGCATACAGAGGCCTATGCTCGATAGACGCTATTGTCCTAATTAACTATCTATTATTTGGTCATGAACAAATTTAAGGACTAATCGATAAATTCTTTCTTTATCGAAGCTAAATAGTCCTAAGAACTTCATCACAAAAATGAAGTTTGTTAGAAGATGAAGACTTATGATGAAAAACATGCCAAAGTATTTTATTTATCAATGATCAATTACATATATAAAGTAGCTCAACCATTAACAGGCTAACGATTGGATTTTGGGACATAATTTCCAACAACTCCCACTTATCCTAAAGCCACTCGGGATAGTATCTAATATCCATCTTCGACTTATAGTTGTCAAACTCCTTGATTACCAAGGCTTTAGTAAAGGGGTCAGCTAGGTTCTCCTTTCCATCGATCTTCTAAAAGTCGATGTCACCACGATCCACGATCTTACGGACAAGATGAAAGTGACGTAAAATGTACTTCATCCATTGATGTGCCTTCGGTTCTTTTGCTTGAGCTATGGCACTAGTGTTGTTACAGTAGAGCAGGACTAGACCATCAATGGAGGGTGCTACTTCGAGCTCGATGATGAACTTCCTCAACCACACAGCTTCTTTTGCTGCATCCGATGCTGCCATGTACTCTGCTTCGCAAACAGAGTTTGCCACTATATGCTGCTTAAAATTTTTCTAGCAGATAGCTCCACTATTTATAGTAAAGATATATCCCGACGTACTTCTACTATCATCATGGTCAGATTGAAAGCTGGAGTCTATAAATTCCATAAGTTTCAGATCTGACTCACCATAAACCAACCATTGGTCTTTAGTATTTCTCAAATACTTAAGGATGATTTTAACCACCTTCTAGTGATTTTCTCTAGGATCAGACTGATATCTACTTACTACTCCTAGTAAGTATGTCACGTCTGATCTTGTACATGTCATTGCATACATGATAGATCCTACTGTCGAAGCATATGGAATTCTACTCATACGCTCTCTCTCTTCAGAAGTTGTCGGACAATCCTTCTTAGAGAGTGAAATTTCTTAATCTATCGGGATATAGCTCTTTTTGAAATTCTCCATGTTGAACCTCTTCAGCATAGTTTCTATGTACATGGACTGGGATATACCAAGCATCCTTTTAGATCTATCCCTATAGATCTTCATCTCTAGGATGTAGGATGCTTCACCCAAGTCCTTCATGGAGAACTATGATGACAACCAAACTTTTATTCCTTATAGTGCGGGGATGTCATTTCCAATTAAGAGAATGTCATCTACGTACAAAATAAGGAATACCATTACTGGACCATTTGTAAATGCAAGATTCTTCTCCATTCTTAACGAAGCCATATATTTTGATCACTTTATCAAAACACATGTTCCAACTCTGAGATGCTTGCTTCAATCCATAAATGGATCTCTGAAGCCTGCACACCTTGGACTCATCTATGGATGTGAATCCCTCAGGTTGTGTCATATATACCTTTTTATTCAGCTCTCCATTTAGAAAAGCTGTCTTCACATCCATCTATCAGATCTCATAGTCTAGGTGGGCAGCTATTGCAAGCATTATCCAAATAGATTTGAGCATTGCCACTGGGGAGAATGTCTCATCATAGTCAATACCATAATATTGACGATACCACTTGATAACTAGACGGACTTTATAGGTCTCCACCTTTTCGTCTACACCTCTTTTCATTTTGAATACCCATTTACACCCAATGGGTTTAACCCCTTCAGGTAGGTCAACTAATGTCCATACATCATTAACCTTCATGAAATCTATTTTGGATCTCATGGCTTCTAGCCATTTCTCAGAGTTGGATCTTTGCATAGCATCTATATAAGTGATCAGATCCTCATCATTCTCATCGAGTTCGATGGGATCACCATCTTGGACCAAGAATCCATAGTATCTATCCGGATGGTGCGATACTCTATCGAATCATCTTAATGATGCGAGTTCACTAGGCTTCGAATCGTATCTGATCTGATCAAATCTGACTTAGGTTTAGCATTCTGTGTCGGACTTTCTATCTATTGAACTTCATCAAGTTCAACCTTAGAGGCAACAATTTTTTGACTAAAAAACTCCTTTTTCAAAAAGGTTGCTCTAAGGCTAACGAACACCTTTTGTTCATCAGCATGGTAGAAATAGTATCCATTGGTCTCTTTTGGGTACCCTATAAATACGCACTTATCAGACCTAGGTCCAAGTTTATCTGTAATTAACTGTTTGACATAAGCCGGACACCCCCAGATCCTGAGATGTGCAAGTATTGGCTTACGTCCTGTCCATATCTCATATGGAGTTTTAACCATAGATTTTTTGAAATTCAATTTAAAAGATAGCAAGCCGATTCGAGTGCATATCCCTAGAGGAATATCGACAAGCTAGCAAAATCCATCATGGATCAGACCATGTCTAACAGAGTCTGATTCCTCCTTTTAGATACATCATTATGTTGTGGTATTTTTGGTGGAGTTTATTGGGAGAGAATCCCATTCTCTACTAGATATGTGAAAAACTCACCAAAAAGGTATTCCCCTCCTCAATCAGATTGAAGAGTTTTAATACTCTTTCTAGTTTATTTTTCTATTTCACTTCAGAATTGTTTGAACATTTCAAAAGAATTCGACTTATATTTCATCAGATAGACATATCCATATCTGGATAGATCATCTATGAAAGTGATGAAGTAGACATATCCACCTTTGGTACTTGTGCTCATTGGTCCACATACATCAGTATGTACTAGACCTAAGAGCTCAGTGGCTCTCTCACCTTTTCCAGTAAAAGGTGACTTGATCGTTTTACCAAGAAGACAGGACTCATAGGTTGAAAGTAATTTATAATCATTGACTTGGAGGATTTTCTCTTGAGTGAACCTATTTATCCTATTCTTGTTTATGTGACCTAGCCTATAATGCTATAAGTAGATATCTGACACACTATCTAATCTAGGATGCTTGCCGGTTGAATAGACTACATTAACAGGTTGTGATAGCATATATACACCATTATTCAATAATCCATAGAAAGCAGTAACACCATTCATAATGATATTATAAACTCATTTCTTTATTAAAATTTCATAATTGTTCATGGCCAAAAGGCCTACAAAAATAATATTTAAAAAAACTAGGAGAGAAATGACAATCAATAAGAATAACGGTATGAGATTCAAATACAAGTTTCAAAATTTCTAAAGCTAGAACTAGAACTGATCTTCCATCTCCAACATTTAGGAATCTTTCGCTTTGCTCGAATTTTCTACTAACCTGCAACCCCTGCAATGAATTACAAATACGATAAGGGCTTTCGATATCTAATACCCAGATAGTAATACACAAATAGAGAAATTGTAAGGAGTTATCATATAAATACCTTGCCCAGCAATAGCTTGCTTCTTCTACTATCTATTCGTGTCCAAGAAGGTAATGTACTAAGGATAATTCCTCTTCCAGTGTCCCTGCTTCTTACAAAAGAAGCATTTAGCTTGACTCTTATTGAACTTGATTTTTCTGATTTGACCCTGCACAGATGTCTTAGCCTGAACTTGCACCTTCTTAGCTTTCTTTTTCTTATTCTTCTTTCCTTTTTCAAAGGATCGAGAATGAGAAGATGAACCTCCCACTAAGTTCATTGGCTCCTTATGGAGTTGGTGATCCTTTTCGAAGTTTTGAAGCAACCCCAGTAACTCATGGTAGTCTACTTCAGGCTTTGTCATTCTAAAATGAGTAAGAAATGGGAGAAAGGACTTGGACAACAAGTTTAGTATTGCATCCTTCCCAAACTATTTATGCAAAAGAAAATTGAGCTTGCTTAATCGCTCTATCAGCTCGATCATGTACAATACATGATTAGTGACAAAGGCACCATCCCGCATCCTGGCATTGAAGATGGTATAACTAGTCTTGCCTCTCCACATCATTGGGTGTGCCAAAGGAATCCTCCAACACTGAAGCATGTCCTTTGGTTGAGTCATCTCAAATCCGTGACTGAACTCATCGCTCATCGTAGCCAGCATAATGTAGTGCACCATGGTTCGATCACCGAGCCACTTCTGATAAGTGTCTCTGATAGTTTCATGTGTATTTACAGCTGGCTCCTTAGGTGCATCATCCATTATCATATGTAGGATACGTTCATGCTCTAGGACAATCTTTAACTTTCGGTACCAGCTATCGAAGTTGGATCCCACCAACTTCTCATTATCCAACAATGATCAAAGCAATAGAAAAGTGGCCATATCTGCACAGAGAAAAATCATAACCTAATTAGTAATTGATTCATTAAATCTAAAAATTTGGACTTTTAATCAAAATATTCTCTCACTATTTTATTCAAATTGATAGTCTTTACCTCTAATTCGAGGAATTATCCTAATTTCTTAGTGGATACTAGAATCCACATAGATTACACACGAGCCCAACTTTGGCTGGCCAATCCATGTACATCTAAGGATAAGTTCATAATCAATTATTTCTCCAAACAACTTCTAGTAATTAAATTTTGCCCTAGCCCCTAATCAATTGGCTTTGGCCTTCTCAAAAAAGGATCCAATTAGGTCCAACCATTAACATGACCATACTTGACCCATCCAACCAATGAATGATCAGGTCCAACTTTGGTTGAACCATCTGACCACCATTTAGAAAGATGTATCCAAGAGATCATATAATGAATGATAATTCCATCAATCGATAAGCACCTGGCCTTTGGGCCTCCAATGATTATCCAACTGATGGACCCATTATCATCTACTTTAATAGGAGGCTATGATCTAGTTATCATATAATTATTTTATTTTAGAAATTTAATAATTTTAGAGAATTTAATTTGAATATGAGGAAAGGTCAGATGAACCTGTTTGTCATGATCCTTCCACTAACTTCACCAAGTCAGCTTAAGGGAGACCACTAATAGGCTGGTCTAGAAATACCTAAATCAGTCAAACTGATTTACCTAGCTAACATGGGTTAGCTCGAATAGTCAAGTGATCCGATCAAAATATAATTTCACCAAAAGTTCAGGTAAGTTCGATCAATGGGAGGGTCTGCCAAAGCTTGCCTTAGACACCATCTAAAAATGGCTAGGTAAGTGGATTGCTAATTAAAGACTATCGATCTGATTTATGTTAGACACCAACTGGTTTAATTAGTTTCAATTAGATCAACCTAACAGTTCATGCTGGACCACGTAGCCATGAATCAAATCCATCTTGGATCTCGTTAAAGATATGGACTTGACCAACTACAACTATTATAATTGATCTAGAGAATCCTTAACCTAATCTAAGATAATAATTGATTAGATTTAGTCAATTTTTTAATTAAGTCCATTCTTTAATCTAACCCTAAGTCTAACCCAATTAATGAACCTAATCTCCACTAACCCATTTAACCCAATATGTTATGATTCATGTCTTAGGATCTTTAATTTATAATCCTAGATCCTAATCAAACAACTTCTTAATTCTTAATTAAGTTTTGGACTGAGGATTGGGGTTCGACTTTTTAAAAATAATTTTTATGTTTGTAAAATATTTTTACAACATGGTTCTACTAATCAAGTTGCATGTTTGATTCATAATCAATATGCAAATAAGAAGAGCATGAAACTACTTTAGATCTAATCTAAACAAGTTTATATAATTGAAATAATTTCAACATCAATCAATCATAAGTCAACTTAGATCAAATCTAACATATTTATGATGATTAAAATTAGATTAAAAATTTTTTTAATCAGATCATAAAATCTCTTAGATCTAATCTAAAATTTTATGATTAAAGTTTTAGATCAGCATGTACTAGGACAATCTTTTACTGTAAGGGATAAACCTTATAGTTGGATAACCTTATAAGATCAGTCTATGCAATCTAAAATTTTATTTTTAGATTTAAATTTTTTTTAAATTAAATAAATTATAAATAATATTAGATCATATCTAATAAATTTATAAATAATATTTATATAAACTAGGATAACCTTTGCACTATAAGGGATAAACCTTATAGCAGGACAACCTTAAAGTAGTTTGTATGATCTAAGATTTTAATTTTAGATTTAAATATTAGATTATCAATTAGATTTAATCCAAAAATAATCTAAGCATACAATAATAATTATATAATAATCAACCTGGCTCTGATATCAATTGAAGGAACCAGAACTAGAATTTTAGGGCTAGATCTTGAAACCTTTTCTAGATCAACAGCGAAAGACTCAAAATTAATCTAATTAATTTTAAATATTAGATAATTTCTAGATCTAAGATCATATTATATAATTATTGCATGGCATTTAAATCTAAAATAAAAAATAAATAAGAAAAAAAAGTTGATCCCATCAACATAGATCTACTCTACATCTTATGCATGTATGAAAAAAATAATAGATCAGATCTATTACCTAAGCGAGTTAGACATTCTAACTCGCTGATCTAGGTTTGAAAATAAAGTTACAAGCCGTACACACATCTGGACTCTAGGAGTCATCCACACAAGCCCACGATCACGATCAAAAATTTAGATGCTGGAAATCAGCATAGTATGCTAGTACTGCGCTGATCTTTCTTTGATAGTTAATCAGATGCCTTCTTTCTTCTAGATTAGATTATTCCAAAGAAAAGAAGGAGGAGAAGAGGTTTTAGATGTGAGACACTCTTAGAAAACTCAAGAAAGAAGGAAGGAAAGAGATGAACATAGCAACCTTAGAAGAAGACCCTCTTCTTCTTCTCTTTGCTCTCACCTAGATACCTAGTTTTGTATCTATTGAATCTCAATGCTCAAAGATTTTCTCTCCCTAATTTTTATACACCTCAAATCCCTCTTCAAGGTCTATAACTCACAAAAATTTCAAGCCAAAATTCATTCAAAATATATGAAAAAAGAAGAATCATTATCTAGGTCAAATACTAGACAAGAAAAGGTCAAACAGGGCAAGTCAAGGGGCGCCCAACTCTTGGATGCCCCCTCCATAATTTTTGGAATGTACTAGCAAGGAAAGGCACACAAGAAAAGAGGTTTCTCACATGGAATAAAAGAGAAATTAATTGAGAGAGGGGGCGGCACCTTTTGGGAAGAGTTTGGGTTTGTTAGGATTCTATCTCATAGAATCCAATATCAAAACAAACTCCTTCTTTGACTTGGTCTTCTACCCAATTACCATATGAGAAAGAGAGGGAGTGAGGGACATATCTGAAGATCAGGAAGAAAAAGATTTTTCATAAAAAATACCAAAAAAATAGGCATGGGGGGCATTGAGACTAAGGTGGCGCAAGGAGGAATCCTAGTCTTTCTAGTATTCTATCTATGACTTGGTCAAAGTAGTTTCTTAAACCAAATTAAACCAAAACCAACTCAGCCAAATTAAATTATGTTCTAACCTAATTAATGATTTAATTAAATTAGATTAAGTTAGATTTAATTTTAATTTAATTTTCTAATCAAATTAAGAAATTAGGTTGACTTAAGTCCTAGTTAGACTAGGACTAGTTTTTTCTTGCACTTGACAATCCAATAAGTAAATTGGACTTGATCCAATCAAGCCCAAACTAAATCTAATTAAATCATATCTAGTTAGACTTAATCTCAACCCTTTGACTTAATCAAATTTAGCTAATTAGCAATCAAATTGCTAATCAATCCTCCTGCAACACTTGCACTAGGTTAAATATCAATCGTATTGATCGTTTAACCCTAGAATGATTCTCAATTGTTGGTCAACCATCCAATCAGATTATGAGCTCTAATGTGTCTAACCTCATAGGTCTGAACCTAAATTGATAGCACAGAAATAAATTTCTATATCAATCAAAGTGACCATCTAGCAATGATATCCGATGGTCGGATAGGTTGAATGTGTAGAACAGCATCCTTAGTGAAGAAAAATTCTGATTTTTCGAACCAGGTTCGTTCAGATCTGATCAGATCAAGAGATATATTTCAAAATTTTTTCTCTTTGATCTAGATCAGATCTGATTCTTATTATTTTAATAATTAAAATAAAATCAGATAAATTAAATCAAATTTAATTTACCTTGAAGTGGGTAATCCTATTACCCGATGATGATCCTGTGAGCAGCGGAAGGTTCTGGATCTAGCCACGCAAGTGCCTAGCCTCTACCAGTATCCACTTAGACTGGATCTAGAGATCCTCTTCTTCTCTATCATGTCTCTAAAAATTAGATCTGGATCTGATCTGGAGGATCTTCAAAACTTCTTTTGAAGATCAGCAGTTGTTCTTTGCAGCAGCGCAGCCTTCTAGCTTTCAGTTGCCTTTTCTCTCATCTGGATTATACCAACCAAGGTCTAAAATACTTTTCGACGTGGAGAGGAGAGGGAGAAGGTGGGTTTGGCATGGAGGAAGAGGGGAGAGGCTATTAGATATATGTGCCCTAGAAGTCAGAATTGGCTGACACTTGTAATACACTTCTACGGGCAAAATTATAATTTTGACTAATATCAATAAAATGGGTTATTTTCTATCACATATGTGTATTTAGTGTCTGTGATACATCCTTTGAGTTAATAGTAATGATAATTCATATTTTTAAGAGTTGAAAATTTAAGACATGAATAATCATTATTAACTCATAAAATGCTCCTGACCATAGGATCATCACGAGGATGGTGATTGATCCGGAAGGTTGGTGTACAATCGCTTCTCTTTAGTAGATGAGTCTTGAGTCTACGGTGTGGAGACACTAAAGCAAGAGTACAGATACTCATTAGAGAATGAGGGCACTGAAGCGTGACCATCTCGAGTAGTCATTAGGGAGTCTACCTTCTCGTCAATGACTGACTCGATGCTGCAGTAGTGTGTCTGGTTCTTTGACCTGAGATGCATCGGTAGTTCACCTTGAGGGTGTTATAGTTTGACTACACCATTACTCGGTCTCCTAGCCATTTGGAACCCTGAGGTGTATGTTGGCTATAGCATGTTCATTATAGGAACTGGATAGCATCAAGATGGAATCTATCTACCTCGGTGGTAGAGGAGCAGCCCTATGATGATCATGAGAATCAAGTCCAGAAGTTCATGGCCATGGCAGAGTGAAATAATAGAAAGAGTTTCTATTTAGGTTTTCACA
>QRFJ01001449.1:0-93353 GCA_006176705.1 Cocos nucifera
AAGACCAAGTGGAACAAAATCAGGTTAAGCCCAATTAAGCAACAGCTATCCCCTCCACCTCGTAGATCGGAAAGAGGTTTCCCGTCCACCCTTGAAAGCATAACTTAGGTATATTTCATGAGGACATAGAGGAAATTTCCTCATAAGGTAATGGTGCTCATGGTGATATCCAAACCTAACACGAGGCGATATCAGATATCGACTCTGAGAAATGGCTTGAGATAGAAGTCAGAGATCGACTCGATGCACTCAAACCCAAGTCTGGACCTTGTAGATCCACCAAAGTATAGTACCTATTGGGTATAAATGGATCTTCAAGAGAAAGATTGGTGCAGATGGGAATGTGGAGACATTCAGGCTAGACTGGTGCAAAAGGTTATTGTCAACGTGAAGGCATTGACTACAGGATACCTTTTCCCCGGTAGCTATGCTAAAATCCATCCGCACATTGCTTGCGTGTGCAGCCTATTCGATATGAAATATGGCAAATGGACGTGAAAACGGCATTCCTAATGGATATCTTGAGGAAGATATCTATATGGAACAGCCGCTAGTTTCACACTCCAGTGATACTGATCACAAGGTTTGCAAGCTGCAAAGGTCCATATATGGACTTAAGCAAGCATCTCGGAGCTGGAACACTCGTTTCAATTATAGATCAAAAAGTTTGGTTTCATCAAAAATGAAGAGGGAACCATGTGTTTTCAAAAGGGTCAGTGGGAGCGCTGTTGTCTTCCTCGTTGTACGTGGATGACATCCTCCTTATTGGGAATGAATTCCCATTTGACATCAGTCAAGGTGTGGTTGTTCTAAGGAATTCTCCATGGAAGACCTCGGTGAAGCATCCTTATTCTAGGAATTAAGGTCTATAGGGATAGACCGAATAGGATGCTAAGACTTTCACAGAAAATGTACATAGAGGAAGTACAAGAGGTTAGTATGGAAAACTCTAAGAGGGATAATACCCTTCAGACATGGTATTCATCTTTTCAAGAAAAGTGTCCCCAGCACACCTGAGGAAATAGAACGCATGAGCAAGATCCCTTATGCTTCTGCAATAGGGAGCCTCATGTATGCCATGCTATTGTACACGACCTGATAAGCCCATGCTGTGAGTGTCACAAGCAGATATCAGTCAAATCCAGATGAGAACACTGGACTTCTGTGAAATGTATCCTTAAGTACTTGAGAAGAACTAAGGATATGATGTTGGTCTTTGGTAACGGAGAACTCCAAGTCCAGGGATACACAGACTCGGACTTCATGTCCGATATAGATGATCGAAAGTCGACATCTGGCAGACTGTTTGTGCTGGAAGAGTTCCTAAGCAAACAGGTGATACCATCTCATCCGCGATTACCTTGAGAAAGGTTACGTTGAGGTCAAGAGAGTCAACTCCACAGATAATGTGGCAGACCCACTTACAAAGCCGTTGGGCCAGCAGAAGATCGAAGCCCACCTTGAGAAGATGGGACTTAGACTTGTAGCCAATTGGCTTTAGGACAAGTGGGAGATTGTTAGATATATGTGCCCTAGAAGCCAGAATTGGCTGACACTTGTAATACACTTCTAGGGGCAAAATTGTAATTTTGACTATAATTAATAAAATGGGTTATTTTCTATCACACCTGTGTATTTAGTGTCTGTGATACATCCTTTGAGTTAATGGTAATGATAATTCATATTTTCAAGAGTTGAAAATTTAAGACATGAATAATCATTATTAACTCATAAACAGCTCCCGACCATAGGATCATCACGAGGATGGTGATTGATCCGGAAGGTTGGTGTACGATCGCTTCTCTTTAGTAGATGAGTCTTGAGTCTACGGTGTGGAGACACCGGAGCGAGAGTACAGGTACTCGTTAGAGAACGAGGGCACTGAGCGTGACCACCTCGAGTAGTCATTAGGAAGTCTACCTTCTCGTCAATGACTGACTCGATGCTGCAGTAGTGTGTCTGGTTCTTTGACCTGAGATGCATCGGCAGTTCACCTTGAGGGTGTTATAGTTTGACTACACCATTACTCGGTCTCCTAGCCATATGGAACCCTGAGGTGTATGTTGGCTATAGCATGTTCATTGTAGGAACTGGATTGCATCAAGATGGGATCTATCTACCTCGGTGGTAGAGGAGTAGCCCTATGATGATCATGAGAATCAAGTCCAGAAATCCATGGCCATGGTAGAGTGAAATAATAGAAAGAGTTTCTATTTAGATTTTCACATTGGACTCGAATCGAATGATTACATCATATGACAGAGACTAGGGTTTGACGAGTTCACCTTAACCCTAATCTGATCGGGGCTCAAGATAGAAGAACTGAATCACACAGGTAGCTGCACCAAGAGGTTCGCATTCAGCTCTGATGGGTTGCCACCATATACTGCTAGGTGTCACTGGTGGATTTTGGGAGCAATTAGAATGATTTAGATGATCGATCATTCTAGCTGTTCGAATCAGAAGAGTTCTGATCCATCGAAAGGAGTTTCGATGATGTCTATGATAGAGATCATGACATATCCCATTACCATACAGAACTGAACCTAACTGGGTCACACAAACAAGGGTTTGAATCTGGTGATCATCAATTGAACTGATCTAGTTCAATTGATCTGAATGAGATTCAATTAGGTTCAAGGAAATCGTGCTAGCACTCGATTGAACCTAACGTTCTTCTTTTACTATCATAAATAAGTTGTCCTGACTGAGCCAAAGGAGTTTGTGCTCAATCAGAGGCCTTCATATGGTCTGACTGGAGGTTGTCCAAGTCAGAATAGGTTGTCTTATTTGTAAGACATTACCTGCCATTTTTGGTCACCTGCCATTTCTTGTTCTTTGACTTTGGTCAAAAGTCTACCTTTGACTGGTCAAACGTTGACCATTCACCCTTTGACTTTTGACCACATGTCATGCACCTATTGGAGAGCTGGTGGGGGCCTGTCCCCCTGCCAGAACCTGGCAAGGAGAAGGGCGCACGCCAAGGGTGGCGTGAGCCCAAGTAGGAGGCGCCTAGGAGTCCTTGTTGGACAAGGACTCCACCTCCCTTTTGGATTCCAATCAGAGTTCTACTAAGAATCCAGTTTGACTGGTCTTAGGCGCCCTCTAAGGAGGAATCCAGGGGTCTCTATTTAACCAATCAGATTTAGATCTGATTTCACAAAGGATTGTGATTGGTTGAGAGGAAGAGGAGTTGGATCACAAGAGGTCTATAAATAAGACCCTGCGTCCAACCCTAATCCTAAGTGAATGCTATTAGACACACCCCAAGGCTGCCTCTCCCCTCCTTCTCCATGCCATAGCTTCTTCTCCCCTTGCTCTCCACGTCCAAAAGGTGTTTTGGACTTAGTTTGGTGCGATTCAGATCAAGGAAAGGCGATCAAAAGCAAGAAGGCTGCGCCGCTGCAAAAGGACGACTATAGATCTTCAAAAGAGTTTTGAAGATCCTCCAGATTAGATCCAGATCTGATTTTTGGAGGTGTGATAGAGAAGAAGAGGATCTCCAGATCCAACCTGAGTGGATATCGGTAGAGGCCAGGCGCTTGCATGGCTAAGATCCAGAACCTTCCGCTGCAATCAGGATCATCTACAGGGTAATAGGATTACCCAAATCAGGTAAATTGAATTTGATTTAATTTATCTTGTTTTATTTTATTTATTAAAATAATAAAAATCAGATCTGAAACATATCAAGATCTGATTAAGATCAAGAGAAAATTTTTGAAATATATCTCTTGAGCTAATCAGATCTGGACGAACCTGGACCGGGAAATCAGGATTTCCCTTCATATAGGATATCCTAAAAGAAGTAAGGATTACTATTTCTACCATGCTGATGAACAAAAGGTGTTTGTTACTCTTAATGCAATCTTTTTAGAAAAGAAATTTCTTGCTGAAGGAATTGTTGCCTCTAAGATTGAACTTGATGAAGTTCAACAGGTAGAAAGTTCGATACCTATAACTGAACATGAGTCAGATTTGATTAGATCAGATCCGGAGTCCAGTGTACCTACACTATTAAGGTGGTCTGGTAGAGTACCGCGTCAGTGGGATAGATACTATGATTTCTTCATTCGGGATGGTGATCTCATTGAACTCGGTGAGAATGATGAGGATCCAATCACCTATATGGATGCAATGCAGGACTTGATTTTGAGAAATAGCTTGAGACCATAAAGTCCGAAATGGAGTCCATGAAGATCAATGATGTGTGGACATTGGTTGACCCACCCGAAGGGATTAAATCCATTGGGTGTAAATGGGTCTCCAAAAGAAAGAGGGGCACAGACAGAAAGGTGGAGAATTATAAAGCCCATCTAGTTGCCAAGGGGTACCATCAACATTATGGTATTGACTATGATGAGATGTTCTCCTCTATCGCAATGCTCAAATCCATTCGGATAATGCTTGCGATTGCTATCCATCTAGACTATGAAATCTAATAGATTGATGTGTAGATAGCTTACCTAAATGAAGAACATGATACAACCTGAGGGGTTCATATCCATAGATGAGTTCAAGATGTGCAAGCTTCAGAGATCCATTTATGGATTGAAGCAGGCATCATGGAGTTAGAACGTGTATTTTGATAAGGTAATCAAAATATATTGCTTCATTAAGAATGAAGAAGGGCTCTGCATTTGCAAATAGGCAAATGATCCTACAGTGGTATTTCTTATCTTGTACGTGGATGGCATTCTTTTAATTTGGAATGACATCCCCATAGTGTAGGAAATAAAAGTCTGGTTGTCATCATAGTTCTCCATGAAGGACTTGGATGAAGCATCCTACATCCTAGGGATGAAGATCTATAAGAATATATCAAAAAGGATGCTTTGGTAATCCTAGTCCACGTACATAGATACTATGCTAAAGAGGTTCAGCATGGAGAATTCTAAAAAGGACTATCTTTCGATAGGCCATGAAATTTCACTCTCTAAGAAGGATTGTCCGACAACTCCTGAAGAGAGAGCATATGAGTAAAGTCCCATATGCTTCGACAATGGGATCTATCATGTACGCCATGACATGTATGAGATCGGACGTGGCATACTCACTAGGAGTAGTGAGTAGATACCAGTCTGATCCTAGATAAAACTACTGGAAAGTAGTTAAAGCCATCCTTAAGTATTTCAAAAATACTAAGGACCAATGGTTCGTTTATGGTGAGTCAGATCTGAAACTTGCATGGTTTACAAACTCCAGCTTTCAATTTGACCATGATGATAGAGAAGCATGTTGGGATATATCTTTACACTGAATGGTGGAGCCATCTACTGGAAGAGTTCCAAGAAGCATACTATGGTAGACTCTGTTTGCAAAGTAGAGTACATTGCTACATCAGATGTCGCGAAGAAAGCCATATGGCCGAGGAAGTTTATCACCGAGCTTGGAATAGTATCCTTTCTAGATGGTCTGGTCCTACTCTACTGCGATAGCATTGTTGCTATAGCTCAAGCAAAGGAACCAAAGGCACACCAGCAGACGAAGCACATTCTATGTTGCTTCCACCTAGTCCAAAAGATCGTGGATTGAGGTAATGTCAACCTTCAGAAGATTGATGAAAAGGAGAACTTGGTCGATTCCTTCACTAAAGCCCTGGCGATAAAGGAGTTCGACAACCACAAGTTGAAGATGGGTATTAGATATTATGCCATGTGGTTTTAGGACAAGTAGAAGTTGTTGAAAAATGTATCCCAAAATCAATCATCAGCCTGTTGATGGTTAAGCTATATTATAATTATAATTAATTCATTAATTAATAAAATTTATTTTTGGTATTTTTCATCATAAGTTTTTATTTTCTAATGAACTTCATTATTGTGATGACATCTTTAGGACTATTAAGATTCGATAAAGAGAAGATTTATCGATTAGTCCTTAAAACTATTCACGATCAAATGATAGGCTGTTAATTAGGATGACAGCATCTATCGAGCGTAGGTTGCTGTATGCAATATAGGTTGATTGCCCTCTTAACCAATGAGTGTGGAGACACTGGTATGACATATAGATGAGATATAAGGATACATCATCATTGAACGTGATCAACTTTAGAGCATTCTGCTATCGATAATGTCTCTGATGGGATATAAGTATAAGTATCTCTTAGACCTGATATCACTTTAGTGACTTACAGGCAACTCACTATGCTTTGGTTCTAGACTAACTAAATTTCTAATTCAGTAATGAAAGGCTTTTAGGCATAGTCAAGTACTTGCAAAGTTGGTGTGTGATCAAGATGTGATTGACCACTCCAAGAGTTGGAGAACAATGTATCACTGTATTTCAATATAGCAGAACCTTGGTCAGGATAATCCATCAGATGGATTTGATATTTTGAAATATAATATGAACAACCTAATCAGAGTTGATAGTTGAGCTCTGAGGTATCCTACGAGCATTTTGGTCAAGAGGATGAATTATATGAAAACTATATCCACATCGATTCTAAGGATGTTGTTCTACACATTCAACCTATCCAGCGATCAGGTACCATTGCTTGATGGCCACTTTGACTAGTATAAGAATTTATTCCTATGCTACCAATTTATGTTTGGACCTATAGGGTCACGCATATTAGAGTTCATGATCTGATCGGATGGTTGATCAATGATTGAGAATTGTTTTAAGGTTAAACTATCAATACGATTGATGTTTAACATAGTGCAAATATTATAGGAGGATCGATTAGAAATTTGATTGCTAATTGGATTAATTTGATTAAGCTAAAAGATTGAGATTAAGTCTAAATAAATATGATTTAATTAGATTTGGTCTGGGCTTGATTGGATCAAGTCTAATTAGTTTATTCGATAAGCCAAGTGCAAGGAACAACTAGTCCTAGTTCAACAAGAACTTGAGTCAATCTAATTTTCTAATTTGATTAGAAAATTAAATTAAAATTAAATCTAATTTAATTTAATTTAATCAAGTTTTTAATTAGATTAGAGCCTAACTTAATTGGATTGAATTAATTTTGGTTTGATTTGGTTTGTGAAACTATATTTGATCAAGTCACATATGGAATCCTAGTAAGACTAGGATCCATCTTGCACCACCTATATCCCATGCCTCCCCATGCCTACCCTCTCTTTATTTTTGATGATAAATCTCCTCTCCCTGGTCTTCATGCATGCCCACTCATCTTCTCTCTTTCTCATATGGCAAGTAGTTGTGGACCTAGTCAAAGGAGGAAGTTTGAATTTGATTTGAATTTTTCTTTGGATAGAGTTTTAGGAAACAAAAACTCCACCCATGCATGCTGCCCATTCTCTCTATTTTCTCTCTGACTTATTTGGTGGAAAAAAAGAAATTATGTGCATCTTTCTCAGGTGGACCATGCCAAAAAGAAAGGAGGAGGTGTCCAAATGTTGGGCTCCCCAACTAGTTTCCATGTTTGTTTTTTCATAGTCTAAGAATTTAACCCAACAAGGACTCCTCTATAACTCACTATATAGATGAATTTTGAGCTGATTTTTGGACATGTTCTAGATCTTGGAGAGTTCTTTTGGGAAAATAAATACCAGGGTTAGAGACCTCTTGGACATTAGGTTTTCATAGACATCAATTTGGGTGTCTAGGTGAGAGAATAGAGAAGAAGAAGAGGGTCCTCTTATAGGGTTGCTTTGTTCTTTTCTTATCCTCCTCTTTTGAGATTCTTTTGAGAGTATCTCAGATCTAAAATCTCTCCTCTTTCTTTTATTCTTTGGAGGAGTCCAAATCTAGAAGAAGGAAGCACCAGATCAACTATCGAAGAAGGATTAGTACAGTACTAGCATATTGTGCTAATTTCCTACATCAGGACTTCTGATCGTGATTCACGAGCTCATGTGGACGACTCCTAGAGGATGGATGCGTGTTCGGCTTGTAGCATCATCCTTAATCCTGGATCAGCAAGTTAGAACATCTAACTTGCATAGGTCATGGATCTGATCTATTATACATACCTGCATAAGATATAGTGTAGATGCATGTTGATGTGATCAACCTATTTTATTTTTCTCCTTATGTTTAATTTTTTATTTAATATCATGTAATAGGATACTAGATCTAGGGTGTTGGGGATAAACCCTGCTCCCACTAAAGTCCAGCCTGGTGCTTAGCCTAATACAATTGGTAATCACAAAAGAGCTTCAATCAAAAATTCTCTCCTCAACGATCGAACCCCACCCGATCTTCTCCAACGGCCAAACTCCTCCAGCAGTCGAACCCAACCGAACTCCTCCAGTGGTCGAGCTCCAGCCGAACTCCTCAGTGGTCGAGCCCCAGTCGAACTCCCCCAGCAGTTGAACTCCTCTCGGATCACTCCTTCGACTGGACTCCTACGGGAGCCGAACTTTCTCCGCAGTTCTCCTTCAGTCGGACTTCTATGGGAGCCAAACTCCTTCTGGATCCCCCTTCAGTCGGACTCCTGTAGGAGCCAAACTCCCTCTGCACTTCTCCTTCAGCCAGACTCCTACGGGAGCCAAACTCCTTCCGAACTTCTCCTTCAATCGGACTCCTATGGGAGCCAAACTCCCTCCGCACTTCTCCTTCAGTCGAACTCCTATGGGACCAGAACTCCTTCCGAACTCCTCTTTCAATCGGAGTTCTACAGGAGCCAAACTCCTTCTGGACTCCTTTAGTCGAACTTTTATAGGAGCCAAACTCCTTCCAGACTCCTTCAGTCGGACTTCTACTAGAGCCAAACTCCTTTCGGATCTCTCCTTCAATTAGATTTCTACAGGAGCTGAACTCCTTCCGGACTTCTCCTTCAACCAAACTCCTACGGAAGTCGAACTTCTTCTAGATCTCTCCTTCAGTCAGATTTCTACTAAAGCCAAACTCCTTTCGGATCTATCCTTCAGTCAGACTCCTACAGGAGCCGAACTCCTTCTAGACTTCTCCTTCGGTCGAACTCCTTCAGGAGCCAAACTCTTGCTGAATCTCTCCTTCAGTCGGATTTCTACAGGAGCTAAACTCCTTCCAGACTTCTCCTTTGGCCAAACTCCTCCAAGAGCCAAACTCCTTCTGGATCTCTCCTTCAACTAGCATTCCTCCTAGATGATCTCCTTTAGCTGTATTTTTTTTTGTAGTCTGAACTCCTCTGAAATTGATATATGTCGGAGTTCTTCACCAACCAACGCCTACTTTTTTTGAACTATGGCTATTAAATCTCGACAAATGATTGCCATCAGTCTACTATAGGCAACTCTACAGACAGCACTCCCCTCCATGATAAACTCCATCAGACCTCGAGCGGCCCACTATCGAATGGTATGGCTATCACTATCAGTCTAACGATACCATCCTCTCCGTACCGAACTCCACCAGACCTCGAGCGGCTTGCTGCCAGATGGCTGTAGCTGTCACCATCAATCAAGCTCCATCTATAAAAAGGGATCCTTCAGATATATTTTTTCTAAGCTCTCTTCTTCTTACCAAAACTCTATCAAACTCTCTTCTGAGCACTATATTTCTGTTGGCTAGAAGAGCTGACTTGATCATCGGAGGGTCCTACCGGAGCCACCACCACTAGCTCCAGATGGAACTTTATTTTGTTGGTCATCGATGATGACCTCATCCTCTTCCACTCCAGCTCATCCAGGCATCAACTAGATTCTACAATAATAGAATTGGTGCTAGAAGGAGGGCCCTCTGTTCCTGAGATACCCTTATTTTTAAAGGAGTGCTCAGTCGACCTACCGACATTCTCCTTCAAGGTTCATCTCCACCCTCTTCCTTGATCCTAAGAAATGCCTCTAAAGAAGGCAACTACCCGAAGATCTACTGCTTCTACTGCCAGGTCTGAGCCAGATCTATCTATTCCTACTCCATCGTCAGTGCTTCAACCACCACCTCCATCGATGGCCATGGTAGATTCAGAGTAGTTTAACCTACTGATGCAGTGGGTTAAGGGTCTCACCAAAATGGTGCAGGCCATGCGATAGTCTCCAATGGCAATTTCATCATAAAACCCACCATCAGGATGTCAGGAACTGACCCTGAGGATGGACACTTGGGCTAGCATACCTATTGCCCTAGGGAAGGAGAAACAGAGAGTGTAGGATCCTTTCTTGGATCATGATTCTTCTTCAGAAGAGACTTTCTCCATCTACAGTTGGAAGTCATCCAAGATCTACGACCGAGATGACATCCTCGATAACAAACTGTGGGAGATGTATTGGTGGATTGAAGAACTCTATCACGTCACCTTGGCTCCCCATAATGACATCTGCATCGATCCCCCTTTCTCTTCCAGAATTATGCAAGAGTCCATTCCGTCGAACTTCAAGCTTTCCCAACTTGAAAGCTACGATGGAACCTCTGATCCGATCGATCATCTGGAAGCCTTTCGAACCACGATGCTGCTCCATGGCACACTAGATGCCATATTATGCTGAGCTTTCCCATCTATCTTAAAGAAAGCAGCAAGAAATTGGTACTCGATATTGAAGTCGGGTACGATCTTCTTCTTTAACTAGATGAGCCATTAGTTTGTGGCTCACTTCATCAGTAGCCAATATCTGCACCGAGGTTTGGATTCTCTGATGAACATCAAGCAGAAGAAGGGAGAATCCATCCGGACTTATGTCACCTGGTTTAATGCTGCTGCATTGGAGGTCCAAAAATTGGATCAGTCAGTTGCGATGACTACACTTAAGGGCACCCTTCAGAAGAACGATCTGCTATTTTTCTTGGAGAAGAAGTACCCCAGAAACTTTGCCGATCTGCTAGTCCAGGCTGAGAGATATGCCCATGCAGAAGAAGCCTTCAAGTTGAAGGATGAAGAAGCCGTAGGAGAGCGGCAGGCAGGCGAGTCTAGTAAACCCACGGCTGGTGTACGGCTAAATGAAGTTCGACCATCTCTTAACATCATTAGCCCTATTTCTAGGAGACTTAGTACTCCAACGAGCTACCATCTCTCAGCCTTAGAGCCAGAAAATGCTTGCCCCAAATTGGGTTGGCCCGTATGATGTAGAGGAGGTCGTCCGGTCCAGAACTTATCACCTAAAGGAACTCAGAGGAACAACGCTCCCACGATCTTGAAACATAGAGAATCTGGGAATGTGCTACCAGTAATTTTTTTTCAATAAAATTCTTTCATTTTAATATTATTATTTCTTGGTGCAAAAACTATGTGAGTATAGGAAAAAAGCAATCAATAGTGGCCACGTTAGGAATAGGAGAAGAACCTCATCTTAACATGAGCAAGTCGAAGTTCTTCAACCTCGGCTAGAGATAAGATCTCTCTCGAGCTTCAAAGTCTACGTCAATAGGAGATAAGATCTCCTTCAACCTCGGCTAGAGATAAGATCTCACCCGGCTTCTATGTCAATAGGAGATAAGATCTCTTTCAACTTTGGCTAGAGATAAGATCTCTCTCGAGCTTCTACGTCAATAGGAGATAAGATCTCCTTCAAAAGGATCCCATCAAATCACAACAACCACTTTGCGTAGGATGGAGCATAGAACTTCAGGTCTTAATTTAGGAGGCATCTGCTTGGACACGACCCAAGAGAATTCCAATCTCCTTAAAATCATCAGGTATTATCCCTATAGACCTCATTCGATTGTAGGTTCACTATGTATATTGAAGTTCTCAACCTGCATCCGAACTCCAACAAATAGATGTTAACCACCTGCAAGTCATGATAAATGATAACTCATCCTCCATAACAAACTCCACGTGGCCTAAGCGGCCCACTACCAGATGGTTATGGCTATCACTATCAGTTTGTTACATGCTTCATCTATAAAAAAAATCCTTCAGATACATTTTTCTCTAAGCTCTCTTCTCTTTTCTATCACTCTGCTTCTCTATTTTCTAAGCACTCCATTTTAGTTGGCCAAAGAACTGACTTGAGCATCGAAGGATCCTGTAAAAGCCACCACCTTCGGTTTGGACTTTATTTTGTAGGTTCCATTGGTGGTCTTATCTTTCCAACTCTAGCTACCTTTGGCATCCTCATAGATTTCAGCACCAATAGATGATATGCTTATTAAGGGTCGATCTTTAACAAATCATATTGTCGACCTTGAGGAGACATTCAGCATACACTAAAAATATAAGATAAAGCTGAACCCAACCAAATGTCCTTTGGCAGTAACCTCGGGAAAGTTCCTGAGATTCTTGGTGTCAAGGTGCAGCATCAAAGAGAATTTTAAGAAGATTCGAGCCATCCAAAAAATGATTGCTCCAAAAAAAATAAAAGAAGCTTAATGCCTGATAGAAAAGGTTGCAGCTCTGAATCGCTTTATTTTGAGGTCGGTGGAATGTTGCATGCCCTTCTTCCAAGTGCTTAAATAATTAAAGAACTTTAGCTAGACCCTTAAATGTCAACAAGCATTCGAGGATTTTAAAGAACTATCTCGGCTCACCTCCTCTCTTGGTAAAGCCTGACCTGGTGAAGAATTATTTTTGTACCTGGTTATGTCTCCTGTGGCTATTGGAGCCATCCTTATAAGAGAGGAAGCAAAAGTTTAGAAGCCAATATACTACATAAGCTGAGTTTTGAGAGATGCAGAGATCGGGTATACTAAATTGAAAAAACTAATCTATGCTCTATTGATTGCAGTAAGAAAGCTCTGACCATATTTTTAGGGGTATATGGTCACACTTCTTGCTGATCAACCTATAAAGGTAGTTCTCCACAAGCTAGATACATCTAGAAGAATAGTAAAATTGGCAATTGAGCTTATCAAGTTCGACATCAAGTTCAAACCTCGACCATCAATTAAGGCTCAAATATTGACCAACATCATCAAAGAATGCACCATCCCGAACCTAGCCAAATCGAAACTACAAGAAATTAGCACTGCCAGTTTGCAGCCGAACTCTTCTGAAGAAAGAGTAGATCTTTCTGAGACTCCTAGGCCCTATATATTGATGGCTCATCTAATGCTTCTGGAGTAGGCGTAGGCTTGATTCTTATTAATCTGAAAGGAGTTGTAGCCAAATATACACTGCGCTTTGAGTTTTCTGTAGTCAATAATGAAGCAGAATATGAAGCTTTAGTTATGGGACTAAGAATAGCCAAAGAATTGAAAATGGACCATGTAAAGATCTACAGTGATTCTTAGTTAGTGGTAGGGCAAGTTAATGGTGGTTATGAAGCCTGGAAAGAAAGCATGAAAAAGTACTTGGACAAAGTGAAGAGTTTGATTTCAGTCTTTAGTAGTTTTGACATTCAGTAGATCCTAGGAGAAAAAAATACTAAGGCTAACCTACTATCCAAGTTAGCTACTCTAGCTCCAAATGAGTTGCCAAAGAAGGTTTTCGTTGAAGTTCTTCAGCACTTGAGTTTGAAGGAATCAAAAGCGGTAATGCAAGTGGATCTTGAGCCCAACTGGATCGATCCTTTAATCTTATACCTCAAAGATGGCATCCTTTCAAAGGATCCTAAAGAAGCTCAGAAGATGAAAAATCAAGCCTCCCATTATGTCCTGTATGAGAATAAATTGTATAGAAGATCTTACTCCTTGCCACTTCTTAAATGCCTCCGACCATCTAAAGCTGACTATGCCCTAAGAGAGTATGTGGGAACCACCTTGGAGCTAAATCATTATCATACAAACTACTCTAGCAAGGATATTATTAGCCGACTATGCAGTAAGATGCCATTGATTATGTAAGAAGATGCGACCAATGTTAGAGGAATGCCAGTATTTAGAGATAGCCAGCCTCTTAGCTCACATCTTTAATTTCTCAATGGTTGTTTACACAGTGGAGGATAAACATACTTGGACCCTTTTTTGTAGTATCTGGATAGCAAAAATTTCTCTTAATGGTAGTGGATGACTTCACCAAATGAGTTGAAGCTGAACTCCTGGCAAAGATTACTGAAGTTAAAGTGCAGGACTTCATCTGAAAGTCGATAGTCTAGGTTCAGCCTACCTCAGAATTTAATCACCAATAATGGACATCAGTTTATAGAGATAAAATTTCCTGAATTTTATGAAGATCTAAATATTTTCCATCATTTCATACCTATAGCCCACCCTCAAGTAAATGGTGAAGCCGAGGTAACTAATAGAACTCTATTGTAGAAAATAAAGGCAAGGCTTGAAAGGACGAAAGAAACATGGATGGATAAACTCTATCACATGCTTTGGGCTTATAGAACCATCCAAAGATTGCCAATTGGAAAAACTCTATTTGCCTTGGCTTTTGGGACTAAGGCAGTCATACCAGTTGAACTCAGATTTTTCTCAGCATGAGTTGAAGACTTTAATGAACAGAATAATTCACAGGATCTCAAGGCAAATCTTGATCTATTGGAGAAAAAATAGAAGAAAGTCCAAATTTTGATGGTAGCTTATAGGTAGAAAGTGGCTCAGTATTACAATTTCAAAGTCAGAAGCAAAATCTTCAAGGTCAGAGATCTGGTGCTATGAAGAGCAAACATTTCTCAGCCATAAAATTAAGGCAAGCTTGTTTCAAACTACAAAGAGCCTAATGAGATTGTTAGATATATGTGCCCTAGAAGCCAGAATTGGCTGACACTTGTAATACACTTCTAGGGGCAAAATTGTAATTTTGACTATAATTAATGAAATGGGTTATTTTCTATCACACATGTGTATTTAGTGTCTGTGATACATCCTTTGAGTTAATGATAATGATAATTCATATTTTCAAGAGTTGAAAATTTAAGACATGAATAATCATTATTAACTCATAAACAGCTCCCGACCATAGGATCATCACGAGGATGGTGATTGATCCGGAAGGATGGTGTACGATCGTTTCTCTTTAGTAGATGAGTCTTGAGTCTACGGTGTGGAGACACTGAAGCGAGAGTACAGGTACTCGTTAGAGAACGAGGGCACTGAGCGTGACCACCTCGAGTAGTCATTAGGAAGTCTACCTTCTCGTCAATGACTGACTCGATGCTGCAGTAGTGTGTCTGGTTCTTTGACCTGAGATGCATCGGCAGTTCACCTTGAGGGTGTTATAGTTTGACTACACCATTACTCGGTCTCCTAGCCATATGGAACCCTGAGGTGTATGTTGGCTATAGCATGTTCATTGTAGGAACTGGATTGCATCAAGATGGGATCTATCTACCTCGGTGGTAGAGGAGTAGCCCTATGATGATCATGAGAATCAAGTCCAGAAATCCATGGCCATGGTAGAGTGAAATAATAGAAAGAGTTTCTATTTAGATTTTCACATTGGACTCGAATCGAATGATTACATCATATGACAGAGACTAGGGTTTGACGAGTTCACCTTAACCCTAATCTGATCGGGGCTCAAGATAGAAGAACTGAATCACACAGGTAGCTGCACCAAGAGGTTCGCATTCAGCTCTGATGGGTTGCCACCATATACTGCTAGGTGTCACTGGTGGATTTTGGGAGCAATTAGAATGATTTAGATGATCGATCATTCTAGCTGTTCGAATCAGAAGAGTTCTGATCCATCGAAAGGAGTTTCGATGATGTCTATGATAGAGATCATGACATATCCCATTACCATACAGAACTGAACCTAACTGGGTCACACAAACAAGGGTTTGAATCTGGTGATCATCAATTGAACTGATCTAGTTCAATTGATCTGAATGAGATTCAATTAGGTTCAAGGAAATCGTGCTAGCACTCGATTGAACCTAACGTTCTTCTTTTACTATCATAAATAAGTTGTCCTGACTGAGCCAAAGGAGTTTGTGCTCAATCAGAGGCCTTCATATGGTCTGACTGGAGGTTGTCCAAGTCAGAATAGGTTGTCTTATTTGTAAGACATTACCTGCCATTTTTGGTCACCTGCCATTTCTTGTTCTTTGACTTTGGTCAAAAGTCTACCTTTGACTGGTCAAACGTTGACCATTCACCCTTTGACTTTTGACCACATGTCATGCACCTATTGGAGAGCTGGTGGGGGCCTGTCCCCCTGCCAGAACCTGGCAAGGAGAAGGGCGCACGCCAAGGGTGGCGTGAGCCCAAGTAGGAGGCGCCTAGGAGTCCTTGTTGGACAAGGACTCCACCTCCCTTTTGGATTCCAATCAGAGTTCTACTAAGAATCCAGTTTGACTGGTCTTAGGCGCCCTCTAAGGAGGAATCCAGGGGTCTCTATTCCAACCAATCAGATTTAGATCTGATTTCACAAAGGGTTGTGATTGGTTGAGAGGAAGAGGAGTTGGATCACAAGAGGTCTATAAATAAGACCCTGCGCCCAACCCTAATTCTAAGTGAATTCAATTGAGATTTCCCACGCCCCAAGGCTGCCTCTCCCCTCCTTCTCCATGCCATAGTCTCTTCTCCCCTTGCTCTCCACGTCCAAAAGAGTTTTGGACTTAGGTTGGTGCGATTCAGATCAAGGAAAGGCGATCAAAAGCAAGAAGGCTGCGCTGCTGCAAAAGGACGACTGCAGATCTTCAAAAGAGTTTTGAAGATCCTCCAGATCAGATCCAGATCTGAATTTTTGGAGGTGTGATAGAGAAGAAGAGGATCTCCAGATCCAACCCGAGTGGATACCGGTAGAGGCCAGGCGCTTGCGTGGCTAAGATCCAGAACCTTCCGCTGCAATCAGGATCATCTACAGGGTAATAGGATTACCCAAATCAGGTAAATTAAATTTGATTTAATTTATCTTATTTTATTTTATTTATTAAAATAATAAGAATCAGATCTGAAACATATCAAGATCTGATTGAGATCAAGAGAAAATTTTTGAAATATATCTCTTGATCTAATCAGATCTGGACGAACCTGGACCGGGAAATCAGGATTTCCCTTCAACTGGTATCAGAGCCATGGTTCTAAATTGTTTAGATCTGATTTTAATTTTATTTTAATTAGAAAATAAAGTGATTTCAGATGTCACATGAGATGTGATCAGATCTGAAATCAGAAAAAATTAAAATTAAATGATTTGGATCTAAGAACATGAAGATATGCATGACTAGTTCTAGAATAGAATAGTTCTATAGAATAGTTTTGCATGTCTTTGATTTAATCTGATTAAATCATATTTTAGATCTTCTTATTTACTATTTTCTGATATTATAAGTGTTATAATAACATCTGATAAACAGCAAATAAAAATTATTTAATTTTAAATATCATATGAGATATGATAGATGCATGACTAGACTAGTTGTAGAATAGTTCTACATAATTGTCTAGATTAGAATTTATTTTGATTAGATCAATTTAAATCTAATTTTTTAGATTATTATGTGATAATTTAGATCTGAAAACATGCATGATTATGATACATGAGATGTATGCAAAATATGCCATTGATTAGATCTAAATTTGTATATGAGATATATGATATAGATCTATAACTGTTTTGTAGATTTACATGTTCCTGATTAAGGCGTTCCTCTTGGCCGTCCGGTCATAAGAACGAAGAAGGGTTTAAAGGCCCTCTCTTCCCATTCGATGGGGTGTTCTTATGACGTGTAGGGGTGCTGCGTGTTCGTCCTTAATCAGAAACCCAAAACTTACTTTCTGCAAAACCCTAGATCCTGAAACCCTAGGATTTATTGTGCATATTTTGTTTATGAACCCAACTTAATTAAGAATTAAGTTTATGGAATATTAATTAGGTCTAAAATTGAGAATTTCAGATCTAAGACATATTCATAATACTGGGTTCGGGCTTGGGTAGCTCAATTAGGTCTAAGCGGTTGATCAAACCGAATCAAGAGTTGGTTAGATGGGATCAACAATGCTTAAATTGACCAGCCTAATAGGATTAAGTCTGGGTCAAGATCGAGTCACGATCAAGCAAGACCTAATTAGGCTCAGAGGTTAGAGTCTGGATTGTAGGCTAACCCAATTGGTTCTGACTCAACAATTTGGTGTCTAAGGTAAGTTTGGCACAGACGACCGACTGGTTTTTAATTGGAAGCTACTCGACCTGAATGCGTTCTTGTGCGAGTTAACGGCATATTCCTTCCACCGGTCTCACTTACCTGGCCATATCTGTTGACACAGTTCTGATCTGAGGTGGTCAATAATCCGAGCTGACCCATGCCACTAGGTTAGTCATAATTGTTATGACTAAGCCAAGTCTAGTTTAATGAGACCTGAATCAATTCTCCCTAAGAAAAGATTAAGTCCGAGGTCTTCCACCATTGTAGACGTGCGGGCCCTTCCCGGGGTTGATTGTTCTCGGCTGGATACAGTGGCTCAGTTGCACCGGGAAGACGCAACCATGTCTATTAGGCATTGGATGCTATGGGCTGGAGGATGAGTTGGGCTCAATATTTCGGATACGGTGAGAGACCCAATTAGGAACCCAGTCTATGCAAATGGTGGGTCTGACTTAACTAAGGAGTGGATCAATATTTCCGGATACGGTGAGATTCATGAATTAGAGACCAAGTTTGGGTGCACCATGATTAGAGAATCATTGAACAAGAGTTGTTCACTCATTGGCTAACCCATCACCAATAACTGTTAGGTGAGGTGATGAGTCAGTTGGTGAGACCGCACCACCCACTAGAAATCATCAATCGTGGAGATTTTTGCATCTCTACAGAGGGAGTGTAGGGATCCGAGAAAATAGTGGGAGCTAATTTGTTTAAAAATAAAATCCCTAAACAAATTGGTCAAGTCAAAATTACAGTATCTAACTAGAATCTTTGACTCTCTACAGGAAAATGTCTGCGTCCAACCCACTGGCACGTATCCTAGACACACATAGACTGACTGGACCCAATTATAAAGATTGGCTCAGGAACTACAAAATTGTTTTGGGTTCAGAGAAGTTAACACATGTTTTGGACCAGGACCCTCCCACCTTACCAGCTCGTCCATCCACTGAACAGAGAGCGTCTCTGGAAAAATGGATTGACGAAGACAATAAGGCCAGATACTACATGTTGGGCTCGATGTCTGATGAGCTCCAGCGCCAACATGAAGATATCGGGACTGCTCGCCAAATGTTGGCTCACCTGCAGGAGATGTTTGGTGAACAGAGTCGCGCAGCCAAATATCAAGTCACAAAATGACTTTTTAAGGCTAAGATGCGTGATGGGCAGTCAGTCCAAGATCACTGTCTGACAATGATCAAGGACATGGAAGAGCTTGAGAAGCTCGGTGTGAAGTTGGACTTGGATCTTGCAGAACGATATTATTCTGCAATCCTTGACTGATGCATATGGGCAATTCATCATGAATTACCACATGCATAAACTTCAAAATTCCTTGGCCGAGTTGATGAATATGCTGGTTACCGCTGAGCTTTCTATGAAAGGTTCTAAAGGCTCAGTTCTTGCTATGGAACGGACTTCTTCCAAAAGAAAGTCTTATGGAAAGAAAAAGAAGTCTGTGAAAAAGCAAAAGGTGGAAGGATCAAAGAAGAAGAAGGCAGAACCGAAGAAAAAGGTCGATGGCAAAGGAAAGTGTTTCCATTGCAACAGCGACGGCCATTGGAAGCGGAACTGCCCTACTTACCTGGCCACCCTGAAGAACAAGAAGGAAGGTCCTTCTGGAGGTATGCTCGTTATTGAGTCTAACCTTACGGTTTCTTCTGCATCCAGTTGGGTGCTTGACTCTGGTTCTAGTGCTCATCTATGCACTTCTATGCAGGGTCTTGAGGATAGCAGGAGGCTGAGGGATGGAGACATGATCCTACGCGTCGGTAATGGAGCAAGAGTTGCTGCAGTAGCCGTGGGAACATACCCTCTGCGATTACCATCTGGTTTAGACTTAGTTTTAAAAGACTGTTATTATGTGCCTGCAGCTAGCAGGAATTTGATTTCTGTTTCATGCTTAGCACAAGAAGGTTATGTGATCACCTTCTTTAAGGACCATTGTAACATTCTTTATGAAAGAAATAAAATTGCAAATGGTTTCCTTGTTAATGGTCTTTATCAGTTGCATATTGATGTACCTATTTTAACTATCGAGCAAAACGTGAATGCCAAACGACCTAGGGATAGTCCAAACGACAGATATCTATGGCACCTGAGATTAGGTCATATAGCAGAAGATAGGATTAACAAATTGGAGAAAAATGGGCTATTGAGTCCATTGACTTTTGAGTCATATCCAACTTGTGAATCTTGTCTTCAAGGCAAAATGACTAAACTCCCTTTTGTTGGACATGGGGAGAGGGCCACAGATCTCCTTGCCCTAGTACATACTGATGTGTGCGGCCCATTCGATGTGCCGGCTAGAGGCAATTTTGTCTACTTCATTACCTTTACCGATGATCTGTCTAGGTATGGGTATGTGTATCTTATGAGACATAAGTCTGAAGCCTTTGAAAAGTTCAAAGAATTCAGACATGAAGTAGAAAAACAAACTGGAAAACCCATTAAGGTTCTTCGATCAGATCGAGGAGGTGAATACCTTAGCCGGGAATTCCTAGACTATCTTAAGGAAAATGGCATAGTCTCTCAATGGACTCCACCAGGAACACCTCAACTCAACGGGGTTTCAGAACGGAGAAATCGGACTCTATTGGATATGGTTCGATCCATGATGAGCTTCACAGACCTCCCAGATTTTCTTTGGGGACATTCATTATTAACTTCAATCTATTTACTGAATAGGGTTCCCTCTAAAACCGTTCCTACCACACCGTATGAGATATGGCACGGTAAGAAACCAAGTCTGAGTCATCTCAGAATTTGGGGTTGTCCGGCTTATGTCAAAAGACAACAAGCGGACAAGTTAGAGTTTAGGTCCTTTAGAGCTCGATTCATAGGATATCCTAAAGAGTCATTAGGATACTATTTCTACATTCCAGAAGACCACAATGTGATTGTGAGTCGACATGCCATATTTCTTGAAAAATAGTTTATTCAAGATAGTGGCATTGGAAAGCAGATTAAGCTTGATGAGAAAGTCTCACAAGCAGAACGAGCTAAGGACCAAGTGGAACCAAATCAGGTTGAGCCAATAAGAACACTACCTCCTCCACCTCGTAGATCGGAAAGAGTTTCCCGTCCCCCTGAAAGATACTTAGGTATTATTTCAGAGGACGTAGAGGAAATGTTCCTCATAGGTAATGGTGCTCATGGTGATGATCCCAAAACCTACAACGAGGCGATATCAGATATCGACTCCGAGAAATGGCTTGAGGCAATGAAGTCAGAAATTGACTCGATGCACTCAAACCAAGTCTGAACCTTGGTAGATCTACATCAGAAGCTTATAGTACCTAGTTGGTGAAATGATTTACAAGAGAAAGATTGGTGTAGAAGGAAAATTGTAGGAGACATTCAAGGCTAGACTTGGTGGCCAAAGAGTTATAGTCAACGCGAAGAGCATTGACTATCAGGATACTTTTCCCCAGAGCTATGCTTAAAATCCATCCGCACATTGCTTGCTGTTGAGCCTATTTCAGATTATGAAAATATGGCAAATGACAGTGAAAACGGCATCCTAAATGGATATCTTGAGGAAGATATCTTATGGAACAGCCGGCTAGGTTTTCACATCCAGTGGTACTGATCACAAGGTTTGCAGCTGCAAAGGTCCATATATGACTTAAGCAAGCATCTCGGAAGCTGGAACACTCGTTTTCAATGATGTGATCAAAAAGTTTGTTTCATCAAAAATGAGAGGAACCATGTATTTTCAAAAGAGGTCAGTGGGAGCGCTGTTGTCTTCCTCGTATTGTACGGATGACATCCTCTTATTGGGAATGATATCCCATGTTGACATCAAAGTCAGATGTGGTTGTCCAAGGAATTCTCCATGAAAGACCTATGTAAGATGAAGCATCTTTATCTAGGAATTCAGGTCATATAGGGATAGACCGGAAATAAGGATATGCTAGGACTTTCACAGAAGATGTAATAGAGGAAGTACTAAAGAGTGTTTAGTCATGGAAAAACTCTAAGAGGATTAATACCCTTCAGACATTGGTATTCATCTTTCCAAGAAGAATGTGCCACAACACACTTGAGGAATAGAACGCCATGAGCAAGATCCTTATGCTTTCTGCAATTGGGAGCCTCATGTATGCGCATGCTATGTACACGACCTGATATAGCCCATGCTGTGAGTGTCACAAGCAGATATCAGTCCAATCCAGGTGAAGAACACTGGATCTGTAAATGGTATCCTTAAGTACTTGAGAAGAACTAAGGATATGATGTGGGTCTTTGTAATGAAGAACTCAAGTTCAAGGATACACAGACTCGGACTTCATGTCTGATATAGATGATCGAAAGTCGACATTTGGAAGTCTGTTTGTGTGCAATGGTGGAGCTGTCAGCTGTGAAGAGTTCTCAAGCAATGTGATAGCAGATTCCATCATGGAAGCAGAAATCCATATAGCTGCAATCAGAGGCTGCAAAGGAAGATTCTGGTTACAGAAGTTTGCTGCCAGAATTGGAGTAAATGCCATCAGATGCCATTCCGCCTTTACTGCGACAACAATGGCGCCATAGCCCTTGCTAAGGAGCGAGTCTACCAGAAGTCCAAGCACATGACAGCGATATCATCTCATCCGTGATTACTGAGAAAGTTACGATTGAGGTCAAGAGACGTTACTCCGCAGATAATGATCTTGCAGACCCAACTTACAAAGCCGTTGGGCCAGCAGAAGATCGAAGCCCACCTTGAGAAGATGGGACTTAGAATTTAGCCAATTGGCTTTAGGACAAGTGGATTATTGTTAGATATTGTGCCCTAGAAGCCAGAATTGCGGACACTTGTAATACACTTCTAGGGGGCAAAATTATAATTTTGACTATAATTAATGAAATGGGTTATTTTCTATCACACATGTGTATTAGTGTCTGTGATACATCCTTTGAGTAATGGTAATGATAATTCATATTTTCAAGAGTTGAAAATTTAAGACATGAATAATCATTATTAACTCATAAACAGCTCCCGATCATAGGATCATCACGAGGATGGTGATTGATCTGGAAGGTTGGTGTTACATCGCTTCTCTTATAGTAGATGAGTCTTGAGTCTACAGTGTGGAGACACCGAGCGAGAGTACAGTAAGTCGTTAGAGAGAAAGGGCACTAAGCGTGACCACCTCGAGTAGTCATTAGGAGTCTTACCTTCTCGTCAATGACTGCTCGATGCTGCATTAGTGTGTCTGGTTCTTTGACCTGAGATGCATCGGCAGTTCACCTTGAGGGTGTTATAGTTTGACTACACCATTACTCGGTCTCCTAGCATATGGAACCCTGAGGTGTATGTTGGCTATGACATGTTCATTGTAGGAACTGGATTGCATCAAGATGGGATCTATCTACCTCGGTGGTAGAGGAGTAGCCCTATGATGATCATGAGAATCAAGTCCAGAAATCCATGGCCATGGTAGAGTGAAATAATAGAAAGATTTTATTTAGATTTTTACATTGGACTCGAATCGAATGATTAAACATATGACAGAGACTATGGGTTTGACAGTTCACCTTAACCCTAATCTGATCGGGGCTCAAGATAGAAGAACTGAATCACACAGGTAGCTGCACCAAGAGGTTCCATTTAGCTCTGATGTTGCCACCATATACTGCTTATGTCACTGTGTATTTTGGAGCAATTAGAATGATTTAGATGATCGATCATTCTAGCTGTTCGAATCAGAAAGAGTTCTGATCATCGAAGGAGTTTCGATGATGTCTATGATAGAGATCATGACAATTTATCCATTACCATACAGAACTGAACCTAACTGGGTCACACAAACAAGGGTTTGAATCTGGATTCATCAAATTGAACTGATACTAGTTCAATTGATCTGAATGAGATCAATTAGGTTCAAGGAAATCGTGCTAGCACTCGAATGAAACCTAACGTTTCTCTCTTTTGCTATCATAAATAAGTTCTCCTGTCTGAGCCAAAGGATTTGTGCTCAATCAAAGGCCTTCATATTGTCTGACTGGAGGTTTCCAAGTCAGAATAGGTTGTCTTATTTGTAAGACATACCTGCCAATTTTTGGTTCCACCTGCCATTTCTTGTTCTTTTGACTTTGGTCAAAAGTCTCCTTTGACTGGTCAAATGTTGACCATTGATCCTTTGACTTTTGACCACATGTCATGCACCTATTAGAGAGCTGGTGGGGGCCTCTGTCCCTGCCTAAAACCTGGCAAGGAGAAGGGCGCACGCCAAGGGTGGCGTGAGCCCAAGTAGGAGGCGCTAGGAGTCCTTGTTTGGACAAGGACTCCACCTCCCTTTGGATTCCAATCAGAGTTCTACTAAGAATCCAGTTTAATGGTCTTTAGGCACCCTCTAAGGAGGATACCAGGGGTCTCTATTCCAAACAATCAGATTTAGATCTGATTCACACAGGGTTGTGATTGGTTGAGAGGAAGAGGAGTTGGATCCAAAAGGTATATAAATAAGCCCTGCGCCCAACCCTAACGCTAATGCAATTCAAATGAGAAACCCCCTGCCCCAAGGCTAGCCTCTCCCCTCCTTTCTCATGCCATAGTCTCTTCTCCCCTTGCTCTCCACGTCCAAAGAGTTTGGACTTAGGTTGGTGTGATTCAGATCAAGGAAAGGCGATAAAAGCAAGAAGGCTGCGCTGTTGCAAAAGGACGACTGCAGATCTTCAAAAGATTGAAGATCCTCCAGATCAGATCCAGATCTGGATTTTTGGAGGTGTGATAGAGAAGAGAGGATCTCCAGATCTAACCCGATTGATACCGATCGAGGCCAGGCGCTTGCGTGGCTAGATCCAGAACCTTCCGCTGCAATCAGGATCATCTATAGGGTAATAGGATTACCCAAATCAGGTAAATTAAATTTGATTTAATTTATCTTATTTTATTTTATTTATTAAAATAATAAGAATCAGATCTAAAATATATCAAGATCTGATTGAGATCAAGAGAAAATTTTTGAAATATATCTCTTGATCTGATCAGATCTGGACGAACCTGGATCGGAAAATCAGGATTTCCCTTCAATGAGATCATGAAAATCATCTGATTGGAAACCTACTAATTGAAGGAACTTGAAGCAGCAACACTCCCGCAACTCTAGAACTTAGAAAATTTATAAATGTATTATCAATAACTTTAATAATTTTTTTTTTATTTTAACATCTATCTTTGGTACAAAGTTGTGTTGACCCACTGATTGATTTTGATGATTCTAAAATATTGAGTATAAATGATACTAATCATGTATATCAAGAATGTATGTAGATTTTTCAGGTGTTAAAATTGAAGAAAGAATCCATTGAAAAGATCTTCTCAAGTTTCACTAAGTTAAGAAATTTAAAGAAGGATTTTTAAGTCTCAGAATTAATCAAGTCAACCTCAGAGCAAAAGGAGCCGACCCCTTCACTGAAATAGGATTAAAGATGAGGAATTTAAAGTTTCAAGATGAAAGGAGTCGACCTCAGGATGAGAGGAGTCAATCTTAACTCATTGGCATGTTTTAGCACGTTGCTTTTGTATGGTGTCACAAAAGGATCGACCAATGGATCGACCGCTGATGAAAGGATCGACCCATAGGTCAACCTCTATTGCATAGAAACTAAAAATAGAAAGCTAAATTTTTTGAGTGCAGTCCAAGTGTTGACCCAAGAACAAAAGGTGTCGACCCTAGATCAAAAGATATCGACACCAGATCAAAAAATGTTGACCCCTGCAGAAAAGATGTCAACCCCAATGTCAAGAATGGCTGTAATGGCTAGTTTTTTGCACTTTTTCAATGGATCATTTTCATTCCAAACAACTAGTTCAAGCCCTCCAATAGTTCAAACTCTCTTTCCAACCATTGTAAAGACTATTTAAGATGGAGAATCAAAAGAAAAAGAAAGAGAATAGATTGAAAGTAGAAATCATTCAAATTATGAGGTTTATTGAATATCTAAAGAAAAAGAGAGAAAAGAGAGGACATTGTATATCAAATTCAGAGAGCTTCCAACTGTGAGCATTCTTAATCAGTCAAGCTTCCTCTCAGCCTTTAAAGGAGAGAATTCAAAGCTTCAAGAGCCATCTTTCAGTCTCTCGTTCAAGCTTCAAAATGAATTTATTTTTTTCTTTTGTTCTTGTGCTGAATTTTTTTATTCTCTTATATTTATGGTTTTTTATAAGTTTCTTCAAGAAAAAGAAACTTGAAGTGTAGGCATGTCCAAGCTGGTAATTGGATGGTGTAATGATTGTGATTGATGCTCCTGGTTTAAAACCAATTGGGTTGATAGTGAATCCAAAAAATTATTGATGTTGGGTTGTGGTTGGTGAGCCTAACAAAACCAACTGAATTTGTTTATGATCCTGGATCAAAGCAAACATACTGTAATCTAGAAATTATAGTAAAATTCTCAAAAGGATAGCTTAGAAAGTGGATATAGGAGCGGGTTGCTCAGAACCATTATAAATTGCTTATGTTGTAGTGTACTTTAATTTCTAGCTTTTCATTCTTGCATTACTTATTTTCTTTATTCACTTGAATTATCTCATTATTTTTAATTCCACTGCTGCACTTTATATATTTATCATAAAGACTCAAGTTATTTTAAATAGAAGTACATATTTAACTTAGAGTTTTAATTTGGCCATGATTTTGAAAGAACCCAATTCACCTTCCCTCTTGGGTTGCAACATCTGGATAACAAGTGGTATCAGAGTAGGTGCTCTGTTATTAGTTATTGTCCTAACAACCAAGAGCCAAGAATCTTGGCAGCCCAAATGGAATCAATTTTTAATGAAGGTCATTCCATAGGCAGAGCCCCAATGCTTAATAGATCTAATTCTACTTTTTAGAAGGCTAGGATAAAAATATTTATACAAGCATATGACTATAATTTATGGATGATTATTGTCAATGGCCCACACACACATAATGCATTATTTGTTGATAAAGAAATAATCCAACTAAATGCTAAGGCTATTGATGAATACATTAAATATATATATAAGTATTAATTTATTAAATTAATTTATCTTTATTATTAAGAATTAATATTTTATATTATCTTTTATAGAAAAGAAGGTCATGGATGAAAAAAGCTCAATTTATGGATCATAATGAAGAAAATTTGGAGCAAATCAGACCTAAATTGGACCCAAAATGGAGTTTCGAAGAAAAATAAAGAAAAAAAATATATAAATAAAAAGCCCAAAAATTTGGTCCATTAGGCCCGCTGGTGCATCATAGACCGGCCAACTGATCCACAGATCTTAGCATGGATTGGCCAGCTTAGCAGGCATGGCGAATCAAAGCACATTGCATGGCAGACATAAACCCTTAAGGGGTTCACCAAAAATCCATCACGGTTCATAGGGGTAAAATAGTAATTTTACATCAAATGGTGCTCGACGATTGGTTACAGTGTTCAAAAGACCTGGTTCATGTGGTCCATAAGTACAGGAAAAGCATGATCCGATGGTAGGCATTCATCTCGATTAAGATCCGACGGTCAGCAATATTTCCTATCTTGATTCAATAGTACCCAACCCATTTTTGCGTGATCCAATGGCCTGAAATTGCACCGATCAGGATCCAATGGGTAAGGAGGCAATTTTGATTTGATTCAAGAATTCCAGATGCCATTCGATGGTCAGAATTCATTTGATCAAGAGATCCAATGGTCCTAAATAGATCTAAGCCCTATTGAAGCTGTAAACCATAGATTTTGATACAATTTGGACCATTTAAACCTAATCTGATGGCGGAAAATTATTCCAGATAGTAGAATTTGAACCAGACTCATTTTTCCCTGCTTTTATCTGATTCAAACTCAATTTTCTTTGATTTTTTTCCTATAAAAAGCCCCCTGAGCTAAACTAATGAGAAATAAGCTTCCCCTCTTGGGGAACCAACCCCTCCAAACCTCTCTAAGCCCTCCTAAACCTCTCCGAAGCCCTTCCTTCACCAACAACAAGCTCTTTTTTCCTATTTCTCTCTCTCAAACCCTTCTTTCTTCAACCTTTTCTTTTTCTTTCTTTAACAAACCATCAAAACTTCTCACTGGTGTCAGATTTCTACAACTAGCTGCTGTCCAGGTTCTTCAGCAAGGCTACAAGATGAAGATATCAGCGAGAAGCTTTTCGATATTCGGGTGATCATCTCTTTCTCAGGAGATCATTTTGATCTTATTTTGATGGTGTTTTCTATTTCTCATCTTTTGTATTTCTTTTTAATTAAGTAATAAAGACTATTTTTAGTTATAATATTTTTATGTCTTTATTTTCTTGCAATTAATCTGGAATAGTTTATTTTCCTTGGGACGAGTGGTGATCTATGGGTATGGTTTGTGCTCTTAGAATAGATTATATTCAAATTAATTTCTGGTATTATATCTAAATCAATTTAGACTAGCCTATAACTTTAAGGGATGGACTTGTAAGCGCACCAACCGGCATCACCTCTCTCTGATACCAATTGATGTTCCATGATATTGCTCGAACGCTAATCATCCTTGGCATCACAATCCCTGATACCATGTTGTGGAAGCCCCTAATCTTTAGCACAGACCTAAAGGAACCTGTGACGTTCTTTATGGACAGCAAACCACTAATCCTCCATTTGGATTTGTGATGGGATGCCTCCCTCCTTGGGCTTGAGGGAGATGCCCTCTTCTCTAGAGCTTCTTCAAGAACCCTGGGGTGACAACTCTAGAGAGAAGAGAAGAAGAGAGAATTGATGGAGAAAAGGTCTGTATTGCATAGCATAATGAAACTCTAATACAACCTATGTATTCATACATAGCCATTAGGCCCGACCAAAACACTCCCCAGCTAACCCGATACATGAAAGCACTCACCGAGCCCATGTCTCACATGCTCTCATCCCCTGGATCTAATTCCAACCTATTCATAAATTAGCCTCCTTAGGACCTCTCAAACCAGGCCTTAGGACCCCTAGGATCAACCCAGACCCTAGCCTAAAATAGACCCTCATGTAATTCTGCCCGCGCACTGAGCAAGCTCAATCTCAGCACTGAGCCGGCTAAGTTCCACTGGGTCGGTTCAGTCCAAAATTGAGCCGACCCAGTCCTATGCCATGCCAGCAGTCCCCAAAGCTCAGATCTCTATTTTGCCTGCTCTTTAAGACTTCGCCAACCCAGTTTTGGACTGAGTTGGCTAATCTGCAATAAATCTTCTTTCTGCAGTCTTGATTCTTTGGTTTTGGTTCCTTGCTTCATCTTGAATTTTAGATCTCCGAAGCACCAACCAAGCCCCTAGAATCCCCGAAGCCTACCCCTTGACTCCTCTCGTGGCCTCCCAAGGTTTGGAAGCATGACAAATCCTCACAATCTCCACCTTAGTGCTCCCAAGCCTTGGCAAATCCCTCGATAATGCCCTCCTACACGATCATACTGTCTATATGCACTCGACAGCACCTATACAAACATCACCTCCGCCAATCATCTTTAGCTGTTGTGCATCCTTGAGGCCTTTGGGATGACCGACCCACCGTTGAAGACCTGTGCTTGCTTCTTGGCACCACTTTGAAATTGTAGAATCCCTTCTGCTTAGCAGCTGCATCACTTTCTCTGGACTTTTTTGAACAATCTACAACATTTTTGCACCAGCACATACTATACCACCTAACACGATCTCCTTAGATCTATGCATGTCCACCTGCATGCACTGCTCTACCTAAAACTATGCATCACTGGTGCTCTGAACTCATGCCAAATTTACTCTCCACTTATGAAGCTACCACTACGGAGCTCCACCTATATCCAAACTCCACCTAATGCCATAGAAGTCGACTCTGTCACCAAGTTTCTCGAGGCCAACCACTCAATGCTGCACTGCTGAGCCTGCCGCTGCATCTCAAATACCGTCGTTATCCCTTCGAACCCTTCGCACTCTGCAAACCCCTTCGAAGCTATCTCGGATACCTCCGCAACCCCCAGGCACCTTCGAAACCCAAGAGCATATCCAACTCTTCTGAATCCAATGACTGGTAGGGTTTGATCATGAAAATTAAGTTATCTCTTCTTCCATTGAGGATAATGAAAATTAAGTTAAGGAAGAGAATAACTAACTTTGAAATTTATGAGTCCTCAAGTATGATTTAAAATAATTAGCTTTATGTATCTAAACATTATTTTGATTAAGAGTTAATTAGACATCCTAATCAAAGAATGATTAATAGCCTAGATAATTTTAGAGATACTAAGAAATAAATTATTAAAAAAACCTAATGAATGGTAGGGTTTGATTAGACCAAATTTTAAGAGTGATTCTAGAATCATTTTCTTACTGATCTCAATAAAAAATCTACTTCATGAGAGTTGGATGGAAATGCCAAAATATGCAAAAGTCTTTCTTAAAATCTACTTCAATAAAAATAATAATAATATATTAATTTTTTACTGAGTAATCGGGCCTCTTAACCTAAGTAAGCATTATGGTTCGCATAAAAAGATGAATAATATGAATTAAAAAGAGGTTTAGTGTTGTCTCACTAAGTAACCAGGCCTCTTCGCCTAAGTAAGCATTGTGATTCATGTCAAAAGGTGGGGATGCATGAATCTAAAAAAAAAGAGAAAGGAAAAGTAAGTAATAAGGGGACTGAATTGTAGAAAGATAATAAATTTAGCTCACTTCAAGTTAGAGGATTTAGAGGGTGTTGGTGCAGAATCTGATTGATGTCAGATCGAACTGGAGTTAGGGAAGAAGAGGTCACCGTCGGTGACCTGCAAAATAAAGTTCCATTCGGAGTCAGGGTTGGTGGCTCTGGTAGGACCATCCGACGATCAAGTCAACTCTTCTGGCTAGTAGAAATGAAATACTTAAGAAATTGAGAAGCAGAGTAATGAGAGCTTAAAGAAAATATATCTAAAGGGTCTCTTTTATAGATGGAGCTTATAACAAACTAATGGTGATAGCCATAGCTATCTGATAGTGGGTTGTTCGGGGTCACGTGAAGTTTGTTATGGAGGATAGTGTCCGTTGTTGCAACGTGCCAGCTTATTGGAGAGCAATGGCTGGAGCTCGGCTGGAGCATCTATCGATGATGAAGAGCTTCATACCATAATAGTTCTGAAGAAGTTTGGACTTCTTAGAGGTTATCCACACAATGATCAGTTTGCCTTGAGCTAGAAGCTGAATCTGCATAGAGGATGAGGTCCGTCTGGGCGATAGTAAAGAATTCGGTTGGAGGGAGCTTGCTTGGGTGATTGGGAGACTGGAATGAGTTTGACTTTAAGAAGCCTGCTTGGGGGACTGGAAGAAGCTTACTTGGACGATTGGAAGGAGTTCGACTGGAGGGAGCCCCTTGGGCGATTGGAATGAGCTTGTCTATTGATCAGAAGGAATTCATTTATAATGAGTTTAGTTGGAGAAAATCATTTGGTGGGAATGCGACTCCGGAAGAGGTGAGACTAAAGAAGATCGTCCTGAAAGGATGCGATTGAAGGAGATCATCTAGAAGGAGTGCGACTAGGAAAGATCATCTGGAAGGAGATTGGTGGAGAAGTCCAGTAGGTGTACATTGGAGGAGTCTGGTAGACTGGAGGCCAGAGAAAATTTGGCTTCTAAGTGGCTATCTGGCAATTGAGAGGAGTTTGGTTGATGAGAGAACTCGATCGACGGTCGCATAGGGTGGACAATTAGCATACTCTTGCAACTCATCCATTCCTTTGATGCTCAGCAGTTCTCGGGGTCATCTGAGGGCTAATAAGGTGGATAGGACCCTTTTGCTTGCATATTCAAAATTTTTGATATGAGAATTTAGAGGTCCTCTACTCTTCATAGGTTGCAGAAGTTCGTCCAGAGAGAGGCTCTATTGTCAAGCCAAGTTGTGTCGGGTTTGAATACTTAATTGCTTAAAAGACTACCATCACTGTTCAAGCTCATCTAGATGAAATCCGTTAGATCTTGTAGATTTCAAAGTTATTTGAGAAAGTTGACAACTAGAACATGGAAGGTCAGCCAATAAGTCCAAGTTGGAGGTCTGCAATTTTGGCACTAAGCAAAAATTCCTCACTGGCCGAAGTTAGTGTTAGATATGTGTGCCCTAGAAGCCAGAATTGGCTGACACTTATTATACACTTCTAAGGGCAAAATTATAATTTTGACTATAAATAATAAAATAGATTATTTTCTATCATAATGTATATTTAGTGTCTATGATACATCCCTTGAGTTAATGGCAATGATAATTCTTATTTTTAAGAGTTGAAAATTTAAGACATGAATTTTCATTATTAACTCCTAAAATGCTCCTAACTATAGGATCATCATGAGGATGGTGATTGATCCGAAAGATTGATGTATAATTGCTTCTTTATAGTAGATGAGTCTTGAGTCCAGAGCGAGAGTACAAGTACTCATTAGAGAATGAGGGCACTGAGCGTGACCACCTCGAGCTGTCATTAGGAAGTCTACCTTCTCATCGATGACTGACTCGAAGCTACAGTTGTGTGTCTGGTTCTTTGACCTAAGGTGCATCGACAGTTCACCTTGAAGGTGTTATACTTTGACTACACCATGACTCGATCTCCTAGCCATTCAGAACCCTGAGGTGTATGTTGGCTATAGCATGTTCATTTTAGGAATTGGATTGCACTAATAGGAAATCTATCTACCTCGATAGATGAGGAGTAGCCCTGTGATGATCATGAGAATCAAGTCCGTAAGCCAATGACCAGGTAGAGTGAAATAATAGAAAGAGTATCTATTAAGGTTTTCACATTGGACTTGAATCAAATGATTAATCATATGACGGATATTAGGGTTTGACGAGATTACCTTAAACCCAATCCAGTTGGGGCTCAAGATAGAAGAACTTAATCACATAGGTAACTACATCGAGAGGTTCATTTTCAGTTCTGATGGGTTGCCACCATGTGCTGCTAGGTGTTACTAATGGATTTTGAGAGCAATTCGAATGATTTAGATGATCAATCATACAAGTTGTCTAAATCAGAAAAGTTCTGATCCATCGAAAGATGTTTTGATGATGTCGATGATAGAGATTGTGACATATCTCATTACCATACAGAATTGAACCTAACTAGATTACACAAATAAGGGTTTCGATCTAGATATCATCAATTGGGCAAACCCAGTTCAATTGATTTGAATAAAATTCAATTAGGTTCAAGAAAATCATGCTAGCATATGATTGAGCCTAATGTTCTCCTTTAACATTCATTAAAAGTTGTCTCGATTGAGCCAAATATGTTTGGGCTCACTCAGGAACCTTTACTTGGTCTGACTAGAACTTGTCTAGGTCAGAAAAGGATTGTCTTAATTTATGAGATAAATTTGAGACAACATCTACCATTTTTTGTCATTTGCTAAATCTTGTCTTTTCACTTTGGTCAAACATTGATCTTTGACCCTTTGACATCTGCCCATGTGTCTTGCACCCATAAGAGAGAAGATGGGGCTTTGTCCCCCTGCTAAAAAGAGGAAAGGGAGGGGGTGCATGCCTAGGGAGGCATGCACCCAAAGATGATGATGCCTGGAGTCCCATACAGATGGGACTCCAGGTTGCTTCATGCATTCTACCTAGGTGGATTAATCTTTAACCAATCTTGGCACCACCTAAGGAGGTTCTAGAGGGACTCTAATCTGATTGGATCAGATGATGTCATCCTACCAATTAGATTTAGATCTAATTGCATAAAGAGCCATGATTGGTCGGGATGATGTGGTACTGCATGATGCAGCAAGGTCTATATAAATCGTATCTGCACTTAGGATTTAGATCCTTTGCCCTTTGCCCATTCCATATATCCCCTCTCCCTCCCTCTCCATACCTACCTCTGATTCTCTCTCTCCTCTCCATGCCCAAAAGTTTTTGGGCTTCAGTTTGGTGCGATCCAAGCAAGAGAAAGGCGACGAGAAAGAAAGAAGTTAGCACCGCTGCGAGAGATGACACCCGATCTTCAAAAGGAGTTTTGAAGATCTTCAAAATTAGATCCAGATCTGATCATTGGAGAAGTGATAAAGGAGGAGATCTCAAGATCCTACTCTAGTGGATACCAGTAGAGGCCAGGCACTTACATGGCTAGATCCAGAGCCTCAAGCAAACATCAGGATCATCGCAAGATAATCAAATTACCCACACCAAGGTAAAATTAAACTAGATTTAATTTATTCTTTATTTTATTTTATTTTATTTGATTAATAATATCAGATCTAAAAAGTCTCAGATCTGATCTTGATCTAAGAAAAGAAATTTTGAAATATCTCTCTTGATCCAATCAGATCTGAACGAATCTGACCCAGAAAACTAGATTTTTCCTTCAACTAGTATAAGAGCTAGGTTCCATTTTCATTAGATCTGATTTTAATTTATTTTAATCTAATAATTTGGTAATTTTAGATGTTATATGAGATGTGATTAGATCTGAAATCAAAAAAATTAAAAATTAAATAATTTAGATCTAAGTTGAACAAGATGCATGACTAGTTGTAGAATAGAATTACTCTATGTATAGTCTAACTTGATCATAATTTTTGATGTTATAAATATTATAATAAGATCTAAAAAATAAAAAATAAAATTATTTAATTTTTGTTCATATGAGATATGATGAATGCATGTTTAGACTAGTTGTAAAATAGTTCTACATAATTATCTAGAATAGATTTTAATTTGATATGATCAATTTAAATTTAATTTTTTAGATGATTATAATATAATTTAGATCTAAAAATATGCATGATATGATACATGAAGATGTATGCAAAACATGTTTAAAGTTAGATCAATTTTTATATATGAGATATATGATGTAGATCTAACTAGTTTTGTAGTTTTCATATTTCTGATTAAGGCATTTTCCTTGGCCATCCGACCATAAGTATAAAGTAGGATTTAAATGCCCTCTCCTTCCATTCAATGGGATGTTCTTATGATGTGTAGGGGTGCTGCGTGTTTGTCCTCAATCAGAAATCTAAAATTTATTTTCTGCAAAATCCCTAGATCTTGAAATCCCTAGGATTTTATTGTGCATATTTTGTTTATGAATCCTAAACTTAATTAAAAATTAAGATTATGAAATATGTTAATTAGGTCTAAAAATTGAGAATTTTCAGATTTAAGACATATTCATAAAACTGGGTTCGGGCTTGGGTAGCTCAATTAGGTCTAAGCAGGTTGATCAAACCGAATCAAGAGTTAGGTTAGATGGGATCAAGAATGCTTAAATTGACCAGCCTAATAGGATTAAGTCTGGGTCAAGATTGAATCACATACATGATCGATCAAGCTAAGACCTAATTAGGCTCAGTGGTTAGAGTCTAGATTGTAGGCTAACCTGATTAGTTCTGGCTCAATAATTTGGTGTTTAAGGTAAGTCTGGTAGATACGATCGACTGATTTTTAATTGAGAGCTACTCAACTTGAATGCATTCTTATCGAGTTAATGGCATATCCCTTCCACCGATCTCACTTATCTGACCATATTTGTCGACCCAGTCTTGATCTCAGGTGGTTAACAATCCGAGCTAACCCATGCCACTAGATTAGTCATAATTGTTATGGCTATTGTAAGTCAAGTTTAAAGAGACCTAAATCAAATCTTCCTAAGAAAAGATTAAGTCTAAGGTCTTCCACCATTGTAGATATGCAGGCCCTTCTCGGAGTTGATTGTTCTCGATTGATCACAGTGGTTCAGTTGCACCGAAAAGATGCAACCATGTCTATTAGGTATTACATGCTACGGGCTGGAGGATAAATTGGGCTCATAATTTTGATTATGATGAGAGATCCAATTAGGAATCCAATCTGTGCAATTGGTTGGTCTGACTTAACTGAGGAGTGGATCAATATTTCGGGCATGGTGAGATTCATGAATTAGAGACCAAGTTTGGATGCACCATGATTAGAGAATCATTGGACAAGAGTTGTCCACTCATTGGCTAACCCATCATCAATAACTGTTAGGTTAGATGATGAGTCAGTTGGTGGGACTGCACCACCCATTAGAAATCTATAATCGTAGAGATTTTTGCATCTCTACAGAGGGAGTGTAGGGATCCAAGAAAATAGCGGAAGCTGATTTGTTTAAAAATTAAACCCCTAAACAAATTGGTCAAGTATTAATTATAATATCTAACTAAAAACTTTGACTCTCTACAGAAAAAGCAAAATGTCTGCATTCAACCCACTAGCACGTATCTTAGACACCCATAGACTGATCGGATCGAATTACAAGAATTGGCTCCAAAACTTCAAAATTATTTTGGGTTTCAAGAAGTTAACTCATGTATTGGACAAAGATTCCCCCACCTTACTAGCTCGTCCATCTATTGAACAGAGAGCATCTCTTGACAAGTAGATGGATGAAGATAACAAGATCAGATACTACATGTTGGGCTCGATGTCTGATGAGCTTCAGTGCTAACATGAAGATATCAAGATTGCCCTCCAAATGTTGGCTCACCTATAGGAGATGTTTGGTGAACAAAGTCGTGCAGCCAAATATCAGATCACTAAATGACTATTCAAAGCTAAAATGCATGATGGACAGTCAGTCCAAGATCATTTTCTGATGATGATCAAAGACTTGGAAGAACTTAAGAAGCTTAGAGTGAAGTTGGATCTGGATCTACAGAATGATATAATTCTGCAATCCTTGACTGATGCATATGGGCAGTTCAACATGAACTACCTATGCATAAACTTCAAAATACTCTGGCCGAGCTTATGAACATGCTGGTTACTGCTGAGCTATCAATGAAAGATTCTAAAGGCTCAGTATTTGCTATGGAATGAACTTCTTCCAAGGAAAGAAAACAAAAAGAAGGCAGAGCTGAAGAAGAAGGTCACTGACAAGGAAAAGTATTTTCATTGCAACACTGACGGCCACTGAAAGCAGAACTGCCCTACATAGCTAGCCACCCTGAAGAATAAGAAGGAGGCAAGTCCTTCTGGAGGTATGCTCGTTGTTGAATCTAACCTTATGGTTTCTTCTACATCTAGTTAGGTGCTTGACTCTGGTTCTAGTGCTCATTTGTGCACTTCCATGCAGGGTCTTAAGGATAGCAGGAGGCTAATGGATGGTGAGATGATCCTATGCATTGGAAATAGAGCAAGAATTGCTGCTGTGGCCGTGGGAACCTATCCTCTTCGACTATCATCTGGTTTAGATTTAGTATTTAAGGATTGTTATTATTTGCCTGCAGCAAGCAGAAATTTGATTTCTATTTCATGTTTAGCATTAGAAGGCTATGTAATTAGTTTTCTTAAGGACCATTGTAACATTCTTTATGTAAGAAATAAAATTATAAGTAATTTTCTTATTAACGGTCTTTACCAGTTACATTTTGATGTATCTATTTTTAATATTGAGATAAATGTGAATGCCATAAAATCAAAATGACCTAGGGATAGTCCAAACAATAGGTATCTATGGTACCTTAGGTTAGGTCATATAGTAGAAGATAGGGTTAACAAATTGAAGAAAATCAGACTATTGAGTCCATTGACTTTCGAGCCATATCCAATTTGTAAATCATGTCTTCATGACAAAATGACTAAACTCCCTTTTGTAGGACATAGAAAAAGGGCTATGGATTTACTTGCCCTAGTAGATACTGATGTGTGTAGCCCATTTGATGTGCCGGCTAGAGGCAATTTTGTCTACTTCATAACCTTCACCAATGATTTATCTCGGTATGGATATGTGTATCTTATGAGACACAAGTCTGAAGCCTTTGAAAAGTTTAAAGAATTCAAACATGAAGTAGAAAAGCAAACTAAAAAGCTCATTAAGGTTCTTCGATTAGATCGAGTAGATGAATACCTTAGTCGAGAATTCTTGAACAATCTCAAGCAGAATGGCATAGTCTCTCAACGGACTCCACCTAGAATACCTCAACTCAACAAAATTTTAGAATGGAGGAATCGAATCCTATTAGATATGGTTCGATCCATGATGAGCTTCACAGACCTTTCTGATTTTCTTTGGAGACATAATTTGTTAACTGCTATATATTTACTGAATAGGGTTTCCTCTAAAACTGTTCCTACCATACCGTATGAGATATGACATGGTAAGAAACCAAGTCTGAGTCATCTCAGAATTTGGGATTGTCCGGCTCATGTCAAAAGACAACAAGCTGACAAGTTAGACTATAGGTCCTTTAGAGCTCGATTCATAGGATATCCTAAAGAGTCATTAGGATATTATTTCTACATTCAAGAAGATCACAATGTGATTGTGAGTCGACATGCTATCTTTCTTGAAAAATAGTTTATTCAAGATGGCGGCATTGAAAAGCAAATCAAGCAAGAGGAGAAAGTCTCCCAAGAGCAAAGAGCTAAGGACCCTTTGAAACCAAATCAAGTTGATCCAATACAATCACTACCTCCTCCACCTCGAAGATCAGAAAAGATTTTCCTTCCCCCTGAGATGTACTTAAGTACTATTTCAGAGAAAGTAGAAGAAATGTTCCTCATAGGTAATGGAGTTCATGTTGATGATCCCAAAACCTATAACGAGGCAATATTAGATATTGACTTCGAGAAATGGTTAGAGGTAATGAAGTCAGAAATTGACTCGATGCACTCCAATCAAGTTTGGACCTTGGTAGATCTACCAGAAGGTATAGTACCTATTGGGTGTAAATGGATTTACAAGAGAAAGATTGGTGCAGATGAAAATATAGAGACATTTAAAGCTAGATTAGTGGCAAAAGGTTATAGTCAGTGCAAAGGTAATGACTATCAGGATACCTTTTCATCAGTAGCCATGCTTAAATTCATTCACATATTGCTTGCTATTGCAGCCTATTTCGATTATGAAATATGATAAATGGATATGAAAACGATATTCTTAAATGGATATCTTGAGGAAGATATCCATATGGAACAGCCATTGGATTTCACATTCAGTGATACTGATCACAAAGTATGCAAGCTGCAAAGGTCCATACATGGACTTAAGCAAGCATCTCAAAGTTGGAATACTCGTTTTAATGATGTGATCAAATTATTTGGTTTCATCAAGAATTAGGAGGAACCATGTATTTTCAAAAAGGTCAGTGGGAGCGCTATTGTCTTCCTCGTACTGTACGTGGATGATATCCTCCTTATTGAAAATAATATTTTCATGTTAACCATAGTTAAAATATGGTTATCTAAAGAATTCTCCAAGATAGACCTAGGAGAAGCATCCTTCATTCTTGGAATCAAGGTCTATAAAGGTAGACCGAATAGGATGCTAGGTCTTTCATAGAAGATGTACATAGAGAAAGTGCTAAAGAGGTTTAGCATGGAAAACTCCAAGATGGGATTGGTACCCTTCAGACATAGCATTCATCTCTCCAAGAAAATGTGTTCCAACACACCAGAGGAGATTGAATGCATGAGCAAGATCCCTTATGTTTTTGCAATAGGGAGCCTCATGTATGCCATGTTATGCACACGACCTGATATAGCCCATGCTGTGAGTGTCACGAGCAGATATCAGTCAAATCTAGGAGAAGAATATTGGACTTCTATGAAATATATCCTTAAGTACTTAAGAAAAACTAAGGATATGTTCTTGGTTTTTGGTAATGGAGAACTAAAGTCCAAAGGTATATAGACTCGAATTTTATGTCCGATATAGATGATCGAAAGTTGACATCTAGGAATCTATTTGTGTGCAATGGTGGTGCTGTCAGTTGAAAGTGTTCCAAATAGACAGTAATAGCAGATTCCACCATGGAAGCAGAATACATCGCTACATTAGAAGCTGTGAAGGAGGCATTCTGATCCAAAAAGTTGGCCGCAGAGATCGAAGTGATGCCATCAGATGCCATTCCTCTGTACTATGATAATAATGATGCCATAGCCCGGCTAAGGAGCCAAGGTCTCACCAAAAATTCAAGCATATCGTGCGGCGATACCACCTCATCCGCGATTACCTCGAGAAAGTATACGTCGAGGTCAAGAGAGTCGACTCTCTATAGATAATGCGGTTAACCCACTTACAAAGCTGTTGGGCCAACAGAAGATCGAAACCCATCTTGAGAAGATGGGATTTAGATTTGTAGCCAATTGGCTTTAGGTCAAGTGGAAGTCTATTAGATATGTGTGCCCTAGAAGCCAGAATTGGCTGAAACTTGTTATACTCTTTTAAGGATAAAATTATAATTTTGACTATAAATAATAAAATGAATTATTTTCTATCACCATGTGTATTTAGTGTCTGTGATACATTCCTTGAGTTAATAGCAATGATAATTCTTATTTTTAAGAGTTAAAAATTTAAGACATGAATTTTCATTATTGACTCATAAAATACTCCTGACCGTAGGATCATCATGAGAATGATAATTGATCCAGAAGGTTGGTGTACAATCGCTTCTTTATAGTAGATGAGTCTTGAGTCTATAGTGTAGAGACACTAGAGTGAGAGTACAGATACTCGTTAGAGAATGAGGGCACTAAGCATGACCACCTCGAGCAGTCATTAGAAAGTCTACCTTCTCGTCAATGACTGGCTCGAAGCTGCACTTGTGTATCTGGTTCTTTGACTTGAGGTGCATCGACTGTTCACCTTGAAAGTGTTATAGTTTGACTACACCATGACTCGATCTCCTAGCCATTCGGAATCCTGAGGTGTATGTTGGCTATAGCATGTTCATTATAGGAATTGGATTGCACCAATAGGGAATCTATCTACCTCAGTAGATGAGGAGTAGCCCTATGATGATCATGAGAATCAAGTCCATAAGCCCATGGCCATGATAGAGTGAAATAATAGAAAGAGTTTCTATTAAGGTTTTCACATTGGACTTGAATCGAATGATTAATCATATGATGGATATTAGGATTTGACGAGCTTACCTTAACCCTAATCCAGTCGAGGCTCAAGATAGAAGAACTTAATCTCATAGATAACTGCACCGAGAGGTTCATTTTCAGTTCTAATGGTTTGCCACCATATGCTGCTAGGTGTCACTAGTAGATTTTGAGAGTAATTAGAATGATTTAGATGATCAATCATACTAGTTGTCTGAATTAGAAAAGTTCTGATCCATCAGAAGATGTTTTGATGATGTCGATGATAGAGATCGTGACATATCTTATGACCATACGGAACTGAACCTAATTGGGTCACACAAATAATGGTTTTGATTTGAATATCATCAATTGGACTAACCTAGTTTAATTGATTTGAATAATATTCAATTAGGTTCAAGGAAATCATGCTAGCGCACGATTGAGCCTAATGTTCTCCTTTAACATTCATTAAAATTTATCTCGACTGAGCCAAATGTGTTTGGGCTCACTTAGGAACCTTTACATAGTCTGACTGAAGCTTGTCCAGGTTGAAAAAGGGTTATCCTAATTTATGAGATAAATTTGAGACAACACCTACCATTTTTTGTCACCTACTAAATCTTGTCTTTTGACATTGGTCAAACATTGACTTATGACACTTAGAAATCTGCCCATATGTGATGCATCCATAGGAGAGAATATGGGGCTTTGTCCCCCTGCTAAAAAGTGGAAAGGGAGGGGGCACATGCTTTGGGAGGTGTGCACCCAAAGATGATGACTCCTAGAGTCCCATACAGATGGGACTCCAGGTTGCTTCATGCATTCTACCTAGGTGGTGCCAAAGATTTATCTTTGACCAATCTTAGCACCACGTAAGGAGGTTCCAGAGGGACTCTAATCTGATTGGATCAGATGATGTCATCCCACCAATCAGATTTTGATCTGATTGCACAAAGAGCCATGATTGGTCGGGATGATGTGGCACTGCATGGCGCAGCAGGATCTATATAAATCCTGTCTACGCCTAGGATTTAGATCCTTTGCCCTTTGCCCATGCCATATATTCCCTCTCCCTCTCTCTGATTCTCTATCTCCTCTTCATGCCTAAAATGTTTTGGGCTTCAGTTTGGTGCGATCCAAGCAAGAGAAAGACGACGAGAAAGGAAGAAGGCAGCACTTCTGCGAGAGATGACACATGATCTTCAAAAGAAGTTTTAAAGATCTTCAAAATTAGATCCAGATTTGATCATTAGAGAAGTGATAAATAGAGGTCAGGCACTTGTGTGGCTTGATCCAGAACCTCAAGGAGACATCAGGATCATCACAGGGTAATTAGATTACCCGCAATAAGGTAAAATTAAATTAGATTTAATTTATCCTTTATTTTATTTTATTTTCTTTTATTAGATCAATAATATCAGATCAAAAAAGTCTCAGATCTGATCTGGATTCAAGAGAAAAAATTTTAAAATATCTCTCTTGATCCAATCAGATCTGAACAAACCTGATCCAAAAAACTAAGTTTTTCCTTCAACAGTTAGCCATGGTTATCGCCGTCAGGCAAGGTCTCCACAAGACTTGGCATCCTATCAGACTTTGATAGGTGAGGGTTTGCTCCTAACATAAGTTCTCCTACTCTCGAGTTTGAAATTTGAAGGAAGGAAGTAAAGAAATGTGAATGCCAGAATGCCAATATCCTTTTCCTCATTTTGTGCCCATCGAAAAGATGATTTTGGCATTTACCACGCTGGCACCGAAACTTTTTAAATACGAGGTGATCCAAAAAGATAAATTTTGAAACCTCCATTAGAACGTTGCTCGAGGTATGATGCAATAAAAGTTTCGTCCGTTGCCACTTCTCTACCATAATGGACAAGATACGTGTCAACCTGAGGTTGGTCCATGAAGACCTGCAATCGAGACTGCCTCAGACTCTTGCGATTATTTAAGCTCATCCTTTCCCTCTTGGGTTTCAATTCACCCTAGTTTCTTTTTTTTTCTCTCTAGTCTTCATCTCCTTCTTGCTCCAGAGTACCAGTGCCTTCCACCATCTCCTTCGATTCTCAAGGGTCCCCTCATTCGATTGTCATCAAGCTTGCCGTCTCTCTGTTCTCTCCCATTGACTTAGGTTAGTTCCTGAATCCTTCTTTTTGATTATTCTTATCTTTTAGCATCTTTGTCCATCTGGTTTTTTTGCGAGAGTCTCAAATCTTATTTTTCTTGATTTTTCAGAGAAAATTTTCCACTTTAGTTTGATGCACATGTCCTCTGAAGGATCCTGATCGACTTGGTCTCAAAGCTCAGCTCACTTGGCATTGATGGATCTTCTCCATAAGAATTTCAAACCTGTAGAAGTATCTCAACCATCCTTCATCCCTAATACCATCTCTTGTAAACTTTGGCCTAAAGACCTTTCATTGATTAGGATCCAGTTTGGAATCCTTTTTGAGTATGAGCTTGAACTACCCGAACCTAGCGATCGAGCCTATTTCCCTCCTCCTGGCCAAACTTATTTGTATATTGAAACCCTCCATGCAGGATTTCGACTGTCGATACCTTCTTTTGTAGTACCTCTATTTAAGTTCTTAAACATTTTCTTTATCGCTGTGGCACCGAATTCATTTAGGTTCATCATAAGATTTCTCTCTTTGCATGTTATAGCCGACGTCCAACCTTCCATCTCCTTATTTCGTAACTTCTTTACCTTCAAACACCATCCGACCGTCAAAAATTGATGGTATGTCACTCCCTAGTTCGGCAAGAGAGGATTACTCAAGGGTGCTCCCTCTTCTATTCATAACTGAATGGAGAAGTTCTTCTTCATCTCGTATCCTTCTTTAGAGCTAGGACTTTCCTTCTAGGGAGACAAAAGATTCAATCCATCAAGCTTCTGGACTTGAGAAAGAGGATCGGGACTCGACTAATAAACTAAAGAATTACCAAGCTCCCCCAATTTCAAGGTTGCTAGATGATCAGACCTTATTCAACTTTGGTCGCAGTCCTCTTAATCCGCTAGATAGTCCTCTATAACCTGCCAATCGTACATGGCCCCCTTTCTTTTTCTAACTTTAACTTTTTTTTCTTTTTACCATAGTGATGACTCCTGAGGAGAGAAATCTCCTGTCAAAGGGGATCACATCCTTGAAGAGAAAGGGCAGAGCCACTGAGGAGCCATCGAAGAAGGCTCGCACCAAAGAACCAATCCCGACCATGCCAATCTAGGCCACGCCCACCCTCGAAACTACTACAATAGTACCGAGCCCGACCTTGCCCAATGAGGACACCATCCTTGCACCTCTTGATCAGGGTGAGGTTGCTAAGAAGAAGAAGGGGAAGAAGAAGGTTGTCAAAAAGAAGATAAGAAGGATGATTGGGAACTCGGGTGGTGAAGGCTTCGACTAGGAGCAATCTTTTTTGGATGACCAGAAGGTCGTTCAATCTTTGTTGAGGGACAGCATCCTTCTGTACATCATCGATAAGATGGTTTAGATGGAGGATGTGGAGAGGTTCGACGAGTCTTTCACTACCTTCCTGGAGGTAACCAACTTTTTCGAATTTGATCAAATGCGGGGTGCGCTTCCAGAGTTCTGACTCAAATTTTTTTTTGTCCTGCAACTGGGGTAATACTTGTTTGCCCATTTGAAGGTAGCCAATCTCCACCAGGCCAAGGCTTCCAAAGCCCTTCAAGAGGCTCAAGTGGAGAGTGAAAGGGTTAGGGCCGAGGTTGACCATTTGAAGGTGGCCTCAAAGAAATAGACTGCAGAAGTCGAAAACCTTCGGGAGGCATTATAGAAAGAAGAGAAAGCTTCTATGGGGTTTAGGGCAGCCTTGACCCTTTCTAAGGATAGAAGGAGGAGGGCCGAAGAGGAGGTCGGTGCCGAGAGTGAGCGGGCTGTCGAGGTCTTCAAGTCTTCCAAAGCAATGGAGGATATTAAGATTGCTTTCGCCTAGGAAGCTTTCTTAGAGGGGTTCGAGATCTACATGAGGAGGTTGCAAAGAACTTCCTTGAGGTAAACCTCGACCTTCTGACATATGAACCTAGTGAGGAAGCCGGTCCCTCCAATGCTGGTGCTGCTTCTCCCACCGCTGAATTTGTCCCGGGTGCTTCTGAGCCCGCAGCTGAGCTTTTGAGTCCATTCTCGAGCTCGAGGTTGCCAATGATGTATTGACCTCGCTTGCTTCTACACTGACCGAGGTCTAAAACTTTTTATCAACTTATACTTTTCTTCTCTTTTTTTTTTCAATGTATACTAAATGTTTTGTGAAATGAAATCAAACTTTCTTTTCTTTACACTTGTGTCATGGTGGATGTTATTCAGAATCCTTTCAGTGATCATAGTCAAGGCCAGTCATCTTCAAATGATGCTGAGCCACTACCTTAAGTCATCCCTCTGAAACCCATAATCAAAATTTTAAAGAGGAAGACTCATCATCTGAAGAAAAAGTTGAAGAAGATGGAAGACAAACTTTAGAGATCTAGGAAGAATGCTTCAGAGACGACGATTGAGGTCACTCATCACTGCAAGCTACACATGAAAGATTTCGTGAGCTTCACTATTAAGAAATATAATTTCAAGAAAGAGCTGGCCGAGCTTAAGAAAAATGCCAGTGATAAATCTTGGGCATTGACTGTGAAGATCAGCTCCCTCGAAGTTGAGCTCAAGATGATGAAAGAGAAGATTTAACCATTGGAGGAGAGTTTGCCATGGTCATCCGACAAAGTCTAGTATGAATGGGATTGGTCTCAAAGGTTCTCTGCACTCCAGAAGTAGCTGTTTAATGCCATGTCTACCTATGAGACCTATCGATTGGGCTGGTGTGAAAAAATATCTAAGCTTAAGCAGCAGCTCCGAATTGCTAATAGTGAGGTGGCTTGGCTTCAATAGCAGCTTACCAACAGTTATCAATCTAGCACAAGTAGGGAGTCGAAAGAGATTTCCTCCTTCAAGAAGATCGTGGGTGAACTTTTAGAATCAATTGAAATTGAGAAAGTCAAAGTTCAGCGATTGAAGCTTCAATTGGTTTGCAAACAGCAAGCCATCAAAGATGCTAAGGCTGAATCTGATGTTTTGAGGAAAAAGGCTATGGGCATCAGAAGAGAATTACCAAAGGACTGACTGGATGTTCCATGATAACTTGATAAAAAAAAAGAGCTCGAGGAAGAGATTGTTAGCCTTAAAGAATCCTTGGTGATGGCCAGTAGTCTGAAGTCCGAGGAATCAGATCCCTCTTAGATCTTCGGCTTTTTCTTTCTTTCTTTTATAATCGATATTGTAGGTCTTTATTTTGTACTTGACTTTGACTTTAATGAAATAATATCTTTCCTCATTTTTGTCCTATGTGAATTGAATATCTGTTGACAACTCTATTTTTTTTTCTTGATGGGGCTGGTCTTTAATCTATTCCCCCCTCAGGATGAGGTCTTCATCTTGCTCTTGATGAGGTAGATTTTTACTTCTATCAGGTCAAGATCTTCCACCTATCTTAGGCAATCGAAGGTCCTTATTCATGTCAGAACGAGGTCTTCCCCCATCTTGGATGTCAGGACAAGACTCTCCTCTTATTCCTGACATGGTTAGTATTCACTTTTGTTAGGATGGGGTTCTCCTTCTATTCCTAATAATGAGGTAGGGGCATAGAAGGGCTGCTGGAAGGGCCTCTCTCCTTATCCTATCAAAGACAATGGGGTCTTTGCCTTGCTCAGGTTACGATAGGATTCTCCTTCTATTCCAAATAGGATGGTAGGAGCACAGAAGGGCCATTGGAAGGGCCTCTTCCCTCATCCCGTCTTAGACAATGGGGTCTTCATCTTGCTCAAGTTAGGATGAGATTCTTCTTCTATTCCTAACAGAATGGTAGGGGCACAAAAACACCATTGGTAGGGCCTCTCCCCTCATCCCATCTTAGGCAATGGGATCTTCATCTTGCTCAAGTTAGGATGAGGTTCTCCTCCTGTTCCTAGCAGGGCAGTCGGAGCACAGAGAGCCATTGGAAGGGCCTCTCCCCTCATCCCATCTTAGACAATGGGATCTTCATCTTGCTCAAGTTAGGATGAGGTTCTCTCCTGTTCCTAATAGGGTAGTAGTGGCATAGAAGGGCCATTGGAAGGGCCTCTCCCCTAATCCCTATTGTCATCCACAACGTTCCAGGCATCACCTAGTTCTAATGCCAAATTATAGACCCATGATATCACTCGAATGCCAATCATCCTTGACATCATAAGCACCGATATTATATTGCAGAAGCTCCTGATCTTTAGCATGGATCTGAAGAAACCTGTGACGTTCTCTATGGGTAGCACACCATCGATCCTCTACCTAGATCTGTGATGGGGCGCCTCCCTCCTTGGGCTTGAGGGAGACGCCCCTCTTCTCTAGGGCTTCTTCAAGAACCCTAGGGCAGCAACTTTAGAGAGAAGAGAAGAAGAGAGTTGAGGGAGAAAAGGTCTATATTGATTCTAACCTTATTGTAATAGTTACAATATCCTGATTTATTTATCCTAGAGTTTCAGTATTGAGTTGGCTAAGTTACACTGGGTTAGATTAGTCTGAAACTGAGCTGATCTAGTTCTGTGCCATGCCAATAGTTTCGAATGTGTAGCTCTCTATTTTATCTGTGCTCCGAGACTTAGCTGACCCAGTTTTGGACTGAGCCGGCTAACCTATGGAAAATCCTTTTTGTGCACCTTCAAGCTCTGGCTTTGGTTTTTTGCTCCACCTTGTGTCCCAGGTCTCTGAAGTACCAACCAAGTCCCATGAGGCCCTCAATATCTAAACCTCAAGCCCATGAAGAGCTACATGCCGCCTCCATCCTATGATAACTCCTGTCCTAGCCCTAGGACCACACCTATCTTGCCTCTTTGGAGCCCTCATCCTGACTCCGCCCGTGGCCTCCCAAGGCTTGGGAGCACCACACCACCTACAATCTCCACCTTAGTGCACCCAAGCCTTGGCACACCTGGCTACATCCTCCTGCATGATCTTGCTATCCCTGCATGTCTTGATAGCCCCTCATGCTCACTTTGCCACTGCCATTCTTCTTCAGCTACTGAGCTTTCTTTGAGGCATTCGGGATGACCGCCTCCATCGCTGAAGTCCTTGGCTTGTTCCTTTGCACCATCTTTGAAGTTGTAGGTATCATTCTGCTTGACAACTGCATCACTTATCTTGGACTTCCCTAGAGATCATGCAATGTTCCTTTATAGACACTCATCGCATATCTTGATGCTCCACCTAACACTATCCCTTCAGAGCCATGCTTGTCTCCCTACACAATCCTTTCCACCTAGATCTGTACAGCCTTGGCACTGGTGCTAGGATATAGGTCCTCCCTCTGTACCCCTTTTTTCTGAACCCATGTCACAGCTTCCTCCACCCGTGATGCCACCTCTGTCCAGTGTTCCACTTGAAGCTGAAGTCCCCCTGATGCTGCAGAAGCCGACTCTGTCTTTGAGTCCCCCGAGGCCAACCACCCAATGCTACATTGTTGGGCCTACCGCTGTATCTCGAACACCATCGCTACACCTTCGGACCCTCTTCACTTCGCTGACCTATCCGAAACCCTCTCAGATACACCGCACCATACGGGCTCCTCCAAGACCATCAAGATTTCATCCGAATCTTCACTTTCAGTGATTGAACCCTAAAAAATTCCAACCTAGTCATTCTCTTCAGCCTCTACACTAGCCATCACTACAGTTGCACCTAAAGAACCATCCCCCAGTTGAACCACGATGCTTCCTGGTGCTCCTATCGACGAAACCTGATCCATGATACTCCTGACTGCCTGAGAACTCCTGGTGCTCTCTGAGACCTCCTAACTCTTCTTGAAATCTACACCCAGTCTCCTTAAGATACCGTTGACACTCTCTGCTGAGATACACTCCTCAGCTGCTACACCATCGAGCCTCTCTCAGCCCCTGTGCCTCTAGGGAAGTGCTCCTACAGCACTCCAGCGATCCCTGACTCATCTCTATGCCACTCTACAACCGTCCAACCCTAACCTGCTGGACCTCCATGGATCATCCATCTCCATCACTCTCAAGGCTCCATAAATTCATGCTCTGATCGAATCACTGAATACATCTCCGACTACTTCCCCATCTTCTAGACACCAAAGGATATATAGTCGCTTGTTCAGCCTTCCTTCGACCATTAACCCTTAGAAAACCTCTCTTTAACAGTCCTACACTACCCATCTTCCTAGAGAACCCTGATACTCTCTACTGAGATACCTCCCTCGACTACTGCATCGCTGAGCCTCTCTCAGCCCTGCATTTTCAGGAAAATACTACTGCAGCACTCTAGCGCTCCCTGCCTGTCACATAATCATCATACACCCTAGCCTTTCTACCAAGACCAATCAGTAATCATGCATCAAATCCTTCCACCTCAAAAGAATTCCTTCCTGTTAAACCTCTCAACCTCCACCTTCAACCCGCTGCTTTTGGTTGGTCAAACCATCGCAATACAAGGTAGATTTGAGACATACAGTGGAATCTTTGTGCAGATTTCTGATTTCATTTTGTATGACTTCTTCTTTTCTCCCATACACCATTAAGCTCTGAAACTTGGCTCTGATACCATATTATCGTCCACAACATTTTAGGCATCACCTTGCTCTGATGCCAAATTATAGACCCATGATATTGCTCGAACACCAATCATCCTTAACATCACAAGCATCGATATCATATTGTGGAAGCTCCTGATCTTTAGCACGAACCTGAAGAAACCTGTGACATTCTCTATGGGCAGTACACCATCAATCCTCCTCCTGGATCTATGATGGGGCACCTCCCTCCTTGGGCTTGAGGGAGACGCCCCCCTTCTCTAGGGCTTCTTCAAGAACCCTAGAGTGGCAACTCTAGAAAGAAGAGAAGAAGAGAGTTGAGAGAGAAAATGTCTGTATTGATTTCAATCTTATTGTAAAACTTACAATATCCTGGTTTATTTACCCTAGGTTTCCACATGAGCCCTAATAAACCCTAGCTCAAAAACTCTCCTAGGATAACCCAACCCATACATGAATTAGCCCCTTGAATCATGCCTTAAGACCCTTAAAATCATCCTAAATTCTAGCCCAAAATAGACCCTCGCATAACTCTGCCAGCACACTAAGCCGGCTCAGTCTTAACACTAAGCCGGCTAAGTTCCACTAGGTTGGCTCAGTCTGAAACTGAGCTGGCCCAATCCTGTGTCGTGCCAGCAGTCCCAAATGTGCAACTCTCTATTTTGTCTATACTCTGAGACTTAGCTGATCCAGTTTTGGACTGAGCCGACTAACCTGCAAAAAATTCTTTTCTTGCAGCTTTCAAGCTCCGGATTTGGTTCCTTGCTCCACCTTTGGTTTCTTGCTCCACCTTATATCCTAGGTCTCCGAGGCACCAACCAAGCCCATTGAAGCCCTCAATATCTGAACCTCAAGCCCGTGATGAGCAACATGCCACCTCAACCCTAGGACAACTTCTGTTCTAACTCTAGGACCACACCTATCTTAGCCTCCCCAGAGCCCTCACCCTAGCTCCGCCCATGGCGTCCCAAGGCATGGGAGCACCACACCACCTACAATCCCATCTTAGATGATGGGGTCTTCATCTAGCTCAAGTTAGGATGAGGTTCTCCTCCTATTCCTAGTACGATGGTAGGGACACAGAAGGCCATTGGTAGGACATCTCCCCTCATCCCATCATAGGCAACAGGGTCTTCATCTTGCTCAGGTTAGAATAAGGTTCTCCTCTTATTTTCTAATAGGATAGTAGGGGCACAGAAGTACCATTGGAAGGGCTTCTCCCCTCATCTCATCTTAGATAATGGGGTCTTTGTCTTGCTTAAGTTAGGATGAGGTTCTCCTCCTATTCCTAATAGGATATCAGGGGCATAGAAGGGCTGTTGGTAGGGCCTCTCCCCTCATCCCATCTTAAGCAATGGGATCTTTATCTTGCTCATGTTAGGATGAGGTTCTCCTCCTATTTTTAATAGGACAGTAGGGGCATAGAAGGACCATTGGAAGGACCCTCCCCACATCCCATCTTAGATAATGGGATCTTCATTTTCATTTAAGAATGAAGTTCTGTTGAGTTGTTTCCTATCATTATATAATTTTGCACCAAAAGATAGAGATATTGAAAAGTGAAAGTTTTATTAAAGTAAAATTGCTGGAAATACATCCGCAAATTCTTCGAATTTTAGGGTCATAGGAGTATTGTTCCTCCGAGCTCCTTCAAGTAATATGTACCAGGATGGATGACCTCTTTGACTTCATATGGGGCTTTCCAATTTGGAGTAAGCTTTTCTTGATTTTTAGATTGCAAAATAGCAGCTCGTTGAAGTACCAGGTCTCCCACTTTGAATATTTTGTCTTTGACCATTAAGTTGTAGTAGCGAGCTGCTTTCTGCTTGTAAGCCACCATCCGAACTCGAGTTTCTTCCTTTTTTTCTTCCAATAAGTTGAGGTTAGCCCTAAGATCTTGTGAGTTCTGCTGCTCACTAAATGCCATAACTTGTACTGATAGAAGTTTAAGCTTTATTGGGATGACAACTTTTATCTCGAAGGTCAAGATGAATGGAGTCTTCCTAATTGGCAATCTTTGGAGAGTTTGATATGCTTAGAGTACATGATAGTTCATCTACCTAAGTCCCTTTAGCCTTATCAAGTCTTGCTTTGATTCCCTATAGCAGGGTTTTGTTAGTTACCTCGGCCTCGTCGTTTGCCTGTCGATGAGCTATTGATGTAAAATTATGAGATATATTTAGATCTTCACATAACTCAATGAATTTTGCTCCAGTAAACTGCCACCCATTATCTATTATGAGGGTTCGAGGTAAGCCGAATCTACAAACAATGGACCTTCAGATGAAATCCTATACTTTGGCTTCAATAATTTTAGCTAGGGGTTTGGCCTCAATCCATTTGATAAAGTAGTCAATTGCAACCAAAAAGAACTTTCATTATCTGGATGCCATCGAAAAGGGACCGAGTATATCCATCCCCTATTGTGCAAATGGCCAAGGAGTGCTCACGGGGGTAAGCTTGGATGCAGACTATCTCTGAATACTAGCATTTTTCTGACAACAATCACACTTTCTAACATAGTCCAGAAAATCTCGATATAAGGTCGGCTACTAATAACCTTGCTGAAGTTGCTTTTGAGATAAAGATCGAGCTCCCAAATGACTCCTGTAGATTCCTTCATGCACTTCTCATAATGCAAAGTTAGCTTTGGAAGGTTGGAGATATTTTAAGAGTAGTAGTGAATACAATCTTTTGTACAATTTGCCTTCATAGAGAACATACCGGGAGGCCTAATTTCTTAATTTTTGAGCTTTTTTTGGATCTTGAGATAGGACTCCATCTTTGAGGTAAGTGACCAGTGGATCAATCCAGCTCAGCTCATGCTCAACCTGCATCATAGACTATGGTTCTTCCAAACTCGGATATTTTAGGACTTTAAAGAAGACTTCCTTAGGCAGTTCGACTGGAGCCAGTGTGGCCAATTTAGAGAGAAGGTTGGCACTGATATTTTTTGCTCTTGAAATCTATCGAATGCTGAAACTTTTGAAGGTCAGAGTCAAATTCTTCACTTTCTCGAGATACTTTATCATACTTTCCTCCCGAGCTTCATAACTGCCGCTAAGTTATCCGACCATCAATTGAAAATTACCGTATACTTGGAGTTGGTTTGCTTCCAATTTCTTAGCTATCCTTAATCCAGCTATTATAGCTTTATATTCGTCTTATTATTTATTGTAGAAAACTTGAAGCATAGCATATATTTAGTGATGACTCCCTCTGGGTTCATCAGGATCAATCCAGTGCCTATGCCTAAAGCATTGGATGAGCCCCTTTAGGGAGCTCGACCTTTTCTTCAAAGGAGCTCAGCTATAACCATGGAATGCTGACCTCACTCTATTTCAGTTCAACCTCATCTGGGATAGTGCATTCTACTATAAAATCTACCAGTATTTGAGCTTTAATTGACAGTCGAGGCTAAAAATTGATGTCAAACTCTATGAGTTCAATTGCCCATTTTGCGATTCTTCCAGAGGTATCTGTTAAGTGAAGAACTGCCTTGATTAGTTAATTGGTGAGGAGAGTTATGGTGTGCCCCTAAAAATAAGGTCAGAGTCTCTAGGCTGCAATCAGTAGAGCATAAGTTAGTTTTTCTAACTTAGTGTACCTGATTTCAGCATCCCTCAAGACTTGACTTATGTAGGAGATCCGCTACTGTACTTTCACTTCTTCTTTGATGGGGACTATCGCAAGGACTATAGGAGAGATCGCTAGGTATAGAAATAGTTCTTCCCTAGGTTCGAGCTTGGCCAATAGAAAAGGTGAGCTGAGATAGCTTTTGAGTTCTTTGAACGCTTGTTGACACTCTACGATCTAGTAGAAGTTCTTTGGTTGCTTGAAAACTTGAAAGAAGGGCATACACTGTTCGGCCAACTTTGAAACAAAGCAATTCAGAGCTGCTACCTTTCCCATTAAGCACTAAAATTCTTTTATTGACTCTAGAGCAATCATCTCTTGGATAGCCCGAATCTTCTCCGAATTAGCCTCAATCCTGCATCTTAACACCATAAACCCTAAGAACTTTTCTGAGGTCATGTCGAAAGCACACATGATTGGGTTCAGCTTCATCTTGTACTTTTGGAGGGTGCCGAAGGTCTCCTTAAGATCAGCTATGTGATTTATCGAGGTTTGGCTCTTGACAAGCATGTCATCTACATAAACCTCCATGTTGCGGTTGATCTGCTCCTTAAACATCTTATTGATGAGGTGCTGGTATGTTGCTATATTTTTGAGCCCAAAGAGCATAACCCTATAACAATAAAAACCACAGTCAGTAATAAAAGTGGTTTTCTCCTTATCCTCTGGTGCCATCCAAATTTCATTATAGCCAAAGAAGGCATCCATGAAGGTGAGGAGCTCATGACCTGAGGTTGTGTCTGCCAGTTGATCAATTCTGGACAAGGGATAACTATCTTTGAATAGATATTGTTCAACTTGTTGAAGTCTATGCACATCCTCCACTTGTCATTCACCTTCTTGACAAGGACCACATTAGAGATCTAGTTCAGATAGGAGACTTCTTGGATGAATCTAGCCTTGAGAAGCTTGTCGACTTCTACAATGGCCTTCTATCTCTCTAGGGCATGGCTGCACACCTTTTCTTTCACTGATCGATGTTTGGGATCAACAGCTAGATAGTGTTCAATGACATTGACATCAATTCCTGGCATGTCTGTGGGGATTCAAGCAAAAACATCTGCATTTCCCTGTAGAAACTCAATGAGCTATTCTCATATCTTCTCTTTTAGATTAGAGCCAATCTATACAGTGTAGTCTTTGTTTCCATCATCCAAAGGGATAGAGATAAGATCTTCCATGGGTTCTCCCCGTTCTTTTGTAAGATCATCCTAGGCATCCAATCCATCAATTGGGCAAGGGTTAGACTGCTCACCCCTTTGCAGGACAATTGAGTAGCAATGTCTCACCAAAGCTTGGTGTCTCCTAACTTCTCCAATCCCATAATTTGTTGAAAACTTCATATTTAAATAGTAGGTTGACACTATTGCCCAAAGTGCATTTAGGCTAGGTCGGCCAAGAATTGCATTGTAAGTAGATGGAGCTCTTACTATCAAATAATCTATATGCACCCTGGACTGCCTCGAATATCGTCCTGTAGCCATAGTTAAAGTTATCACACGTTCAACTGAAACTGCATCACCAGTGAAGCCGACCAATGAAGAATTCATTTGGTCCGATTCGGTTATTAGGTATAGACATTTAAGAGAAAGCACCATAAAATAAGATATCAGCAGAGCTTCCATTATTAATAAGAACATGGCATACATCATAGTTTGTAGTGTTTAAAGAAACTACAACCACATCGTGGTGCAGAAATTAAATCCCTTGAGCATCTTCTTCAGTGAAAGTGATAGGTTCTTCAGTCCTCCGCCTTTTAGCCGACCCCTCGGATCCACTACCTTCCTCTCACCAAAGCACCCCAGAGATGGTATTGATGATGCCGAAGGTGGCCGATGTCCTTATTGCTCCTCCCTCCTTGGTGGTTCTAGTTGTGGTAGTATCCTCGATGATTTTTTCTTGTCTTAGGCCGACATCACTAGAATCGATCAAGCCAACCTTGTCCAATGAGCTTCTCAATCTCATCTTGGAGCAGGATGCATTCTTCTATATCGTGATCGTGGTCATGATGGTAGAGGTGGTACTTATTTGGATTGTGCCTACCCGGATGAGTGCGCATCCTCTCCGACCTTAGCACCTGCTGTTTGATCTTCATTAGTACTCGAGTTTTTGGAGCATTGAGGGGAGCATAGTTGTGGAACCTTCTGGGGGGAGAGCTCCCTCATGCCCTTCTGTCAGGGCTCCTTTGATGGCGAGCTCGAGGAGGAGTTCGGGCTTGCTTATGCTCAGAAAAAGTCCAAGAGCATGGTTGTACTTCATTCGGCTTCTCTTCAACTGTAGGCTTGCTAGACTCGCCTGCCTGCCTCACCCTTATAGCTTTCTCATCCTTCAGCTTGAAGGCTTCTTCAGCTCGAACATAGCCTTTAGTTCGAGCTAGTAGATCAGTAAAATTCCTAGGATACTTCTTTTTCATGGAGAATAGTAAATCATTCTTATGAAGGCCGCCCTTCAGTATGGCCATGGCAATGTATTGGTCCAAATTTTGGACCTCTAGTGCAGCGGCATTGAAGCGATTAATATAAGCTTGGATGGACGTTCCTTTCTACTACTTGATATTAATGAGGGAGTCTGAGCCTCGCCTTGGACATCAGCTATTGGCAAAATGAGCCATAAACTAGTGGCTTATTTGGTTGAAAGAGAAGATCGTACCCAATTTTAGAGTCGAGTATCAGTTTCTCGTTGCTTTCTTTAGATTGGATGGGAAAGCTCGGCATGAAATGGCATCTGGCATACCATGGAGCAGCATTATGGTTTGGAAGGCCTCCAAGTGATCGATCAGATCAGTGGTCTAATCGTAGCTCTCGAGTTGAGAGAGCTTGAAGGTCGATGGGATCGACTCCTGCATGATTCTCTTGGAGAAAGGAGGGTTAGTGTAGATGTTATCGTGGTTAGCTGGGCAGCATGGTGGAGCTCCTTAATTCACCAATCTATTTCTTGAAGTTTTTGATTGAGGGTCTGATCTCGATCATAGATCTTGGAGGGTTTTTGACTATAGATGAAGAAGATTTTCTCCAGAGAGGAATTATGATCGAAATAGGAGCTCTCTGCTCTCTGCTTCTCCTTCTCAGTGTTGATGGGTTTGCTGATCCAAGTATGCTTCCTTGGGACTAGTTCTTGACATCTTGATGAGGGTTTTTTCAATCAGACTACCATTGGAGGTTGCTGCATGGCATACATCAATTCGATGAGATCTCGAACCTACTATACCAGCAGGTTGAACTGCTCTGGATCCACCATTATCGCTAGTGGAGGAGGTTGCGGTGTCGGTGATGGTGTTGAAGCAAGTAGAATTGGCTCAGATCTGATGGTAGAGATAGTGGATCTTCGAGTGGTCATATTCTTTGGAGTCATTCTTGAGACTGAAAAATGTCAAATAGAGATGAACCTTGAGAGATTAAAAGAAGAGAGCAAACAAATTTGATGGAGCACTCCTTTTAGAACAAGGGCTCGTGTGCCCTTCCTCTAGCGCCAATCCTGTTGGTGCAGAATTTGGTTGATGCCAGATCAAACTGGTGTTAGGAAAGAAGAGGTCACCACTGGTGACCTATAAAATAAAGTTCCATTCGAAGTTGGGGGTGGTGGCTTCGGTAGGACCCTCCGATGATCAAGTTAGCTCTTCTGGCCAATAAAAATGGAATACTTAGAAAATTGATGAGCAGAGTAATGAGAAGGAGAAAAAGAGCTTAGAGAAAACATATCTGGAGGATTCTTTTTATAAACGGAGCTTATAACTAACTAATGGTGACAGTCGTAGCTGCCTGATAGTGTGCTATTCAGGATCACGTGGAGTTTTTTATGGAGGATAGTATCCATTATTGCGACGTGCCAACCTATTGGATAGAATGCTTAGAGCTAGGTTGGAGCACCTATCGATAATGAAGAGCTTCATACCATAATAGTTCTGAAGAAGTTCGAACTTCTTCAAGGTTATCCATATAATGATCAGTTTGCCTCAAGCTAGGAGCTGAATCCGCATAGAGGATGAGATCCTTCTAGGCGATAGTAAGAAATTCGATTGGAGGGAGCTTGCTTGGGTGATTGGATGACTAGAAGGAGTTTAACTATAAGGAGCCTGCTTGGGTGATTGTAAGGAGCTTACTTGGGCGACTAGAAGGAGTTCGACTGGAGGGAGCCCCTTGGATGATTGGAAGGAGCTTGTCTATTAATCAAAATCAATTTATTTATAAAGAGTTTAGCTCGAGGAAATCATCCGATGGGAATACGACTAGAGGAGATCATCTGAAAGAGGTCTGACTAGAGAAGATCATCTGGAAGGGGTGCGACTGGAAGTGATTGTCCAGAAGAGGTGTGACTGGGGGAGATCGTCTGAAAAGAGACTAGTGGAGAAGTCCAGTAGGTGTATGTTGGAGGAGTCCGATAGACTGGAGGTTGGAGGGAATTCACCTTCTAAGTGGCTGTCTGGCAATTGAGAGGAGTTTGGCTGATGAGAGAACTCAGTCGACAGTCATAGATGGTGGACAATTAGGATACTCTTGCAACTCATCCATTCGTTTGAAGCTCGGCCATTCTCGGGGTCGTCTAAAGGCTAATAAGGGGGATAGGACCCTTTTGCCTGCAAATTCAAAATTCTTGATATGAGAATTTAGACATCCTCTACTCTTTATAGGTTATCGAAGTTCATCTAGGGAGAGGCTCTTCGTCAAGCCAGATTGTGTCGGGTTTGAACACTTGATTGCTTAGAAGATTGCCATCTAAAGGGAAATCCTGATTTTCTGGATCAGGTTCGTTCAGATCTGATCAGATCAAGAGATATATTTCAAAATTTTTTTTCTTTGATCTAGATCAGATTTGAAATATTTTAGATCTAATTCTTATTATTTTTAATTAATTAAAAATAAATAGTATTAATCACATTTATTTCCTTGAAGGGGTTAATCCTATACGTTTGATGATCCTATAAGTAGTGCGAAGGTTCTGAGATATAGCCACGCAAGTCCGCTGGCCCTACCGATATCCACTCAAGCTGAGATCTAGAGATCCTTTCTTTCTCTATCAACGTCTCCAAAAATTAAATCGGTCTAATCTGGAGGATCTTTCAAAAACATCATTCGAAGATCAGCAGTCGTCCTTTACAAACAGTGCAGCCTTCTAGCTTTCAGTCGCCTTTCTCTTCGTCTGACGCACCAACCAAGGTCCAAAACTCCTTTTGGATGTCGGAGAGGAGAGGGAGAGGTGGGTTTGGCATGGACGGAGGAAGAGGAGAAGCACCTTGGGGCATGGGATTTGTTATGCTCTTTGAGTTGGGTGCAAGGGTCTTACTTTCATAGCACTCAGCATGATCCAATCACTCTTTCCCAACCATCACAACTTTTATGAAATCGATCTAATCGTTGGTATATCGCGGGTGGGAATAGATCCCCTAGATTCTCCTTAGAGGGCACCTAAGATCAATCAAAGTGTTCTCTAGGAGAACTCTAATCGAAATCCAAAAAGGAGCATGGAGTTCCCTATCCAATAGGGACTCTGAGCGCCTCCAGCTTGGGCACAAGCCAAGGGTGGTGTGGCGCCTCCTCCCTTGCCAGGTTCTGCAGGGGATAGGCTCCACCAGCTCTCCAAATAGGGCATACACATGACAAAAGTCCAAAGTTTCAATCGGTCAATCATTTGACCAGTCAAAAGTTCAACTTTTGACACAAAGTCAAAGTACGACGAAATGGTAGGTGACCAAAATGGCAAGGTAATCGTCTTACAGAAATAAGACAAAACCTTTTCTGACTTGGACAAGCTTCCAGTCAGACAAAGTGAAGGGCCTTAAATGGAACAAACTCTTTGCTCAGTCAGGATAGAGCCTATTTATGATAGTAAAAGAGAACGTTTAGGTTCAATCGAGTGCTAAGCACGACATTTTCTAAGAAACCTAATTGAATCTCATTCAGATCAATTTGAACTGGATTGGTTCAATTGAATGATCACCAGTTCAAACCTTGTTGTTGTGATCCAGTAGGTTCAGTTCTGGCATGGTATGGGATATTCATGATCTCTATCATCAACAATCATCGAAACTCCTTTCGATGGGATCAGAATCTTCTGATTTGAACAGCTACAATGATCAATCATCTAAAAATCATTCTAATTGCTCCCAAAATCCACCAGTGATACCTAGCAGTATATGGGGCAACCCATTAGAGCTGAATGTGAACCTCTTGGTGCAGTAGCTGTGTGATTTAAGTTTTCTATCTGAAGCCCCGATCAAGATTAGGATTAGGTGAACTCGCAAACCCTAGTCTATGCCATATGTTGTAATCATTCGATTTCAAGTCCCAAATGTAAAAACCTAAATAAGAAACTTTTCTTTTTATTTCACTTGCATGCCATGGATTAATGGACTTGTTCTCATTGATCATCAATAGGGCGTGCTCCTCTACCACGAGGTAGAATAGATTCCATCTTGATGCTATCCAATTCCTACAATGACATCTATAGGCAACGTAACACCTCAGGGTCCCATATGGCTAGGAGACTCGAGTAATGGTGTAGTCAAACTATACACCCCTCAGGGTGAATTACCGATGCACCTCTAGGTTAAAGAACCAGACACACTACTGTAGCATCGGAGTCAGCCAATGAATGGAAGGGATAGACTTCCAAATGACTACTCGAGATCGTCCGCTCAATGCCCTCGGTTCCATACTAACAAGTATCTGTACTCTCAGCTTTGGTGTCTCCACACCATAGACTCAAGACTCATCTACTAAGAGAAGGCATTGTACACCAACCTTTCCAGATCAATCACTATCCTCGTGATGATCCTAATGGTCGGAAGCATTTTATGAGTTAATAATGATTATTCATGTCTTAATTTTCAACTCTTGAAAATATGAATTATCATTACCATTAACTCAAAGGATGTATCACAGACACTAAGTACACATATGTGATAGAAAATAACCTATTTTATCGATATTAGTTAAAATTATAATTTTGACCCTAGAAGTGTATTACAAGTGTCAACCAATTCTGACTTCTAGGGCATATATATATCTAACAATCTCCGACTTGTCCTAAAGCCAATTGGCTACAAGTCTAAGTCCCATCTTCTCAAGGTGGGCTTCGATCTTCTGCTGGCCCAATAGCTTTGTAAGTGGGTCTGCCACATTGTCTGTGGAGTCAACTCTCTTGACCTCGACGTAACCCTTCTCGAGGTAATCGCGGATGAGGTGGTATCGCCGCTCAATGTGCTTGGATTTCTGGTGAGACCTTGGCTCCTTAGCAAGGGCCATGGTACCATTATTGTCGTAGTATAGAGGAATGGCATCTTTTGCAGAATGCTTCTTTTACAGCCTCTGATGCAGCGATATATTCTACTTCCATGGTGGAATATGCTATCACGGTTTGCTTGGAACTCTTCCAGCTGATAACACCACCATTGCACACAAACAGACTCCTAGATGTCGACTTTCGATCATCTACATCGGATATGAAATCCGAGTCTGTGTATCCCTGAACTTGGAGTTCTCCGTTACCAAAGACCAACATCATATCCTTAGTTCTTCTCAAGTACTTAAGGATACATTTCATAGAAGTCCAGTATTCTTCACCTGGATTTGATTGATATCTGCTTGTGACACTCACAACATGGGTTATATCAGGTCATGTACGTAGCATGGCATACATGGGGCTCCCTATTGCAGAAGCATAAGGAATCTTGCTCATGCATTCTATTTCCTTAGGTGTGTTAGGGCACATCTTCTTGGAAAGATGAATACCATGTCTGAAGGATATTAATCCCCTCTTAGAGTTTTCCATACTAAACCTTTTTAGTACTTCTTCTATGTACATCTTCTATGAAAGTCCTAGCATCCTATTCGGTCTATCCCTGTAGACCTTAATTGCTAGAATAAAGGATGCTTCACCTAGATTTTTCATGGAGAATTCCTTGGACAACCATAATTTGACTGTTGTCATTATGGGAATATCATTCTCAATAAGAAGGATGTCATCCATGTACAATACGAGGAAGATAATAGCGCTCCCACTGACCTTTTTGAAGACACATGGTTCCTCTCCATTTTTGATGAAACCAAATGTTTTGATCACATCATTGAAATGAGTGTTCCAGCTCCGAGATGCTTGCTTAAGTCCATATATGGATCTTTGCAGCTTGCAAACCTTGTGATCAGTACACTAGATGTGAAAACCTATGTGGCTGTTCTATATAAGATATCTCCTCAAGATATCCATTCAAGAAACCATTTCACGTCCATTATTGTCATATTTCATAATCGAAATAGACTGCAACGACAAACAATGTGCGGATGGATTTTAGCATAGCCACTGGGAAAAGGTATCCTGATAGTCAATGCCTTCGCGTTGACTATAACCTTTTGCCACTAGTCTAGCCTTGAATGTCTCCACATTCCCATCTGCACCAATCTTTCTCTTGAAGATCCATTTACACCCAATAGGTACTATACCTTCTGGTGGATCTACCAAGGTCCAGACTTGGTTTGAGTGCATCGAGTCAATTTCTGACTGCATTGCCTCTAGCCATTTCTCGGAGTCGATATCTGATATCGCCTCGTTGTAGGTTTTGGGATCATCACCATGAGCACCATTACCTACGAGGAACATTTTCTCTACTTCCTCTGAAATAATACCTAAGTATCTTTCAGGGGGATGGAAAACTCTTTCCGATCTACGAGGTGGAGGAGGTAGTGTTCTTATTGGCTCAACCTGATTTGGTTCCAATTGGTCCTTAGCTCGTTGTACTTGTGAGACTTTCTCATCAAGCTTAATCTGCTTTCCAATGCCGCTATCTTGAATAAACTATTTTTCAAGAAAGATGGCATGTCGACTCACAATCACATTGTGGTCTTCTGGAATGTAGAAATAGTATCCTAATGACTCTTTAGGATATCCTATGAATCGAGCTCTAAAGGACCTAAACTCTAACTTGTCCGCTTGTTGTCTTTTGACATGAGCCGGACAACCCCAAATTCTGAGATGACTCAGACTTGGTTTCTTACCGTGCCATATCTCATACGGTGTGGTAGGAACGGTTTTAGAGGGAACCCTATTCAGTAGATAAATTGAAGTTAACAATGAGTGTCCCCAAAGAAAATCAGGGAGGTCTGTGAAGCTCATCATGGATCGAACCATATCCAATAGAGTCCGATTTCTCCATTCTGAAACCCCGTTGAGTTGAGGTGTTCTGGTGGAGTCCATTGAGAGACTATGCCATTTTTCTTGAGATAGTCTAGGAATTTCCGGCTAAGGTATTCACCTCCTCGATCTGATCGAAGAACCTTAATGGGTTTTTCAGTTTGTTTTTCTACTTCATGTCTGAATTCTTTGAACTTTTCAAAAGCTTCAGACTTGTGTCTCATAAGATACACATACCCATACCTAGACAGATCATCGGTAAAGGTAATGAAGTAGACAAAATTGCCTCTAGCCGGCACATCAAATGGGCCGCACACATCAGTATGTACTAGGGCAAGGAGATCTGTGGCCCTCTCCCCATGTCCAACAAAAGGGAGTTTAGTCATTTTGCCTTGAAGACAAGATTCACAAGTTGGATATGACTCGAAAGTCAATGGACTCAATAGCCCATTTTTCTCCAATTTGTTGATCCTATCTTCTGCTATATGACCTAATCTCAGGTGCCATAGATATCTATCGTTTGGACTATCCCTAGGTCGTTTGGCATTCACGTTTTGCTCGATAGTTAAATGAGCATACCATCCAGAAGGAAACCATTCTTCTAAATTGCTTCTTCAGGGTAATCGGCCAGGCTAAGTAGGGCATGTCTCCGCCTTGCCAATGGCACAGATCGCTGTTGCAATGGAAACACTTTTCCTTTGACATCGGCCTTTTTCTTCGGCTTCTGCCTTCTTCTTCTTTGATCCTTCCACCTTTTGCTTTTTCACAGACTTCTTTTTCTTTCCATAAGACTTTCTTTTGGAAGAAGTCCGTTCCATAGCAAGAACTGAGCCTTTAGAACCTTTCATAGAAAGCTCAGCGGTAACCAGCATATTCATTAATTCGGCCAAGGAATTTTGAAGTTTATGCATGTGGTAATTCATGATGAATTGCCCATATGCATCAGTCAAGGATTGCAGAATAATATCGTTCTGCAGATCCAAGTCTAACTTCACACCGAGCTTCTCAAGCTCTTCCATGTCCTTGATCATTGTCAGACAGTGATCTTGGACTGACTGCCCATCACGCATCTTAGCCTTAAAAAGTCATTTCGTGACTTGATATTTGGCTGCGCGACTCTGTTCACCAAACATCTCCTGCAGGTGAGCCAACATTTGGCGAGCAGTCCCGATATCTTCATGTTGGCGCTGGAGCTCATCAGACATCGAGCCCAACATGTAATATCTGGCCTTATTATCTTCGTCTATCCATTTTTCCAGAGACGCTCTCTGTTCAGTGGATGGACGGGCTGGTAAGGTGGGAGGGTCCTGGTCCAATAACATGGGTTAACTTCTCAGAACCCAAAATAATTTTGTAGTTCCTGAGCCAATCTTTATAATTGGGTCCAGGTCAGTCTATGTGTGTCCAGGATACGTGCCAATGGGTTGGACGCAGACATTTTTCCTGTAGAGAGTCAAAGATTCTAGTTAGATACTGTAATTATTGACTTGACCAATTTATTTAGGGAAATTTTATTTTTAAACAAATTAGCTCCCACTATTTTCTCGGATCCCTACACTCCCTCTGTAGAGATGCGAAAAATCTCCATGATTAATGATTTCTAGTGGGTGGTGCGGTCTCACCAACTGACTCATCACCTCACCTAACAGTTATTGGTGATGGGTTAGCCAATGAGTGAACAACTCTTGTTCAATGATTCTCTAATCATGGTGCACCCAAACTTGGTCTCTAATTCATGAATCTCACCGTATCCGAAATATTGATCCACTCCTTAGTTAAGTCAGACCCACCATTTGCATAGACTGGGTTCCTAATTGAGTCTCTCACCGTATCCAGAATATTGAGCCCAACTCATCCTCCAGCCCATAGCATCCAATGCCTAATAGACATGGTTGCATCTTCCGGTGCAACTGAGCCACTGTATCCAGCCGAGAACAATCAACCCCGGAAGGGCCCGCACATCTACAATGGTGGAAGACCTCAGACTTAATCTTTTCTTAGGGAGAATTGATTCAGGTCTCATTAAACTAGACTTGTCATAGTCATAACAATTATGACTAACCTAGTGGCATGGGTTAGCTCGGATTATTGACCACCTCAGATCAGAACTGTGTCAACAGATATGGCCAGGTAAGTGAGATCCGGTGGAAGGAATATGCCATTAACTCGTACAAGAATGCATTCAGGTCGAGTAGCTTCCAATTAAAAACCAGTCGGTCGTATGTGCCAAACTTACCTTAGACACCAAATTGTTGAGTCAGAACCAATTGGGTTAGCCTACAATCCAGACTCTAACCTCTGAGCCTAATTAGGTCTTGCTTGATCGTGACTCGATCTTGACCCAGACTTAATCCTATTAGGCTGGTCAATTTAAGCATTGTTGATCCCATCTAACCAACTCTTGATTCGGTTTGATCAACCGCTTAGACCTAATTGAGCTACCCAAGCCCGAACCCAGTATTATGAATATGTCTTAGATCTGAAAATTCTCAATTTTAGACCTAATTAATATTCCATAATCTTAATTTTTAATTAAGTAGGGTTCATAAACAAAATATGCACAATAAATCCTAGGGTTTCAGGATCTAGGGTTTTGCAGAAAGTAAGTTTTGGGTTTCTGATTAAGGACGAACACGCAGCACCCCTACACATCATAAGAACACCCCATCGAATGGAAGGAGAGGGCCTTTAAACCCTTCTTCATTCTTATGACCGGACGGCCAAGAGGAACGCCTTAATCAGGAACATGCAATACTACAAAATAGTTTTAGATCTATATCATATATCTCATATACAAATTAGATCTAATCATGGCATATTTTGCATACATCTCATGTATCGAATCATGCATATTTTTAGATCTAAATTATCTCATAATAATCTAAAAAATTAGATTTAAATTGATCTAATCAAAATAAATTCTAATCTAGACAATTATGTAGAACTATTCTACAACTAGTCTAGACATGCATCAATCATATCTCATATGATGTTTAAAATTAAATAATTTTTATTTGCTATTTTTTAGATGTTATTATAATAATTATAATATCAAAAAATAGTAAATAAATAGATCTAAAATATGATTTAATCAAATTAAATTGAAAACATGCAAGACTATTCTATAGAACTATTCTATTTTAGAACTAGTCATGCATATTTTCTAATCTTAGATCCAAATCATTTAATTTTAATTTTTTCTGATTTCAGATCTGATCACATCTCATGTGACATCTAAAATTACTTATTTTTTAATTAAAATAAATTTAAAATTAGATCTAAATACTTTTAGAACCTTGGCTCTGATACCAGTTGAAGGAAAATCCTGATTTCCCGGATCCAGGTTCGTTCAGATCTGATCAGATCAAGAGATATATTTCAAAAATTTTTTTCTTTGATCTAAATCAGATCTGAGATATTTTAGATCTAATTCTTATTATTTTAATAATTAAAATAAAATTAGATAAATTAAATCAAATTTAATTTACCTTGAAGTGGGTAATCCTATTACCCATTGATGATCCTGTAAGCAGCGGAAGGTTCTGGATCTAGCCACGCAAGTGCCTGGCCTCTACCGGTATCCACTCAGGTTGGATCTAGAGATCCTCTTCTTCTCTATCACATCTCCAAAAATTAGATCTGGATCTGATCTGGAGGATCTTCAAAACTCCTTTTGAAGATCAGCAGTCGTCCTTTGCAGCAGCGCAGCCTTCTAGCTTTCAGTCGCCTTTCTCTGATCTGGATCGCACCAACCAAGGTCCAAAACTCCTTTTGGACATGGAGAGGAGAGGGAGAAGGTGGGTTTGGCATGGAGGAGGAGAGGAGAAGCAGCCTTGGGGCATGGAGAATTGTTATGCTCTTTGAGTTGGGCGCAGGGTCTTATTTATAGACTAAGCGTGATCCAACTCCTCTTCTTCCCAACCAATCACAACCCTTTGTGAAATCAGATCTAAATCTGATTGGTGGAAATAGAGTCCCCTGGATTCCTCCTTAGAGGGCGCCTAAGACCAGTCAAAGTTGGTTCTTAGGAGAACTCTAATTGGAATCCAAAAAGGAGATGGAGTCCCTTGTCCAACAGGGACTCCTAGGGCACCTCCAGGCTGGCAGGGGGACAGGCCCCCACCAGCTCTCCAATAGGTGCATGACATGTGGTCAAAAGTCAAAGTGTCAATGGTCAACATTTGACCAGTCAAAGGTCAGACTTTTGACCAAAGTCAAAGAACAAGAAATGGCAGGTGACCAAAAATGGCAGGTAATGTCTTACAAATAAGACAACCTTTTCTGACTTGGACAACCTCCAGTCAGACCAAATGAAGGCCTCTGATTGAGCACAAACTCCTTTGGCTCAGTCAGGACAACTTATTTATGATAGTAAAAGAAGAACGTTAGGTTCAATCGAGTGCTAGCACGATTTCCTTGAACCTAATTGAATCTCATTCAGATCAATTGAACTAGATCAGTTCAATTGATGATCACCAGATTCAAACCCTTGTTTGTGTGACCCAGTTAGGTTCAGTTCTGTATGGTAATGGGATATGTCATGATCTCTATCATCGACATCATCGAAACTCCTTTCGATGGATCAGAACTCTTCTGATTCGAACAGCTAGAATGATCGATCATCTAAATCATTCTAATTGCTCCCAAAATCCACCAGTGACACCTAGCAGTATATGGTGGCAACCCATCAGAGCTGAATGCGAACCTCTTGGTGCAGCTACCTGTGTGATTAAGTTCTTCTATCTTGAGCCCCGATCAGATTAGGGTTAAGGTGAACTCGTCAAACCCTAGTCTCTGTCATATGATGTAATCATTCGATTCAAGTCCAATGTGAAAATCCTAAATAGAAACTCTTTCTATTATTTCACTCTGCCATGGCCATGGACTTCTGGACTTGATTCTCATGATCATCATAGGGCTGCTCCTCTACCACCGAGGTAGATAGATTCCATCTTGATGCAATCCAGTTCCTACAATGAACATGCTATAGCCAACATACACCTCAGGGTTCCATATGGCTAGGAGACCGAGTAATGGTGTAGTCAAACTATAACACCCTCAAGGTGAACTGCCGATGCACCTCAGGTCAAAGAACCAGACACACTACTGCAGCATCGAGTCAGTCATTGACGAGAAGGTAGACTCCCTAATGACTACTCGAGGTGGTCACGCTCAGTGCCCTCGTTCTCTAATGAGTACTTGTACTCTCTCTTCGGTGTCTCCACACTGTAGACTCAAGGCTTATCTACTAAAGAGAAGCGATTGTACACCAACCTTCCAGATCAATCACCATCATCATGATGATCCTATGGTCGGGAGCATTTTATGAGTTAATAATGATTATTAATGTCTTAAAATTTTAACTCTTGAAAATATGAATTATCATTACCATTAACTCAAAGGATGTATCACAGACACTAAATACGCATATGTGATAGAAAATAACCCATTTTATTGATATTAGTTAAAATTATAATTTTGCCCCTAGAAGTGTATTACAAGTGTCAGCCAATTCTAGCTTTTAGGGCACATATATCTAACACCATCACCGTTCAAGCTCGTCCAAATGAAATCCATAAGATCTTGTAGATTCTAGAGTTATCTGAGAAAGTTGATAACTGAAACATGGAAGGTCAGCCAATAAGTCCAAGTTGGAGGTCTGCAATCTTAGCGCTAAACAAAAATTCCTCACTAGCTGAAGTTAGACATGGTTATTGCCATCAGGCAAGGTCACCCCAAGACTTGGCATCCTGTCGGTCTTCGGCAGGCGAGGGTTTGCCCCTAACAGAGGGTAAAGTAGGAGTTGGTGAAAGAAGATCTCTAAAAATTTCTATGGCCAACACCAACCACTAATTGGATCGAATTAGTAATCTAATGACATACCTCTTTAATGGTCTAACCGGGTATCAACTACCTTTAGGAATGTCTAAACCAAACTTTTAATTTAAGGCTAAGTCAGTATATATTGCAAATTTATCTACTTCACTCGAGCACGAGTAAAGTCCGAGTTAGGGGGTGTGATGAACATATTAAATATTTATAAAAATATTAATTTATTAAATTAAGTTATCTTTATTCTTAAGAATTAATATTTTTATATTATCTATTGGAGAAAGGAAGATCATGGACGAAAAGAGCTCAATTTATGGATCACAATAAAGAAAATTTAGAGCAAATTGGACCAAAATTGGACCCAAAATGGAGTTTTGAAGGAAAATAAAGAAAAAATAAAAAAATATAAAAAACCCAAAAATTTGGCCCATTAGGCCCGTCGGTGCATGGTACACCGGCCAGTCAGTCCACAGATCTTGATGCAGATCGGCCAGCTCAGCAAGCATGGTGAAGTAATGTGCATCGCATGGTAGACGTAGATCCTTAAGGGGTTCACCAAAAATCCATCGTAGTTCATAGGGGTAAAATGATAATTTTATGTTAAATAGCACATGATGATTGGTTACGGCATTCAAAAGTTTCGATTCATGCAGTCCATAAGTATAGGAAAAGCACGATCCAATGGTAGGCGTTCGTCCCGTTTAAGATTCGACCGTCAGCATTATTTCCTATCTTGATTCAATAGTACCCAGCTTATTTTTGTGCAATCCAATAGCTAGAAATTGCATCGGCCAGGATCCAATGGTAGGGAGGCAATTCCAATTTGATTTAGGAATTTTGAGCACCATCCGATGGTCAGAATTTATTTGATCAAGTGATCCAATGGTCTTAAATAGATTTGAGCCCTATTGACACTATAAACCATGTATTTTGATGTAATCTGGACCATTTAATCCCGATCTGACTACAAAAAATTATTCTAGATAATACAATTCAAACCAGACTTGTTTTTCCTTGCTTTTCTCTAATTCTAACTCAATTTCCTCTGATTTTTCTCCTATAAAAAGCCCCTTAAGCTAAACTAATGAGAAATAGGCTTTCCCTCTTGGGGAACCAACCCCTCCATACTTCTCCATGCCCTCCTAAGCCTCTCCAAAGCCTTTCCTTCACCAACAGCAAGCTCTTTCTTCCTATTTCTCTCTTCAAACCCTTCTTTCTTCAACCTTTTCTTTTTTATCTTTAACAAACCACCAAATTTTCTCTCCGATGTTGGATTTCTATAACTAGCTGTTATCTAGGTTCTTCAGTAAGGCTACAGGATGAAGATATCAGTGAGAAGCTTTTCGATGTCAGGCTGATTATCTCTTCCTCAGGAGATTATCATGATCTTATTTTGATGGTATTTTTTATTTTTTATTTTTTATATTTTTTTAATCATGTCTATTAGTGAACAGAAATGAATGAATTGCAGATGGTATTACCGCACCATCCACTAAAAATTATTAATCATGAAGATTTTCGCATCTCTATAGAGGGAGTGTAGGGATCCAAGAAAATAGTGGGAGCTAATTTATTTAAAAATAAAATCTCTAAATAAATTGGTCAAGTCATAATTACAGTATCTAACTAGAATCTTTGACTCTCTACAGAAAAATGTCTGCGTCCAACCCATTGGCACGTATCCTGGACACACATAGACTGACTGGACCCAATTATAAAGATTGGCTCAGGAACTACAAAATTATTTTGGGTTTTGAGAAGTTAACCCATGTATTGGACCAGGACCCTCCCACCTTACCAGCCCGTCCATCCACTGAACAGAGAGCGTCTCTAGAAAAATGGATAGACGAAGATAATAAGGCCAGATATTACATGTTGGGCTCGATGTCTGATGAGCTCCAGCGCCAACATGAAGATATCGGGACTGCTCGCCAAATGTTGGCTCACCTGCAGGAGATGTTTGGTGAACAGAGTCGCGCAGCCAAATATCAAGTCACGAAATGACTTTTTAAGGCTAAGATGCGTGATGGGCAGTCAGTCCAAGATCACTGTCTGATGAATGATCAAGGACATGGAAGAGCTTGAGAAGCTCGGTGTGAAGTTAGGACTTGGATCTGCAGAATGATATTATTCTGCAATCCTTGACTGATGCATATGGGCAATTCATCATGAATTACCACATGCATAAACTTCAAAATTCCTTGGCCGAATTAATGAATATGCTGGTTACCGCTGAGCTTTCTATGAAAGGTTCTAAAGGCTCAGTTCTTGCTATGGAACGGACTTCTTCCAAAAGAAAGTCTTATGGAAAGAAAAAGAAGTCTGTGAAAAAGCAGAAAGGTGGAAGGATCAAAGAAGAAGAAGGCAGAGCCGAAGAAGAAAGGCCGATGTCAAAGGAAAGTGTTTCCATTGCAACAGCGACGGCCATTGGAAGCGGAACTGCCCTACTTACCTGGCCACCCTGAAGAACAAGAAGGAAGGTCCTTCTGGAGGTATGCTCGTTATTGAGTCTAACCTTACGGTTTCTTCTGCATCCAGTTGGGTGCTTGACTCTGGTTCTAGTGCTCATCTGTGCACTTCCATGCAGGGTCTTGAGGATAGCAGGAGGCTGAGGGATGGAGACATGATCCTACGCATCGGTAATGGAGCAAGAGTTGCTGCAGTAGCCGTGGGAACATACCCTCTTCGATTACCATCTGGTTTAGACTTAGTTTTGAAAGACTGTTATTATGTGCCTGCAGCTAGCAGGAATTTGATTTCTGTTTCATGCTTAGCACTAAGAAGGCTATGTGATTACCTTCTTTAAGGACCATTGTAACATTCTTTATGAAAGAAATAAAATTGCAAATGGTTTTCCTTATTAATGGTCTTTATCAGCTACATATTGATGTACCTATTTCTAACTATCGAGCAAAACGTGAATGCCAAACGACCTAGGGATAGTCCAAATGATAGATATCTATGGCACCTGAGATTAGGTCATATAGCAGAAGATAGGATCAACAAATTGGAGAAAAATGGGCTATTGAGTCCATTGACTTTCGAGTCATATCCAACTTGTGAATCTTGTCTTCAAGGCAAAATGACTAAACTCCCTTTTGTTGGACATGGGGAGAGGGCCACAGATCTCCTTGCCCTAGTACATACTGATGTGTGCGGCCCATTTGATGTGCCGGCTAGAGGCAATTTTGTCTACTTCATTACCTTTACCGATGATCTGTCTAGGTATGGGTATGTGTATCTTATGAGACACAAGTCTGAAGCTTTTGAAAAGTTCAAAGAATTCAGACATGAAGTAGAAAAACAAACTGGAAAAACCCATTAAGGTTCTTCGATCAGATCGAGGAGGTGAATACCTTAGCCGGAAATTCCTAGACTATCTCAAGAAAAATGGCATAGTCTCTCAATGGACTCCACCAGAACACCTCAACTCAACGGGGTTTCAGAATGGAGAAATCGGACTCTATTGGATATGGTTCGATCCATGATGAGCTTCACAGACCTCCCTGATTTTCTTTGGGGACACTTCATTGTTAACTTCAATTTATCTACTGAATAGGGTTCCCTCTAAAACCGTTCCTACCACACCGTATGAGATATGGCACGGTAAGAAACCAAGTCTGAGTCATCTCAGAATTTGGGGTTGTCCGGCTCATGTCAAAAGACAACAAGCGGACAAGTTAGAGTTTAGGTCCTTTAGAGCTCGATTCATAGGATATCCTAAAGAGTCATTAGGATACTATTTCTACATTCCAGAAGACCACAATGTGATTGTGAGTCGACATGCCATCTTTCTTGAAAAATAGTTTATTCAAGATAGCGGCATTGGAAAGCAGATTAAGCTTGATGAGAAAGTCTCACAAGTACAACGAGCTAAGGACCAATTGGAACCAAATCAGGTTGAGCCAATAAGAACACTACCTCCTCCACCTCGTAGATCGGAAAAGAGTTTTCCATCCCCCTGAAAGATACTTAGGTATTATTTCAGAGGAAGTAGAGAAAATGTTCCTCGTAGGTAATGGTGCTCATGGTGATGATCCCAAAACCTACAACGAGGCGATATCAGATATCGACTCCGAGAAATGGCTAGAGGCAATGCAGTCAGAAATTGACTCGATGCACTCAAACCAAGTCTGGACCTTGGTAGATCCACCAGAAGGTATAGTACCTATTGGGTGTAAATGGATCTTCAAGAGAAAGATTGGTGCAGATGGGAATGTGGAGACATTCAAGGCTAGACTAGTGGCAAAAGGTTATAGTCAACGCGAAGGCATTGACTATCAGGATACCTTTTCCCAGTGGCTATGCTAAAATCCATCCGCACATTGCTTGCCGTTGCAGCCTATTTCGATTATGAAATATGGCAAATGGACGTGAAAACGGCATTCTTAAATGGATATCTTGAGGAAGATATCTATATGGAACAGCCGCTAGGTTTCACATCCAGTGATACTGATCACAAGGTTTGCAAGCTGCAAAGGTCCATATATGGACTTAAGCAAGCATCTCGGAGCTGGAACACTCATTTCAATGATGTGATCAAAAAGTTTGGTTTCATCAAAAATGAAGAGGAACCATGTGTTTTCAAAAAGGTCAGTGGGAGCGCTGTTGTCTTCCTCGTATTGTACGTGGATGACATCCTCCTTATTGGGAATGATATTCCCATGTTGACAACAGTCAAAATATGGTTGTCCAAGGAATTCTCCATGAAAGACCTAGGTGAAGCATCCTTTATTCTAGGAATTAAGGTCTATAGGGATAGACCGAATAGGATGCTAGGACTTTCACAGAAGATGTACATAGAGGAAGTACTAAAGAGGTTTAGTATGGAAAACTCTAAGAGGGGATTAATACCCTTCAGACATGGTATTCATCTTTCCAAGAAGATGTGCCCTAGCACACCTGAGGAAATAGAACGCATGAGCAAGATCCCTTATGCTTCTGCAATAGGGAGCCTCATGTATGCCATGCTATGTACACGACCTGATATAGCCCATGCTGTGAGTGTCACAAGCAGATATCAGTCAAATCCAGGTGAAGAACACTGGACTTCTGTGAAATGTATCCTTAAGTACTTGAGAAGAACTAAGGATATGATGTTGGTCTTTGGTAATGGAGAACTCCAAGTCCAGGGATACACAGACTCGGATTTCATGTCCGATATAGATGATCGAAAGTCGACATCTGGGAGTCTGTTTGTGTGCAATGGTGGTGCTGTCAGCTGGAAGAGTTCCAAGCAAACTGTGATAGCAGATTCCACCATGGAAGCAGAATATATCGCTGCATCAGAGGCTGCGAAGGAAGCATTCTGGTACAAGAAGTTTGCTGCAGAAATTGGAGTAATGCCATCAGATGCCATTCCTCTATACTGCGACAACAATGGCGCCATAGCCCTTGCTAAGGAGCCGAGGTCTCACCAGAAATCCAAGCACATTGAGCGGCGATACCACCTCATCCGCGATTACCTCGAGAAGGGTTACGTCGAGGTCAAGAGAGTCAACTCCACAGATAATGTGGCAGACCCACTTACAAAGCCGTTGGGCCAGCAGAAGATCGAAGCCCACCTTGAGAAGATGGGACTTAGACTTGTAGCCAATTGGCTTTAGGACAAGTGGGAGATTGTTAGATATATGTGCCCTAGAAGCCAGAATTGGCTGACACTTGTAATACACTTCTAGGGGCAAAATTATAATTTTGACTATAATCAATAAAATGGGTTATTTTCTATCACATATGTGTATTTAGTGTCTGTGATACATCCTTTGAGTTAATGGTAATGATAATTCATATTTTCAAGAGTTGAAAATTTAAGACATGAATAATCATTATTAACTCATAAAATGCTCCCGACCATAGGATCATCACGAGGATGGTGATTGATCCGGAAGGTTGGTGTACAATCGCTTCTCTTTAGTAGATGAGTCTTGAGTCTACGGTGTGGAGACACCGGAGCGAGAGTACAGGTACTCGTTAGAGAACGAGGGCACTGAGCGTGACCACCTCGAGTAGTCATTAGGAAGTCTACCTTCTCGTCAATGACTGACTCGATGCTGCAGTAGTGTGTCTGGTTCTTTGACCTGAGGTGCATCGGCAGTTCACCTTGAGGGTGTTATAGTTTGACTACACCATTACTCGGTCTCCTAGCCATATGGAACCCTGAGGTGTATGTTGGCTATAGCATGTTCATTGTAGGAACTGGATTGCATCAAGATGGAATCTATCTACCTCGGTGGTAGAGGAGCAGCCCTATGATGATCATGAGAATCAAGTCCAGAAGCCCATGGCCATGGCAGAGTGAAATAATAGAAAGAGTTTCTATTTAGATTTTCACATTGGACTCGAATCGAATGATTACATCATATGACAGAGACTAGGGTTTGACGAGTTCACCTTAACCCTAATCTGATCGGGGCTCAAGATAGAAGAACTTAATCACACAGGTAGCTGCACCAAGAGGTTCGCATTCAGCTCTGATGGGTTGCCACCATATACTGCTAGGTGTCACTGGTGGATTTTGGGAGCAATTAGAATGATTTAGATGATCGATCATTCTAGCTGTTCGAATCAGAAGAGTTCTGATCCATCGAAAGGAGTTTCGATGATGTCGATGATAGAGATCATGACATATCCCATTACCATACAGAACTGAACCTAACTGGGTCACACAAACAAGGGTTTGAATCTGGTGATCATCAATTGAACTGATCTAGTTCAATTGATCTGAATGAGATTCAATTAGGTTCAAGAAAATCGTGCTAGCACTCGATTGAACCTAACGTTCTTCTTTTACTATCATAAATAAGTTGTCCTGACTGAGCCAAAGGAGTTTGTGCTCAATCAGAGGCCTTCATATGGTCTGACTGGAGGTTGTCCAAGTCAGAAAAGGTTGTCTTATTTTAAGATAAGACATTACCTGCCATTTTTGGTCACCTGCCATTTCTTGTTCTTTGACTTTGGTCAAAAGTTGACCTTTGACTTCAGACATTGACCATGTGACATGCACTATTGGAGAGCTACATGTGGGGCTTGTCCCCTACCAGAACCTGGCAAGGAGGGGGCGCACGACTAGGGAGACATGCGCCCAAGGATAGGGACGCCTAGGAGTCCCATACAGAGGAGACTCCAGGAGTCCTTGTTGGATTCAACTTAGGTGGTCCAAAGGGACTCTAACTTTGACCAGTCTTAGGCACCACCTAAGATTGTTAGGAGGGGCTCTCATAGGAGGAATCCAGGGGACTCTCTATTCCCACCAATCAGATTTAGATCTGATTTCACAAAGGGTTGTGATTGGTTGAGGAAGAAGAGGAGTTGGATCACAGCAGGGTCTATAAATAAGACCCTCTGCGCCCAACATTTTAGAAAGCTTCCAATAGCCCACGCCCCAAGGCTGCCTCTCTCCCTCCTCCATGCCAAACCTCAGATCTCCCTCTCTCCTCTCCATGCCCAAAAGGTGATTTTTGGACTTTAGTTTGGTGCGATCCAGATCAAGAGAAAGGCGATGAGAAAGCAAGAAGGCTGCACTGCTGCAAAGAGATGACTGCCCGATCTTCAAAAGGAGTTTTGAAGATCCTCCAGATCAGATCCAGATCTGATTTTTGGAGAAGTGATAGAGAAGAAGAGGATCTCCAGATCCAGTCCTGAGTGGATACCGATAGAGGCCAGGCACTTGCGTGGCTAGATCCAGAACCTTCCGGTGATCAACAGGATCATCACAGGATAATCTGATTACCCAACAATAAGGTATAAATTAAATCTGATTTAATTTATTTTTATTTTATTTTATTAGATCTATAAAATTAGATTTAAAATATCTTAGATCTAATTTAGATTTAAAAAAAAAATTTAAAATATCTCTATTGATCCAATCTAGATCTGAATGAACCTGACCCGGGAAACTTGGGTTTTCCCTTCATCTCCCTCTTGCTGCATGATGTTGATAAGGGATTCCTAAAGAAAACAGTGTAGGATTTACCATGCTACTTTCAAAAAATATTTTAAAAATAGCAATGATGTAGTAAAAAATAATTAATTTAATTAATTATCTACTGATCATATCAGATTATTTAACTCTACACATTAGAATCTAAACATAACATGCATACATACATCAATAGATCTAAAAATAAAACTATGTAATAAACTATTTACTACATCTATGTGTCCAGAATATAATACCTTTTTGTAGGTAGTTGATCACCACAATCTGAGTCCATTGGATAATGCTTTGATATCACATCATAGCCGCACACATGTTCGGCCTCTACAGTTGGTCCACATGGAGCTCCTAGTCCTGATCAGCACCACTGGAGTGCTAGCTCCTCGTCGGAACCTTCAATGATTGATCATAATCGATCCGATCGATCGTATACTTTATAATTTTTAAGATATTCTAAAAAATCAAAATATAAATATTGGAGGATGATGAAGATGTGTTTCAAATTTGGTGGCGATCCGATGCTCACAGCACTCGATCTCTCCACCCGAACTCAGATTCCTAAATCTAGGATTTCACTCGGCCCAAAAATCCTAACACACTAAAAATCCTATCACGCCCTCTCTGTGTGGAGTTTTTTTTATGAAATAAGCTTTTTATGGAAAGATAACTTTTAGATCTATAATCCCTATTTAGATCATATCCAAAAATAGGATGTGCTTAGAGGTGAAAAACACAAGAGAAGAGAGGCATAAGGGAAAAGTAAAGTGCTGCAGGATGCTGTTCACCTTTGCTCCATGATTTTTTTTTGCCTAAAAATGATGCCCAAATATTCTAAAATTTTTATCACATAATTCTACACCATTGTTCTACATGCACAAAAATTCTCATAATTTATTGACATTAATACCATGGGAAAATCACATGTAAAATGATAAGGGTTGAGTGGTTGAGAGGTTTTAACCACTCAATTTCAAAAATCAAATGAGCCTCTTATCCTTATCCAACACCCCCTTTCTTATATTTAACATGTAGAAGCACTCTCCTTCGATATGCATATTTTTATTTCTCAAAAAATATTTGACAAACAAAAGGGAGGGCGTGGGAAGCAGAGTAGAAAAGTCAAAAATGGTTGGTGCATGGGAGAATTTGAATTCAAACTTTATTTGACTTGGTCCAATTGGTTTCAACCAAACAAATTAATTTAGACTCAGTTAAAATAGGTTAAACCAAACCAAATTAGGCTTAACCTAATTTAATAAAATTCTAATTAAATTAAAAATTAATTAGATCTACGTCCTCATCAAATCAGGGTCAAAACTTCCATAGCGATTAGGTCATCTTATGACCTGATCGGATCAAATCCAATCGAATCAAATTTAATTAGACTTGATCAAATCCTCATTGCTTGATTAAATTGAGCTAATCAGTAATCAAATTGCTAATTAATCCTCTAAAAATTATCTGAGTCCAAATCGAATGGGTTACTAGGCAACAGAGTCCTATCAACATGAAACTCTTGAAGAGTCTTAAATCAGTGGGACTCTTAAACCCAGTGTCCCAAACGAATTGAACTTATAATCATAGAGTCCCAGACTAATAGAACTCTTGATCAAAGAGTCTCAGATGAGTAGGACTCAGAGTTTCAGTCCAGTAGGACTCTTGGTCACAGAATTTCAATCCAGCAGGACTCTTGACCATAGTGTCCTAGATTATTAGAACTCTTGATTAGATAGTCCCAGATAAGTAGAACTCAGAGTTTCAATCTAGTAGGACTCTTGGTCACACAGTCCTAGTCCAGTAGGACTCTTGACCATAGAGTTTGAGACCAATGTGACTCTTGATCAGCCATTAGATCAGGTAGGAACTCATAATGTATGTGACCTCATAGGTCCGAACCTAAGCTGGTAGCATAGAAATCAATTTTTATACTAATTGAAGTGACCATCTAGCAATGGTACCTGATGTTCGGATAGATCGAATAATCATAATCGCAATATTCAGAACCTATGCGAATATGATTATCGTATAATTCATCCCTATAACCTCTATGTAATAGATGACCTAGGGTTAAACTATCAACCCTAAAAAATATATCCATGTCGTGTCTCAAAGCAATTAGTCCCATGACTCCTCACTAAGACTACCCTGATCAAGGTTTTGCTAAATTGATATATAATTGAACATAGCTCCTAAAATCAGAAGTGGTCAATCCCATCTTGATACATGCACCGACTCCACAAGTACTTGATTGTGCCCAGAAATCTTTCATCATTGAATTAAAAATTCAGATAGTCTGACACCAAAATATAGTGAGTTGCTTGAAAGTCACTATGGTGATCTCAAGTCGGAGGGACATTTATACCCATATTCCATCGAAGCTAATCTTGACAGGAGAAAAGCTCCAAAGTTGGTCACATTCAGTGTAGATGTACCCATACATCTCACTTGCATGCCATATTAGTGTCTCAATACTCCTTGGTTATGAGGATAATTAACCTATATGGCACACAACAATCTATACTTGATAAACATTGTCATCCTAAGTAACAACGTATCATTTGGTCATGAACTATTTAAGGACTAAATGATAAATCCTCCTTTGCCAAATCTAGATAGTCTTAAGGACTTCATCACAACATAGGAGTTCATTAGAAGACAACAAAATTTATGATGAAAAATGCCAAAATAACTTTTATTAATTTATAATTCATATATAATTATAAATATATGGCCCAATCATCAACAGACTGATGATTGGTTTTGGAACACATTTCCAATAATCTCCTACTTAGACTAAAGCCAATCAGTGCAGTATCTAATACCTATCTTCGACTTAATGTCATCAAACTCCTTCACTGCAATAGCTTTAGTGAATGGATCGGTCAGGTTCTTCTTTCCATCGATCTTCTGAAGGTCGACGTCACCTCGATTCATAATCTCTCGGACAAGATGGTAGCAGCGCAGAATATGCTTCATCCACCGGTGTGCCTTTGGTTCCTTCGTCTGAGCAATGGCTCTAGAGATGTCGCAATAGAGCTAAACTAGACCATCAAGGGAGGGTGCTAGTCCAAGCTTGGTGATGAATTTTCTTAGCCACACCATTTCTTTGGCAGCATCTGATGCAGCGACATCCTCCACCTTACAAACTAAATCGGCCATAATGTGCTACTTGAAACTCTTCTAGTAGACGGCCCCATCATTAAGGGTAAATATGTATCCCGACACACTCTTGCTGTCATCATGATCGGACTAGAAACTAGAGTCTGTGAATTCCACAAGTTTTAAGTCTGATTCATCATATACAAGCCACTGGTACTTAGTATTTTTTAAATACTTTAGGATGGTTTTAACAACCTTTCAGTGATTCTCCCCTGGATTAAATTGGTATCTACTCACTACACCTAGTGAGTATGTCACATCTGATCGCGTACATGTCATGGCGTACATTATAGAACCCACTATTGAAGCATATGGTATTCTATTCATACACTCTCTATCTAAAGGTGTTGTTGGACAATCCCTCTTTGAAAGAAAAATTTTATAGCCTATCGGTAGATAGCCTTTCTTGAAATTTTTCATGCTGAACCATTTCAGCACAGTGTCAATGTATGTGAACTGAGATAATCCAAGCAACCTTTCAAATCTATTTTTATAGATCTTCATCGCTAGGATGTAGGAAGCTTCTCCCAGATCTTTCATGGAGAACTGTGATGACAGCTAGATCTTTATTCCTTATAATGCAGGGACATCATTTTTGATTAAGAGAATGTCATCTACATATAATACTAGGAATACTACTGCTGGATCACTAGCCCATTTGTTTATGCAGGGCTCTTCTTTGTTCTTAACAAAGCCATACATTTTGATTATTCTATCAAATTGTATGTTCCAGCTCCGAGATGCCTGCTTTAGTCCATAAATGGACCTCTAAAGCTTACACACCTTAGACTCATCTATGAATGTAAAACCTTCAGGTTGTATCATATACATCTCTTCATCCAGCTCTCCATTCAAGAAAGCTATTTTCACATCCATCTGCTAGATTTCATAGTCCAGATGGACAGCTATGGCAAGCATTATCCGAATGAATTTGAGCATTGCCATAAGAGAGAACGTCTCATCATAGTCAATACCATAACATTGATGATACCTCTTGGCAACTAGATGGGCTTTATAGGTCTCCACCTTTCCGTCTGTGTCTCTTTTTCTTTTGAAGATCCACTTACATCCTATGGGTTTTACCCCTTCGAATGGGTCAACCAATGTCCATACATCATTGACCTTCATGGATTCCATCTCAGATTTCATGGCCTCAAGCCATTTCTCAGAGTTAGATCTCTGCATTGCATCCATGTAGGTGATTAGATCCTGATCGCTCTCATCGAGTTTGATAGGATCCCCATCTCAAACCAAAAAATCATAGTATCTATCTGGTTGATGTGGTACTCTACCAGATCTCCTTAAGGATGCTTCTATAATGGGTTCTAAATCTGATCTAATCATATCCAGCTTAGGTTCAATAACTTGTGTTTGTTCTTCCACCTGTTATACTTCATCAAGTTTGACCTTGGAGGCATTAGTTCTTTCATCAAAGAACTCTTTTTATAAAAATACTGCCTTAAGGCTGACAAACACTTTTTGCTCATCAGCAAGGTAGAAGTAATATCCTTCGGTTTCTTTTGGGTAACCTATAAAACTACATTTATCAGACCTAGGTCCAAGCTTGTTTGTCATCAAATGTTTGACGTAGGCCGGACACCCCCGAACCCTAAGGTGTGAAAGCATTGGCTTATGCCCTGTCCATATTTCATATGGTATTTTATTAATAGATTTACTCTGAATCCTATTTAGAATGTAACAAGTTGAGTCGAGCGCATATCCCCATAGGAAGATCGGTAAACCAACAAACCCCATCATGGATCGAACCATGTCCAACAGGATCCAATTTCTCCTTTCAGACACACCATTATGTTGTGGTATTCCAAGAGGGGTCCATTAGGAGAGAATTTCGTTCTTCCCAAGATAAGTCAGAAATTCATTGGAAAGGAACTCACCCCCTCAGTCAGATCGAAGAATTTTAATACTCTTCCCAGTTTGCTTTTCTGCCTCATTTCAAAATAGTTTGAACATTTCAAATGACTCTGACTTATGCTTCATTAAATAGACATACATATACCTCGATAGGTCATCTATAAAGGTTATAAAGTAAAAATGTCCACCTCTGGCACTTGAGCTCATGGGTCCACATACATCCAAATATACTAAACTCAAGAGTTCAATGGCTCGTTCACCTTTTTCAGTAAAAGGTGACTTGGTCATCTTACCAAGAAGATAGAACTCATAGGTAGGAAGTGACTCACAATCACTAACCTAAAGAATTTCTTCTTGAGCTAATCTGTTAATTCTATTCTTATTAATTTGACCTAGCCTACAGTGCCAAAGGTAGACATTAGATACATTGCTAATTCTAGGGCATTTACTGAAGGATTGAACCACGTTAACAGGCATAGAAAGTAAATAAATTTTGTTATTCAATTATCCAATCAAAATTATAACATCATTCAAAATGACATTACAAAATTTTTCTTTTATTGATATTTCAAAACCATTCATGGCCAAAAGGCCTACAGAAATGACATTCAATAAGAAAGTTGCACAATAATGTCATTCATTAAGAATAACTTTATTTGAATTGATTAGAAGGTTCATGATTCTTAAAGCTAGAATTGAAACTTATCTTCCATCTCCAACGTTCAGAAATCTCTCACCTTGATCAAATCTCCTACTGACCTATAAGCCCTGCATAGAATTACAAATATGATAAGGGCTTTCAGTATCTAATACCAGGCAGTAGAATCAAATAAGGAAAAATTGCAAGGTGTTATCGTATAATTACCTTGCCCAGCAACCACTTGCTTCTTCCATGGCCTGTTCGAATCCAGGGAGGCAATGTATAGAGGACAATTCCTCTTTTAGTGCCCCTGCTTCTTGCAGAAGAAGCACTCTACCTGGCTCTGATCAGGCTTGCACTTCTTGGTTTGACCCTATGCAGTCATCCCAGCATGCAGCCGCACCTTCTTGTTTTTCTTCTTCTTGTTCTTCTTTCCTTTCTTAAAGGGTCGATGATTAGAAGAAGACCCTCCCACTACATTCACCATCTTCTTATGGAGTTGGTGATCCTTCTCAAAGTTTTGCAGCAACCCCAACAAGCCATGGTAGTTCACTGCAAGCTTTGTCATTCTAAAATGAGTTAGGAAGAAGAGAAAGGACTTGGGCAAAGAATTAAGGATCGCATCCTTACCAAGCTGCTCATGTAGGAAAAAGCCCAACTTGCTAAGGTGCTCAATCATCTCGATCATGTACAATACATGATCGATGATTGAGGCCCCATCCCTCATCCGAGTGTTGAAAATAGTACAACTTATTTTATGCCTTTCAACATCGTCTGACGTGCCAAAAGAGTCATTCAATATTTAAAGTATCTCTTGTGGCTAGACGTTTCCAAACCTATGACTGAACTCATCATTCATTGCTGCCAGCATTATACACCGAACGGTTGTGCGATCATTGAGCCACTTTAGATAAGTGTCTCGGACTACTTCCCTAGCATTTGGGGCTGGCTCCTTAGGTGCTCGATCCATTACCACATAAATGATCCGATTATGCTTCAGGATGATTTTCAACTTACGATACCAGCTATCATAATTGGGTTCCATTAATTTGTCATGGTCTAACAATGATCGGAGTGATAGGTTAGTGGCCATGTCTGCACAAAAAGAAAAAACAAACTTAATTAGTGTATGAATTATTAATCCTAAAAACTTGGACTTCAGTCTAAAGGTTCTTCCACTATTTTATACAAATTGGTAGCCTCTATCTCCAATTCAAAGAATTACTCTAATTTCTTAGTGGGTTCTAGAATCCACATAGACTACACATGAGCCCTGATTGGTCAACCCATGTGCACCTATGGGTAGATTCAAAATCAATTATTTCTCTAAATAACTTCTAGTAACATTGTTTTGCCCCGTAGACCAAATCAATAGGCTTTGGCCTCCACTGAAAAAGGTTCGATTAGGTCCAACCATTAACATGACCATATTTGGTCTTATCTAACCAATAAATTATCAGACTCGAGTTTGGTCGGCCAGCCTAACCACCATCAGAATGACTTAACCAAATTATCATTTTATGAATGATAATTTCATTAGTCAATAATCATCAGGCCTTTGGGCCTCTAATGATCATTATACTAATGAACCCATTATCACTCAACTTAATGGGAGGCTATGATTTAGTTATCTATATAACTATTTCATTTTTAAGGATCTAATAATTTTAGAAGATTTAGTTAACCAATTTAAGAAGATTCAGTGAGTCAATTTCGATCCTCCCACTGACTTCACCAAGTTAGAAAAAAATCTAATCTAAGCTAGCATTAGGAGCACCTAAATCAGTCAGACTGATTTACCTAATAGATATGGATGAGTCTGAATCATCAAGTGATCTAATCAAAATCTAACTCACCAGGATGTCCAAGTAAGCGAGATCAATGGAAGCGATATTTCATTAACTCATCAAAGACCGTATCAGTATGAGTAGCTCTCAATTAAAAATCACTGGTCAAACTGCCAAACTTACCTTAGACACCATCCAGTTCATTAGTTTTAATTTGACCAACCTAGTAATTTCAGATTTGATTGCATAGCCTTGAATCAAATCCATTTAGTCCTTGTTAAAGGCATGGACTTGACCAACTACAACTATTGTAATTGAGTCTATAGAGTCCTTGACCTAATCTAAATTAATATTTAATTAGATTTGATCAATTACTCTAAATTAATCCATCTTTTAACTAACCTTAGGTCTAATCCAATTTATGGACCTAATTCAGCTAACCCAATAACCCACAAGTTTATGATTAATGACTTAGAGTTTTAATTCACAATTCTAGATACTAAATCATTATACTTAATTTTTAATTAAGTTTATGGACTGAGGGTTAGGATTTGATATTTCAAAAATATTTTTAATTTTGAAAGATTCTTTACAACTTAGCATTGTTCACCAATTGAGTCAACTTATTTCAAAACTAAATCATCTCAATTCACAAACAACACTAGTTGTAGGATTTAATCTGAAACTATGTACACTACATAATCACGAAATCATGAATCAAATTTTATCTAATTACATATTTATGATCATAAATTAGATTAAAATCTAATATAATTAAATCATAAAGATATTAGATCAAATCTAGTAATTTTATTATTAACGATATAGATCATCAATGTACCAGGACAACCTTTTCACTGTAGGGGGTAAACCCTATAGCAGGACAACCTACAATCCATGTGATCTAGATTTAATTTTTTAGATCTAATTAATCTAATTATTAGATTAATATTTAGATCAAATATAAATTCTTAATCTAAATATGCAAGCATATCATGTTTAAAGAGCCTTGCTATGCTACTTTCAAAAAATATTTCTAAAATAGCAATAATATAGTAAAAAATAATTAATCTAATTAATTATCTACTAATCATATCAGATTATTTAATCCTATACATTAGGATCTAAACATAATATGCATGCAAACATCAATTGATCTAAAAATAAAACTATGTAATAAACTATTTACTACATCTATGTATTCAAAATACAATATCTTTTCATGGGTAGTCGATCACCATAATTTGAGTCCATCAGATAATGCTCTAATATCATGTCATAGCCACACATGTGTTCGACCTCTACGGTTGGTCCATATGTAGCTCTTGGTCTCGATCAGCCCCATTGGAGTGCTAGCTCCTCATCGGGGCCTTTGATGGTCGATCACGATCGATCCGATTGATCGTATACTTTTTAATTTTTTAGATATTTTAAAAAATTAAAACATAAATATTAGAGGATGTTGAAGATGTGTTTCAAATTTGGTGGTGATCTGATGCTCACAGCACTCGATCTCTCCACCCGAACCTAGATTCCCAAATCTAGGATTTCACTCGGCCCAAAAATCCTGACACACTAAAAATTATATCACACCCTCTCTATGTGTAATTTTTTTATGAAATAAGTTTTGATGGAAAGATAACTTCTAGATCTATAATCTTTATTTAGATCATATCTAAAAATAGGATATTCTTAGAGGTGAAAAATATAAGAGAAGAGAGGCATGAGGGAAAAGTAAAGTGCTATAGGATCCTATTCACCTTCACTCCTTGATTTTTTTTGCCTGGAACTGATGCCAAAACACTCTAAAATTTTTACCACATAATGCTAACTCCTTCTTTAATATGTGAAAAAATTCTCATAATTTACTAATATGAATACCATGGAAAAACTACATGGAAAATGATAAGGGTCGAGTGGTTGAGAGGTTTTAAACACTCACTTGATTTCAAAAATCAAATGAGCCTCTTATCCTTATCCAACACCCCCTCCCTTGTCTTTAACATGCAAAAGGACTCTCCTTGTACATGCATATTTTTATTTCTCAAAAAATATTTGATAAACAAAAGGGAGGGCGTGGGAAGCAGAGTGGAAAAGTCAAAAATGGTGGGCGCATGGGAGAATTTGAATTCATACTTCATTTGACTTGGTCCTAATTGATTTCAACCAAACCAATTAATTTAGATCCCATTAAATCAGGTTAAATCCAACCAAAATAGGCTTAGCCTAATCCAATAAAATTCTAATAAAATTAGAAATTAATTAGATCTACGTTCTAATCAAATCAGGGTCAAAACTTCCATAGCAATTAGGTCATCTCATGACCTAATCGGGTCAAATCCAATCGAATCAAATTCAATCAAATTTGATCAAATTCTTATCACTCAATCAAATTGAGCTAATCAATAATCAAATTATGAATTAGTCCTCTAAAAAATATCTGAGTTCAAATCGAATGGATTACTGGGCAATAGAGTCCTATCAACATGAAACTCTTGAAGAATTCTAAATCAGTAGAACTCTTAAAACCAGTATCCCAAATAAATCAAACTCATGATCATAGAGTCTCAAACTAGTGAAACTCTTGATCAGAGAGTCCTAGATAAGTAGGACTTAGTGTCCCAGTCCAGTAGACTCTTGGTCACAAAGTTTCAGTCCAATGGAATTCTTGACCATAGTGTCCTAGATTATCAGGACTCATGATCAGAGTATCCCAGATAATGAAGGAAAATCCTGATTTTTTAGATCAGGTTCGCTCAGATCTGATCAGATCAAAAGATATATTTCAAAAAAAATTTTCTTTGATTCTAATCAGATCTGAGATATTTCAGATCTGATCCATATTATTCTAATAATAAAAATTAAATCTAAATAAATTAAATCAAATTTAATTTACCTTGATGTAGGGTAATCCTATTACCCATTGATGATCCTATAAGTAGCGAAAGGTTCTAGATCTAGCCACGTAAGTGCCTGGCCTCTACTGGTATCCACTTGGACTGGATCTGGAGATCCTCTTCTTCTCTATCACATCTCCAAAAATCAGATCTGGATTTGATCTGGAGGATCTTCAAAACATCTTTTGAAGATTAGCAGTTGTCCTTTGCAGCAATGCAGCCTTCTAGCTTTTTGTCATCTTTCTCTCATCTGGATTGCACCAACTAAGATTGTAAACTCCTTTGGGCATGGAGAGGAGAGGGAGAAGGTGGACTTGGCATGGAGGAGGAGAGGAGAGCCAGCCTTGGGGCGTGGGAATTTCAATTCTTAGATACTCCTTGAGTTGGGTGCAGGGTCTTATTTATAGACTATGCGTGATCCAACTCCTCTTCTTCCCAACCAATCATAACTCTTTATGAAATTAGATCTAAATCTGATTGGTGGAAATAGAGTCCCTTGGATTCCTCCTTAATTGGTGCCTAAGATTAGTCAAACGTGGTTCTTAGGAGAAGTCTAATCGGAATCCAAAAGGGAGATGGAGTCCCTATCCAATAGGGACTCCTGGGTGCCTCCTGCTTGGGCACATGCCAAGGGTGGCGTGCGCCCTCCTCCTTGCCAGGTTCTGGCAGGGGGATAGGTCTCCACCAGCTCTCCAATAGGTGCATGATGCATGGATAGATGTCAAAGTGTCAATGGTCAATATTTGACCAGTCAAAGGTCAACTTTTGACCAAAGTCAAAGGATGAGAAATGGCAGATGACCAAAAATGGTAGGTATTGTCTTAAAATAAGACAACCCTTTTCTGACCTGGTTAGGCTCCAATCAGACCAAGTGAAGGCCTCTGATGGAGCACAAACTCCTTTAGCTCAGTAAGGACAACTATTTATGATAGTAAAAGAAGAACGTTTGGTTCAATCGAGTGCTAGCACGATTTTCTTGAACCTAATTGAATCTCATTCAGATCAATTGAACTAGATTAGTTCAATTGATGATCACCAGATTCAAATCCTTATTTGTGTGACCCAGTTTGATTCAGTTTTGTATGATAATGGGATATGTTATGATCTCTATCATCGACATCATCGAAACTTCTTTCGATGGATCTGAACTCTTCTGATTCGAACAGCTAGAATGATCGATCATCTAAATCATTCTATTTGCTCCCAAAATCCACCAGTGACACCTAGTAGTATATGGTGGCAACCCATCAGAGTTGAATGCGAACCTCTTGGTGCAGCTACCTACGTGATTTAGTTCTTCTATCTTGAGCCCTGATCAGATTAGGGTTTAGGCAAACTCGTCAAACCTTAGTCTCTATCATATGATGTAATCATTCGATTCAAGTCTGATGTGAAAACCTAAATAGAAACTCTTTCTATTATTTCACTCTGTCATGGCCATGGGCTTCTAGATTTGATTCTCATGATCATCATAGGGCTGCTCCTCTACCATCGAGGTAGATAGATTTCATCTTGATGCAATCCAGTTCCTACAATGAACATGCTATAGCCAATATACACCTTAGGATTCCGAATCGCTAGGAGATCGAGTTATGGTGTAGTCAAACTATAACACCCTCAAGGTGAACTGTCGATGCACCTCAGGTCAAGGAACCAGACACACCACTGCAGCATCAAGTCAGTCATTGACAAGAAGGTAAACTTCCTAATGACTACTCGAGGTGGTCACGCTCAGTGCCCTCATTCTTTAAAAAGTATCTATACTCTCGCTCCGGTGTCTCCACACCGTAGACTCAAGACTAATCTATTAAAGAGAAGTGATTGTACACCAACCTTTCGAATCAGTCACCATCCTCGTGATGATCCTATGGTCGGGAGCATTTTATGAGTTAATAATGATTATTCATGTCTTAAATTTTCAACTCTTGAAAATATGAATTATCATTACCATTAACTCAAAGGATGTATCACAGACACTAAATACACATATATGATAGAAACTAACCCATTTTATTGATTTTAGTCAAAATTATAATTTTGCCCTTAGAAGTGTATTACAAGTATCAGCCAATTCTGGCTTCTAGAGCACATATATCTAATAGATAAGTAGGACTCAGAGTTTCAGTCCAATAGGACTCTTGATCATAGAGTTCCAGTCTAGTGGGACTCTTGACCAAAGAGTCCCAGACAAATGGGACTCTTGATCAGCCATCAGATCAGGTAGAAACTCCTAATGTGTGTGACCACATAGGTCTGAACCTATGTCGGTAGCATAGAAATCAATTTCTATACTAATCAAAGTGTGAAGGAGAAATCCTGATTTCTCATATCAGATTCGTTCAGATCTGATCGGATCAAGAGATATATTTCAAAAATTTTTTTCATGTATCTAGATCAGATCTAAGGTATTTTAGATCTAATTTTTTAGATCTAATAAATAAAAATAAAAATAAATTAAATCTAATTTAATTATATCTTGATGCTGGGTAATCAGATTATCCTTTGATGATCTTGCTGATTACCTGAGGTTCTGGATCTAGCCACACCAGCACCTGACCTCTATCGATATCCACTTAGGTTGGATCTAGAGATCTTCTCCTTCTTTATCACCTCTCCAAAAATTAGATCTAGATTTAATTTAGAGGATCTTCAAAACTCCTTCTGAAGATCAGCAGTCGTCTCTACAGCAATGCTGCCTTCTTCCTTTCTCGTCAGCCTTTTCTTGCCTGGATCGCACCAAACTGAAGTCCAACTTCCCTTGGGCGTCGAGAGGAGAGAGAGGATTAGAAGATGGTGTAGAGAAGGGAGAGGGGCAGCCTTGGGGCATGGGCTAAGAGAGAACTCTATCAAAGTTGGGCGTAGACAGGGTTTTTATAGACTCTATTGTTCCATGCAGTGCCACATCATCCTGATCAATCACGTTGCTTCGTGCAATCAGATCTAAATCTGATTGGTGGGATGACATCATCTGATCTAATCAAATGAGAGCCCCACTAATTCATCCTTAGATGGCTCCTAAGATTGATCAAAGTCTATAGCTAGGGTTCACCTAAGTAGAATCCAAGAAGCAACCTGGAGTCCCATCCGTATGGGACTCCAATCGTCCCAATCCATGGGTGCACGCCTCCAATAGGTGCCCCCTTCTTTCCAAAATCTTGCTAGGGGACAAGCCCCTATCTACTCTCCAATAAGTGCATGACACATGGGCAGATGTCTAAGGGTCAAAGGTCAATGTTTGACCAAAATCAAAAGATAAGAATTAGCAGATGATGAAAAATGGCAGGTGTTGTCTCAAATTTATCTCATAAATTAAGACAATCCTTTTCTGACCTAGACAAGCTCCAGTCAGACCACGTAAAGGTACCTATGCGAGCACAAACTCATTTGGCTCAGTTGAGATAACTTTTAATGATAGTAGAAGGAGAATGTTAGGCTCAATCGTGTGCTAGCATGATTTCCTTGAACCTAATTGAATCTAATTCAAATCAATTGAACTGGGTTAGTCCAATTGATGATATATAGATCCAAACCCTTGTTTGTGTGAACCAATTAGGTTTAGTTTTGCATGGTAATGGGATATGTCATAATCTCTATCATCGATATCATCGAAACTCCTTTCGATGGATCAGAACTCTTCTGATTCTGACAACTAGAATGATCGATTATCTAAATCATTCTAATTGCTTCCAAAATCCACCAGTGACACCTAGTAGTATATGGTGGCAATCCATCAAAACTAAAAATGAATCTCTTGGTGTAGCTACCTATGTGATTAAGTTTTTTTATCTTGAGCCCCGATCAGATTAGGGTTAAGGTGAACTCATCAAACCCTAATTTCTATCATATAATTTAATCATTCGATATAAGTTCGATGTGAAAACCTTAATAGAAACTCTTTCTATTATTTCACTCTGCCATGGCCATGGGCTTATGGACTTGATTCTCATGATCATCATAGGGCTGCTTCTCATCCACCGAGGTAGATAGATTCTCTCTTGGTGCAATCCAATTTCTACAATGAACATGCTATAGCCAACATACACCTCAGAATTCCAAATGGCTAGGAGATCGAGTTATGGTATAGTCAAACTATAACACCCTCAAGGTGAACTACCGATGCATCTCAGATCAAAGAATCAGACACACCACTACAGCTTTGAGTCAATCATCGATGAGAAGGTAGACTTTCTTATGACTACTCGAGGTGATCACGCTCAGTGCCCTCATTCTCTAACGAGTATCTGTACTCTCGCTTTGGTGTCTCTACACCATAGACTCAAGACTCATCTACTAAGAAGAAGCGATTATACACCAACCTTTCGGATCAATCATCATCATCATGATGATCCTACGGTCAAGAGCATTTTATGAGTTAATAATAAAAATTCTTATCTTAAATTTTCAACTCTTGAAAATAAGAATTATAATTTACCATTAACTCAAGGGATGTATCACAGATACTAAATATACATTTATGATAGAAAATAATATATTTTATTATTTATAATCAAAATTATAATTTTATCCTTAGAAGTGTATTACAAGTGTCAGCTAATTTTTGATTCTAGGGCACACATATCTAGGAAACTCTCACTTGACCTAAAGCCAATTGGCTACAAATCTAAGTTCCATCTTTTCAAGGTGGGCTTCGATCTTCTGGTGACCCAACAGCTTTGTAAGCAGATCTAAAATATCTCAGATTTGATCTAGAATACATGAGAGAAATTTTTAAAATATCTCTCTTGATCCGATCAGATCTGAACGAATCTGATCCGAAAAATCAGGATTTCTCCTTCAACTGGTATCAAAGCTAGGTTCTCTAAATTATTTAGATCTAATTTTTAATTTATTTTTATCTAATAATTAGTGATTTTAGATGTCACATGTAATGTAATTAGATCTAAAATCAAAAAAAAAATAAAATTAAATAATATAGATTTAAGTTCTACAATATGCATGACTAGTTGAAAAATAGAATAGTTCTATACATAGTCTTGCATAATCATAATTTATTTTGATTAAATTATAATTTTAGATCTATTTATTTTTTTATTTTTTGATGATTATAAATATTATAATAAGATCTAAAAATAAAAAATAAAATTATTTAATTTTTAGATCATATGAGATATGATGAATGCATGTTTAGACTAGTTGTAGAATAGTTCTACATAATTATCTAGATTAAAATTTATTTTGATATGATCAACTTAAATCTAATTTTTTAGATAATTATGAGATAATTTAGATCTAAAAAATATGTATAATATGATATATGAGATGTATGCAAAACATGTATTAAGTTAGATTAATTTTATATATGAGATATATGATGTAGATCTAACTAGTTTTGTAGATTTATATTTCTGATTAAGGTGTTCCCCTTGGTCGTTCGATCATAAGAATAAAGTGGAGTTTAAATGCCCTCTCCTCCTATTCGATGGGAAGTTCTTATGATGTGTAGGAGTGCTGCACATTTGTCCTTAATCAAAAATCAAAAACTTACTTTATGCAAAACCCTAGAACCTAAAACCATAGGATTTTATTTACATGTTTTATTTATGAACCCTAACTTAATTAAAAATTAAGATTATAAAATATTAATTAGGTCTAAAATTAAAAATTTTAGATTTAAGATATATTCATAATATTGGGTTCGGGCTTACATAGCTCAATTAGGTCTAAGTGGTTGATCAAACCGAATCAAGAGTTGGTTAGATGGGATCAAGAGTGTTTAAATTGACCAGCCTAATAGGATTAAGTCTGGGTTAAGATCAAGTCACGTGAGTAATCGATCAAGCTAAGATCTAATTAGGCTCAACGGTTAGAGTCTGGATTGTAGGCTAACCCAATTGGTTCTGGCTCAGCAATTTGGTGTCTAAGGTAAGTCTGACAAATACGATTGACTGATTTTTAATTAGGAGCTACTCGACTCCAATGCATTCTTGTCGAGTTAATGGCATATCCCTTCCATCGGTCTCACTTACTGGGCCATGTTTGTTGGCTTAGTTCTAATCTAAGGTGGTCAATAATCTGAGCTAACCCATGCCACTAGGTTAGTCATAATGGTTATGACTATGTCAAGTCTAGTTTAATGAGACCTAAATTAAATCTTCGTAAGAAAAGATTAAGTCTAAGGTCTTCCACCATTATAGATATACAGGCCCTTTTCGGGGTTGACTGTTGTTGGCTAGTTATAGTAGTTCAGTTGCACCGAAAAGATGCAACCATATCTATTAGGCATTGGATGCTATAGGCTGGAGGATGGATTGGGCTCAATATTTTGCATACAGTGAGAGACTTAATTAGGAATCCAATCTATACAAATGGTGGGTCTGACTTAACTAAGGAGTGGATCAATATTCTGGGCACGGTGAGATTCATGAATTAGAGATCAAGTTTGGATGCACCATGGGTAAAGGATCATTGAATAAGAGTTGTTCACTCATTGGCTAACCCATCCCCAATAACTGTTAGATGAGGTGATGAGTCAGCTAGTGGGATCGTACCACCTACTAGAAATCATTAATCATGGAGACTTTTGCATCTCTACAAAGAAAGTGTAGGGATCCAAGAAAATAGTGAGAACAAATTTGTTTAAAAATTAAAATCCTAAATAAATTGGTTAAGTCTTAATTATAATATCTAACTAAAAATTTTGACTCTCTACAGGACAATGTCTGCATCCAACCCACTAGCACGAATCCTGGACACCCATAGACTGAGCGGACTCAATTATAAGGATTGGCTTTGGAACTTCAAAATCATTTTGGGTTTCGAAAAATTAACTCATGTATTGGATCAGGATCCTTCCACCTTACCAGCTCGTCCATCCACTGAACAGAGAGCATCTCTTGAAAAATGGATGGACGAAGATAACAAGGCCAGATATTATATATTAGGCTTGATGTTTGATGAACTTTAGCACCAACATGAAGATATCAGGACTGTCCACCAGATGTTGGCTCACCTACTAGAGATGTTTGGTGAACAGAGTCATGCAACCAAGTATCAAGTCACTAAACGACTATTCAAGGCTAAAATGCATGATTGGCAGTTAGTCCAAGATCATTATTTGATGATGATCAAGGACTTAGAAGAGCTTGAGAAGCTCAGAGTGAGGTTGGACTTGGATCTATAGAATGATATAATTCTGCAATCCTTGACTGATGCATATGGGCAGTTCATCATGAACTATCATATGCATAAACTTCAAAATTTTCTGGCCGAACTTATGAACATGCTGGTTAACGCTGAGCTTTCTATGAAAGATTCTAAAGGCTCAGTGCTTGTCTATGGAATGGACTTTCTTCCAAGAGAAAGTCCTTCCCCT
>QRFJ01001449.1:93378-127005 GCA_006176705.1 Cocos nucifera
CCATTAAGAGACTATGCCATTTTTCTTAGATATTCTAGGAATTCTCGGCTAGGTATTCACCTCCTCGATCTGATCGAAGAACCTAATGGTGTTTCTAGTTTGTTTTTTTTACTTTCATGTCTGAATTCTTTGAACTTTTCAAAAGCTTCAAACTTGTGTCTTATAAAGATACACATACCCATACCTAGATAGATCATCGGTAAAGGCAATGAAGTAGATAAAATTGCCTCTAGTCGGTAGATCAATGGGGCCACCCACATAGGCATGTAACAAAAAAAATGGGCAAGGAGGGATCTATAGCCCTTCCCCATGTCCAACAAAAGGAGTTAGTCATTTTGCCTTTGAACAGGATTCACAAGTTGGATATAACTCAGAAGTCAAAAGGACTCAATAGGCCCATTTTTCTCAATTTTTATTGATTCCTATCTTCTGCTATATGACCTAATCTCAGGTGCCGTAGATAATCTATCATTTGGACTATCCCTAGGTCATTTGGCATTCACTGTTTGCTCGACAGTTAAGACAGGTACATCATATATAGCTGATAAAGATCATTAATAAGGAACCATTTGCAAATTTATTTCTTTTCATAAAATGTTACAATTGGTCCTTAAAGAAGGTAATCACATAGCCTTCTTTGTGCTAAGCATGAAACAGAAATTAAAATTTCTGCTAGCTGCAGGCATATAATAACAGTCTTCAAAACTAAGTCTAAACCAGATGGTAATCGAAGAGGGTATGTTCCCATGGCTACTGCAGTAACTCTTGCTCCATACCGACATGTAGGATCATGTCTCCATCCCTTAACCTCCTGCTATCCTCAAGACCCTGCATGGAAGTGCACAGATGAGCACTGAGACCAGAGTCAAGCACCCAAACTGGATGTAGAAGAAACCGTAAGGTTAGACTCAATAATGAGCATACCTCTAGAAGGACCTTCCTTCTTGTTCTTCAGAGTAGCCAGGTATGTAGGGCAATTTCGCTTTCAATGGCCGTCGCTGTTGCAATAGAAACACTTTCCTTTGCCAGTGGTTTTCATCTTCGACTCTGCCTTCTTCTTCTTTGTTCCTTCCACCTTCTGCTTTTTCACAGACTTCTTTTTCTTTCCATAAGACTTTCTTTTGAAGAAAGTCCGTTCCATAGCAAGAACTGAGCCTTTAGAACCTTTCATAGAAAGCTCAGCGGTAACCAGCATATTTATTAATTCGGCCAAGGAATTTTGAAGTTTATGCATGTGGGAGTTCATGATGAATTGCCCATATGCATCAGTCAAGGATTGCAGAATAATATCATTCTGCAAGTCCAATCTAACTTTTCACCCGAGCTTCTTCAAGCTCTTCCATGTCCTTGATCATTATCAGATAGTGATCTTGGACTGACTGCCCATCACGCATCCTAGCCTTAAACAGTCATTTCGTGACTTGATATTTAGCTGCGTGACTCTGTTCACCAAACATCTCCTTCAGGTGAGCCAACATTTGACGAGCAGTCTCGATATCTTCATGTTGGCGCTGAAGCTCATCAGACATTGAGCCCAACATGTAATATTTAGCCTTATTATCTTCGTCTATCCATTTTTTCAGAGATGCTCTCTGTTCAATAGATGGACGGGCTGGTAAGGTGGGAGGGTCCTGGTCCAGTACATAAGTTAACTTCTCAAAATCCAAAACTATTTTGTAGTTCCTGAGCCAATCTTTATAATTGAGTCCAGTCAGTCTATGTGTGTCCAGGATACGTGCCAATGGATTGAACGCAGATATTTTTCTGTAGAGAGCCAAAGATTCTAGTTAGATATTGTAATTATGACTCGACCAATTTGTTTAGGGATTTTACTTTTAAACAATATTAGCTTCCACTATTTTTCTCGGATCCCTACACTCCCTTGTAGAGATGCGAAATCTCCATGATTAATGATTTCTAGTGGTGGTGCGGTCTCACCAACTGACTCATCACCTCACCTAACAGTTATTGGTGATGGGTTAGCCAATGAGTGAACAACTCTTGTTCAATGATTCTCTAATCATGGTGCACCCAAGCTTGGTCTCTAATTCATGAATCTCACCGTATCTAGAATATTGATCCACTCCTTAGTTAAGTCAGACCCACCATTTGTCATAGACTTGGGTTCCTAATTGAGTCTCTCACCATATCTAGAATATTGAGCCTAACTCATCCTCCACTCCATAGCATCCAATGCCTAATAGACATGGTTGCATCTTTCCGGTGCAACTGAGCCACTGTATCTAGTCGAGAACAATCAACCCCGAAAAGGGCCCGCACATCTACAATGGTGGAAGATTAGACAAATCTTTTTTAGGGAGAATTGATTCAGGTCTAATTAAAATAGACTTATCATAGTCATAACAATTATGACTAACCTAGTGGCATGGGTTAGGATTATTGACACCTCGGATTAGAACTGTGTAACAGATATGGCCAGTAAGTGAAGACTGGTGAAGGGAATATGCCATTAACTCATAAAGAATGCATTCAGGTCGAGTAGCTTTCAATTAAAAATCATTCGATCGTATGTGCCAAAACTTACCTTAGACACCAAATTATTGAGCCAGAACAATTGGGTTAGCCTACAATCCAAACTCTAACCTTGAGCCTAATTAGGTCCTTGCTTGATCATGACTCGATCTTGACCCAGACTTAATCCTATTAGGCTGCATAATTTAGCATTGTTGATCCCCTCTAACCAACTCTTGATTCGGTTTGATCAACCACTTAGACCTAATTGAGCTACCCAAGCCCGAACCTAGTATATGAAATAGTCTTAGATCTAATTCTCAATTTTAGACCTAATTGATATTCCATAATCTTAATTTTTAATTAAGTAGGGTTCATAAATAAAATATGCATAATAAATCCTGGGTTTTAGGTCTAGGGTTTTGCAGAAAGTAAGTTTTGGATTTCTGATTAAGAGACAAATGTGCAGCACTCCTACACATCATAAGAACAACCCCACGAATGGAAAAGAGAGGCTTTTAAACCCTCTTCATTCTTATGACCGACGACCAAGGAACGCCTTAATCAGGATCAGAATACTACAAAACAGTTTTAGATCTATATTATATAATCTCATATACAAATTAGATCTAATCCTGGCATATTTTGCATACATCTCATGTATCGAATCATGCATGTTTTTAGATCTAAATTATCTCATAATTAATCTAAAAAATTAAATTTAAATTGATCTTAATCAAAATAAATTTCTAATCTAGATAATTATGTAGAACTATTCTACAATAGTCTAAGACGTGCATCTATCATATCTCATATGATATTTAAAATTAAATAATTTTTATTTTGCTATTTTTAGATATTATAATACATATAATATCAAAAAATATAAATAAATAGATCTAAAATATGATTTAATCAGATTAAATCAAAACATGCAAGACTATTTCTATAGAACTATTCTTATTTAGAACTAGTCATGCATATTTTCTAATCTAGATCCAATCATTTAATTTTAATTTTTTCTGATTTTAGATCTAATCACATTCATGTGACATCTGAAATTATTTATTTTAATTAAAATAAATTAAAATCAGATCTAAATAACTTTTAGAACCTTGGCTCTGATACCATTGAAGGAAAATTCTGAATTTTTCGGATCAGTTTTCAGATCTGATCAGATCAAGAGATATATTTTAAAATTTTTTTTCTTTATTCTAATTAGATCTGAGATATTTTAGATCTAATTTTATTATTTAGAAATAAAATAAAATCTAGATAAATTAAATTTAATTTAATTTACCTTGATATGGGTAATCTTATTACCGTTGATGATTCTGTATGCAGCAAAGGTTCTGGATCTAGCCAGCAAGTGCCGGCCTCTATCGTATCCATCAGCTGACTTGAGATTTTTTCTTCCATCTTAAAATCAATCTGATCTGATTGGATCTTCAAAACTCTTTTTCGAAGATCAGCAGTCGTCCTTTAGCAGTGCAGCCTTCTAGCTTTCAGTCACCTTTCTTTGATCTGGATCACACCAACCAAGCTCCAAAACTCTTTTGGATCTGGAGAGGAGAGGGAGAAGGTGGGTTTGGCATGGAGGAAGAGGGGAGAGGCAGCCTTGGGCGTGGGAAATTGTGATTCCTTTCAATCACTTCAAAATTTTTACCTTGAGTTGGGCGTGGGGTCTTATTTATAGACTAACTGTGATCCAACTCCTCTTCTTCCCAACCAATCACAACTCTTTATAAAATTAGATCTAAATCTGATTAGTGGAAATAGAGTCCCCTAAATTCCTCCTTAGAGGTGCCTAAGACCAATCAAAGTTGGTTCTTAGGAGAACTCTAATTAGAATCCAAAAAGGAGATGGAGTCCCTGTCCAACAGAGACTCCTAGGCGCCTCCAACTTGGGCACACGCCAAGGGTGGCATGCGCCCTCTTCCTTGCCTGGTTCTGGTAAGGGGACTGGCCCCCATCACTCTCCAATAGGTGCATGACATATGGTCAAAAGTCAAAGTGTCAATGGTCAACATTGACCAATCAAAGGTAGACTTTTGACCAAAGTCAAAGAAAAGAAATGGCAGGGTACCAAAAATGTCAGATAATGTCTTACAAAATAAGACAACCTTTCTTACTTGGACAACCTTAGTCAGACCATAGAAGGCTCTGATTGAGCACAAAACTCCTTTGCGTCAGTTAGGACAATAATTTATGATAGCAAAAGAAGAACGTTAGGTTCAATCAGTGCTAGCACATATTCTTGAACCTAATTGAATCTCATTCAGATCAATTGAACTGATCAGTTTAATTGATGATCACCAAATTCAAAATCTTTTTGTGTGACCAGTTAGGTTCAGTTCTGTATGGTAATGGAATATGTACGATCTCTATCATCGACATCATCGAAACTCCTTTCGATGGATCAGAACTCTTTGATTCGAACAGCTAGAATGATCGATCATCTAAACATTCTAATTGCTCCCAAAATCACCAGTGACACCTAGCAGTATATGGTGGCAACCATCAGAAGCTGAATGGAACTCTTGGTGCAGCTACTTGTGATTAACTCCTATCTTGACCCGATCAGATTAGGGTTAAGGTAAACTCGTAAACCCTAGATTCTGTCATATGATGTAATCATTCGATTCGAGTCCGATGTGAAAATCTAAATAGAAACTCTTTCTATTATTTCACTTCTACCATGGCCATGGACTTCTGACTTGATTCTCATGTTATCATAGGGCTGCTCCTCTACACCCGAGGTAGATAGATTCATCTTGTGCCATCTATTCCTACAATGAACATGCTATAGCCAACATATACCTCAGGATTATGACGCTAGGAGATCGGTAATGGTGTAGTCAAATATACACCCTCAAGGTGAACTGCCGATAGCATCTCAGCAAAGAACCAGACACACCACTGCAGCATCGAGTCAGTCATCGAGAGAAGGTAACTCCCTAATGACTACTCGAGGTGGTCATGCTCAGTGCTCTCGTTCTCTAATGAGTATCTGTACTCTCGCTCTAGTGTCTCCACACCGTAGACTCAAGACTCATCTAATAAAGAGAAGCGTTTGTACACCATCCTTCTAGATCAATCACCATCCTCATGATGATCCTATGGTCGGAAGCATTTTATGAGTTAACAATGATTATTCATGTCTTAAATTTTCAACTCTTAAAAATATGAATTATCATTACCATTAACTCAAAGGATGTATCACAGACACTAAATACACATATGTGATAGAAAATAACCCATTTTATTGATATTAGTCAAAATTATTATTTTGCCCCTAGAAGTGTATTACAAGTGTCAGCCAATTCTGGCTTCTAGGACACATATATCTGGCATATGGCACCTAAGACTAGGTCACATAGCAGAAGATAGGATTAACAAATTGGAGAAAATTGAGCTATTGAGTCCGTTGACTTTCAAGTTATATTCAATTTATGAATCTTGTCTTTATGTCAAAATGACTAAGCTCCCTTTTATAGGACATGGGGAAAGGACAAGGGATCTTCTTATCCTAGTACATACTGATGTGTGCGGCCCATTTGATGTGCCAGCTAGAGGCAACTTTATCTACTTCATAACCTTTACTGATGATGGCTATGTGTATCTTATGAGACACAAGTCTGAAGCTTTTGAACAATTCAAGGATTTCAAACATGAAGTGGAAAAGTAAATAGGAAAACCCCATTAAGTTTCTTCGATCAGATCGAGTAGGTGAATACCTTAGTCAAAAATTTTTGGACTATCTCAAGAAAAATGGAATAGTTTCTCAATGGACTCCACCTGAAATATCTCAACTCAATGAGATTTTAGAACGAAGGAACCAGACTCTGTTAGATATGGTCCGATCCATGATAAGCTTCACAGACCTCCTTGATTTTCTTTGGAGATATTGTTTGTTAACTACAATATACTTACTGAATAGGATTTCTTCTAAAACTGTTCCTACCACACTGTATGAGATATGGCATGGTAAGAAATTAAGTCCGAGTCATCTCAAAATTTGGGGTTATCTGGCTCATGTCAAAAGACAACAAGCGAACAAGTTAGACTTTAGGTCCTTTAGAGCTTGATTTATAGAATATCCTAAAGAGTCATTAGAATATTATTTCTACATTTCAGAAGATCACAATATGATTGTGAGTCGACATGCCATCTTTCTTGAAAAATAGTTTATTCAAGATAGTGGTATTGGAAAGCATATCATACTCGATGAGAAAGTCTCACAAGAGCAACAAGCTAAGGACCAAATGGAACCAAATTAGATTTAAGCCAATCCAATCACTACCTCCATCTCATAGATCGAAAAGAGTTTTCCATCCTCCTGAGAGATACTTAAATACTATTTCAGAGAAAATAGAGAAAATATTCCTCGTAGGTAATAGGATTCATGGTGATGATCCCAAAACCTATAACGAGTTGATATCGGATATCGACTTCGAGAAATGGTTAGAGGTAATGAAGTCAGAAATTAACTCGATGCACTCAAACCAAGTCTGGACCTTGGTAGATCCACTAGAAGGTATAGTACCTATTGGATGTAAATGGATCTACAAGAGAAAGATTGGTGCAGATGGGAATGTGGAGACATTCAAAGTTAGATTAGTGGCAAAAAGTTATAGTCAATGTGAAGGCATTGACTATCAAGATACCTTTTTGCCAGTAGCTATGCTAAAGTCCATTCGCATATTGCTTGCTGTTGCAGCCTATTTTGATTATGAAATATGACAAATGGACATGAAAATGATATTCTTAAATGGATATCTTGAGGAGGATATCTATATGGAACAATCGCTAGGTTTCACATCCAGTGATGATGATCACAAGGTATGCAAGCTGCAAAGGTCCATATATGGACTTAAGCAAGCATCTTGGAGCTGGAATACTCATTTTAATGACATAATCAAATTATTTGGTTTCATCAAGAATGAAGAGGAGCAATGTATCTTCAAAAAGGTCAGTGGGAGCACTATCATCTTTCTCGTATTGTATGTAGATGACATCCTCCTTATTGGTAATGATGTTCCCATGTTGACCATAATTAAAATGTAGTTATCTAAAGAATTCTCCATGAAAGACCTAGGAGAAGCATCCTTTATTCTAGGAATTAAGGTCTATAGAGATAGACCGAATAGGATGCTAGGACTTTCATAGAAGATGTACATAGAGGAAGTGCTAGAGAGGTTTAGCATAGAAAACTCTAAGAGGGGTTTGGTATCCTTCAGACATGGCATTCATCTTTCCAAGAAGATGTGTCCTAGCACACCTGAGGAAATAGAATGCATGAGCAAGATCCCTTATGCTTCAGCAATAGGAATCCTCATGTGTGCCATGTTATGTACACGACCTGATATAGCCTATGCTATGAGTGTTACGAGCAGATATCAGTCATATCTAGGTGAAGAACACTGGACTTTTATGAAATGTATCCTTAAGTACTTAAGAAGAACTAAGGATATGTTGTTGGTCTTTGGTAATGGAGAAATCCAAGTCTAGGAGTATACAGAATTGGATTTTATGTCCGATATAGATGATCAAAAGTCGACATCTGAAAGTCTGTTTGTGTGCAAGGGTGGAGCTATCAGTTGAAAAAGTTTCAAGCAGACTGTGATAGCAGATTCTACCATGGAAATAGAATACATCGCTGTGTCAATAGCTGCAAAGGAGACATTCTGGTACAAAAAGTTTGCCGTAGAGATCGGAGTGATGCCATTAGATGCCATTCCTCTATACTGCGATAAAAATGGTGCCATAGTCCTTACTAAGGAGCCGAGGTCTCACCAAAAAACCAAGCACATCGAGCGGCGATACCACCTCATCCGTGATTATCTTGAGAAGGATTACGTCGAGGTCAAGAGAGTCGACTCCATAGATAATATGCAGATCTGCTAATTTTTTAGATCTAATAAATAAAAATAAAAATAAATTAAATCTAATTTAATTATACCTTGATGTTGGGTAATCAGATTATCCTTTGATGATCCTACTGATTGCCTGAGGTTCTAGATCTAGCCATGCAAGCGCCTAGCCTCTACCAGTATTCACTCAAGATGGATCTAGAGATCTTCTCCTTTTTTATCATCTCTCCATAAATTAGATCTATTTTTGATTTGGAGGATCTTCAAAACTCTTTCTGAAGATCAGCAATCGTCTCTGCAACAGTACTGCCTTCTTCCTTTGTCGTCAGCCTTTTCTTGCTTGGATCACACCAAACTGAAGCCCGACCTCCCTTGGGCATGGAGGGAAGAGAGAGGATCAGATGATAGCATAGAGGAGGGAGAGGGGCAGCCTTGGGGCATGGGCTAAGAGAGAACCCTATCAAAGTTGGCGCAAATAGGGTTTATATAGACCCTACTGCGCCATGCAGTGCCACATCATCTCGGCCAATCACGTTGCTTCATGCAATTAGATCTAAATCTGATTGGTAGGATGACATCACCTGATCCAATCAAATAAGAGCCCCATAAATTCATCCTTAGATGGTGCCTAAGACTGGTCAAAGTCTATAGCTAGGGGTTACCTAAGTAGAATCCAAAAAGCAACCTGGAGTCCCATCTGTATGGGACTCTAGTCATCCCTATCCATAGGCGCACGCCTCCCTAGGCATGCACCCCCTCCTTTCCAAAATCTAGCAAGGGGACAAGCCCCTATCTGCTCTCTAATAGGTGCATGATACATGGGCAGATGTCCAAGGATCAAAGGTCAATGTTTGACCAAAGTCAAAAGACAAGAATTAGCAGGTGATGAAAAATGATAGGTGTTGTCTCAAATTTATCTCATAAATTAAGACAGTTCTTTTCTAACCTGGACAAACTCCAATTAGACTAAGTAAAGATATCTGAGTGAGCACAAACTCATTTGGCTCAGTCAAGATAAGTTTTAATGATAGTAGAAGGAGAATGTTAGGCTCAATCATGTGCTAGCATGATTTTCTTGAACCTAATTGAATCTAATTCAAATCAATTGAACTGGATTAGTCCAATTGATGATACCCAAATCCAAACCTTTATTTGTGTGACCCAGTTAGGTTTAGTCTGCATGGTAATGGGATATGTTGCGATCTCTATCATCGATATCATCAAAACTCCTTTTGATGGATCAGAACTCTTCTGATTCAGACAACTAGAATGATCGATCACTAAATCATTCTAATTGCTCCCAAAATCTGCCAGTGACACCTAGCAGTATATGGTGGCAATCCATCAAAGCTAAAAATGAACCTCTTGGTGTAGCTACCTGTGTAATTAAGTTCTTCTATCTTGAGCCCCAATCAGATTAGGGTTAAGGTGAACTCGTCAAACCCTAATTTCTATCATATGATTTAATCATTCAATTCAGTTCGATGTGAAAACCTTAATAGAAACTCTTTCTATTATTTCACTCTGCCATGGCCATGGACTTATGGACTTGATTCTTATGACCATCATAGGGCTGCTCCTCATCCACCGAGGTGGATAGATTTCCTCTTGGTGCAATCCAATTCCTATAATAAACATGCTATAGCCAACATACACCTCAGGGTTCCGAATGGCTAGGAGACCGAGTTATGGTGTAGTCAAACTATAACACCCTCAAGGTAAACTATCGATACACCTCAGGTCAAAGAATCAGACACACCACTGAAGCTTCGATTCAGTCATCGACGAGAAGGTAGACTTTCTTATGACTACTCGAGGTGATCACGCTCAGTGCCCTCATTCTCTAACGAGTACCTATACTCTCACTCTAGTGTCTCTACACCATAGACTAAAGACTCATCTACTATGAAGAAGTGATTGTACACCAACCTTTTGGATCAATCATTATCCTCATGATGATCCTACGGTCAGAAGCATTTTATGTGTTAATAATAAAAATTTGTCTTAAATTTTCAACTCTTAAAAATAAGAATTATCATCACCATTAACTCAAGGGATGTAACATAGATACTAAATACACATTTGTGATAGAAAATAACCCATTCTATTATTTATAATCAAAATTATAATTTTGCTCCTATAAGTGTATTACAAGTGTCAGCCAATTCTGGCTTCTATGGCACACATATCTAACAAAGTGATCATTTAGCAATAATACCCGAGATCCAGATAGGTCGAACAATCACAATCGCAACATTCAGAACCTACATGAATATGGTTACCATATAATTCCTCCCTATGACCTCTATGTAATAGATGACTCAGGATTAGACTATCAACCCTAAAAAATACATCCATGTTGTATCTCAAAGCAATTAGTCCCATGACTCCTCACTAAGACTATCCTGGCCAAGGTTTTGTTAAATTAAAATATAATTAAACATAGCTCCTAAAATCAGGAGTGGTCAATCCAATCTTGATACACACACCGACTCCATAAGTACTTGACTGTGCTAAAAAATCTTTCATTACTAAATTAAAAATTTAGATAGTCTAACACCAAAACACAGTGAGTTGCTTGGAAGTCACCATGGTGATCTCAGATCGGAGAGACATTTATACCCATATTTCATTGAAGCTAATCTTGACAGGAGAAAAGCCCCGAAGTTGGTCATGTTTAGTGTAGATGTACCCATACATCTCACTTGCATGCCATATCAGTGTCTCAATACTCCTTAGTTATGAGGACAACCAACCTATATGGCACACAATGACCTATACTTGATAAACATTATCATCCTAAGTAACAATGTATCATTTGATCGTGAACTATTTAAGGACTAAATGATAAATCCTTCTTTATCAAATCTAGATAGTCCTAAGGACTTCATCACAACATAGGAATTTATTAGAAGACAATAAAATTTATGATAAAAAATATCAAAATAACTTTTATTAATTTATAATTCATATACAATTATAAATATATGGCCCAACCATCAACAGACTGACGATTGAATTTGGGACACATTTCGAGCCTCGCTTGGGGTGGCAGCTACTAATAAAATGAGCCACAAACTAATGGCTCATCTGATCAAAAGAGAAGATGGTATTCGACGTGAGGGTTGAGTACCAATTCTTGACTGCCCCTTTCAAAGTAGATGGAAAAGCTCAGCATAGGATGGCATTGGATGCACCATGGAGCAGCATCATTATTTGGAAGGCCTTCAGATGGTCAATCGAATCGGAGGTCCCATCGTAGCTCTCGAATTGGAGGAGCTTGAAGTTTGATGGAATTGGTTCCTGCATGGTGCAGTGAGAAAAAGGAGGGTCAGTATAGATATCGTTACTATGAGAGGGGGGTAAATGGCAGAGTTCTTCGATCCACTGGTTGACCATAAAGAAGAAGAAGAGAATTCTCTACTGAGCACTCCTTTAAGAATAAGAAAATCTCAAAAATGGAGGTTCAGGCCCTCCTTCTAGCATAAATCCTATTGGTGCAAAATCTGATCGCCATTGGAGGAGCACCAGAGTCGGAGAAGATGAGGTTGCCATCGATAACCTGCAAGATAAGTCTCATCCAGAGCCCGAGGTGGATGGCTCCGACAAGACCCTTCGACGATCAAGTTAGCTCTTTCGATCAACAGAGATGGAGTAGTCAGGAGAGAAAATTATAGCGTATCGAGAAGGAGAAGAAAGCCTAGAGAAAACGTATCTAGAGGGTTCCTTTTGTAGATGGAGCCTGTAACAAATTGATAGCGACAACCATAACAGTCAAGTGGTGGGCCGCTTGAGACCACATGAAGTTTATTACTAGGGGTAATGTCTGTTGTTGTGGTGTGCCAATCCATTTGGATTTAATAGTCAAAGTTCAGAGGAGCAGGCACCAATTGGTGATGAATCTTTGAGTTACATCAATACCAAAGGAGTTCGAACCCCTCTTAGGCAGTCTATGGGTGAGTTGGTTTGTATGTGGAGCTGGATTCGTGCAGAGACCTTCCTGGATGATTGTAGGAAGTTTGGCTACTAGAGAAGTTCGAAAGGAGTTTGGCTGCTGGAGGAATCTGGAAGAAGTTCGGCTGCTAGAGGAGTCCGAAAGGAGTTCGGCTGCTGGAGAAATTTGAAAGGAGTTTGGCTGATGAGAGAATACGAAAGAGGTTCGGCCACTAGGAGACTTCGAAAGAAGTTCGGCTGCTAGAGAAATCCAGAAAAAGTTCATGATTAAAGCTCTCCCGCGATTACGAGTTACACTTGGCTGAGCACCAAACTGAACTTCGGTGGGAGTAAGGTTTACCCTCAACACCTTTCATACTTGATATCAAATTAAATAGATATATGCTTTCATATTTTATTCATATTATTTTCAAGTAATGTATTTGAAAATTAGTTTTTCTTCAATATTAAAGTGGTATCAAATCTCTTAAGAAAATCTTGATTTATTTCAACTCAATGGATGTCAAATTGGAGAAGATATTTCTAAGATATCACCTTTTCTCTTCAAAATATTAGGTATCCAAAATTGAATTATTTTTCATATTTGATATCAAGAAGTTTTCTGTTTGAACTTATTTTTAAAATAATTAGTATCATAATTCTTGTAATTGGTATCAAATAGTTTATTCTTGTCTTAAATTTTCTTGCTTTTTTTTGTCAAAAGAAAATAATGCTCTGTCTCAAATCTGATTTTGCATTGCTTATATAATATCATTTGAGAAAAAATCAAGAAGTTTATGTCTTTTCTAAACTTAATTAAATTATATTTATTAAGAAAATGAATACCTATGTTTAAATAGAATATCTCTCTATAATTTATTTTGCATGATTAGTTGGTGTCAAGTCAAATTAACTTTTCAAAATAATTTGATATGAATTTAATTGATTCATCTTTTTTGATCAAAGACTTCAACAATTGATATCAAATAGATCATTATTATCTCACATTCTATTGCTTTATCTTTGATAAAAGAAGATAATATCTTTGATATTATAACTTGAGATAAATTATAAGATTGAGATCTTTATACTTTAAATTAATTGATACTACTTCAGAAATTTTTTTAAAAAAAATTAAATAAATATCTTTATGATTTGCATTGAATGATATATCTAAATTTCTAACTTTGAAAGTATTTATATTTCTCATATTTGTAAAGTTCAAAGAAACAATCAAAAACTTCTTTCAAATGATGTAAATAAATAATTTTCCAAAAATTTATCATAATTTATGTCAAATAGTCTATTTTTATTTTAAATTTCATTGCATTATTGTTTGGTAAAAAAAAATCTCAAATTTGAATTTTCATGGTCATATTCTTACAAAATTATCATTTGAAATAAATTCTTATGATATATTTTTGAATGATCTGCTTTAGTATTAAAGGGAGAGAAGTTTTTTTAAAACTATATTATTTAAAATTTTTGAAGTCCAGAGTTTTTTTAATTGAAATTGAGAAGTATGTATGCATCTATGGTTTTGAGAAAAGAAAAAACCCTTGATCTAAATTTGAAAGTAAAACTTTTACTCTTAAAAGACTACTTGATTGAAAATATCTTGGCATAAAGAGGAAAATTTATTCAAGATGAATTGATTACTAAATTAGTTAAGTTAAAGTTTAATACAATATCAAATTGAAGATGCTTATCTTGAAAGAAAAAAGAGAGAGTAACAAAAATTATAAAGCTTATGTATATAAATTTTGAAAAAGGAAAGAAAAAGATAATTCTAAAGAATGAATGCATATATTTTAATTTGATAATCTAAATTTAAAATGTACTTATTTTGAAATAAAGAGGGGGAGAAAGATGAAAAGTAAATTAATTTATTAGTATAAAAAATAGGAAGAGAGATATTTTTTGATTTGATTTGATTAAAAATATTAATGAACTTTTGATCTAAAATTCTTAATCTATTATCTTATTTTGAGCCTTGTTGATTTTAAACTTTTCATCAAATGCCTTATAATCTTCTTAATTTATACTTTTATATGTTTATTTAGTTTGATTTACATGATTTAAATGCTATAGATTTGAAATAGTTTCTGACAAATAAATTATTGTTCAATAATTAAAAATTGCTTAAAGTGGTATCATTAATATGTTGGTTTCATATTCTAATTTACATGATTATTCTTGACAATTGATTGGAGTTAAATAAATTAAAAATATATTTTTACTCCAAAAAATAATTTTTTAAACTTAATTATTTTAAAATTGATTTAAAAATTTAAATTTAATACTAAATTTTTTATGTGCATCACACAATCTTTATGAATTATTTGTATTGTAGCAATTTTTACTCAAAGCAATAAATTTAAAAATATGACTATCATTTGCTTTGATACTATTTAGTTTACTTTACTCGATACATCCTCGATACATACCTTTTTTGAACTTAATTGATTAAAATTTCTTAAGAAAAGAAAAGATTGAATATTAAACTATATATTATGCTTGATTTCATATTCAAATCTTTTGAAAAGCTCTATTTTTCTTAAAGCTTAAAAGTGTAGATTTGAAAATTTAATTAAAAAGATCATATTTATTCAAAAAGGGAGAGAGCCTTTGATATTTGAATTCAAGCTAATTTCTAGAAGTGAATGAAGTATTTTAAACATATTTTAAATCAAAAAAAAAGTTTTCAAAGAGAAATAATTCATTTGACTTGATTTTTATTTAAAATCAATACACCTCTAATTTGATACAATTCTTATATCTTATTGACTTTGATGATAATTTTTGATCCTTCCCATGAGCTTTTTGATATTATCAAAAAGGGAGAGAGGTATATTGAGTATATGCTTAAAGAATTAATACTTAAGAAACTCAATGAATTTCATGCTTGAAAACTTAATACTTAGTGATATGAATTGAAACATTATTTCGATATGAGTATATGAATTATATGAAACATTATTTGGAGCTTTCATGACATTCTTACATCATATTTTATACTATCCAATTAGTTGAAATATATTAATTTTATTTTTTTGCATATACTCAAAGTTTTGTCATCATCAGAAAGGGAGAGATTGTTGATCTACTGATTGATTTTGATAATTCCAAAACATTAAGTATAAATGATACTAATCATGTGTTTTAAGAATATATGTAGATTTTTTCAGGTGTTAAAATTAAAGAAAGAATCCATTGAAAAGATCTCCTCAAGTTTCACTAAGTCAAGAAATTTAAAGAAGGATTTTTAAATCTCAGACTTAGTGAAGTCAACCTCAGAGCAAAAGGAGCCGACCCCTTCACTAAAATAGGGTTAAAGATGAAGAATTTTAAGTTTTAGGAGGAAAGGCGTTGACTCCAGGATAAGAGGAGTCAACCCTAGCTCATTGGCATGCTTTGGTATATTGTTTTTGTATGACCTCACAAAAGGATCGACCTATAGGTCGACCCCTAGTGAAAGGGTCAACCAATGGATCAACCTTTGTTGCATTGAGACTGAAAATAGAAAACTAAATTTTTTAAGTACAGTCCAAGTGCTGACTCTAGAGCGAAAGATGTTGATTCCAGATTAGAAGGTATCGACCCCAGATTAAAAAATGTCGACCCCTATAGAAAAGGTGTCGACCCCAATGTTGGGACTGGCTAGTATGGCTAGTTTTCTGTACTTTTTCAATGGATTCCTTTCATTCCAAATGACTAGTTCAAGCCCTCCAACAATTCAAACTCTCTCTCCAACCATTGTGAAGACTATTTAAAGATGGAGAATCAAAAGAAAAAGAAAGGAAAGTAGATTGAAAGTAGAAATGACTCAAATTATGAGGTTCATTGAATATTTAAAAAATAAGAGAGAATAAAGAGGACTTTGTATATCAAATTTAGAGAGCTTCCAATTGTGATTATCCTCAATCATTCAAACTTTCTCTCAGCCTTCAAAGGAGAGAATTCAAAGCTTTAAGAGCCATATTTTAGCCTCTCCTTCAAGCTTCAAAATTTTTTTTTTCTTTTTTGTTCTTGTACTAAATTATTTTATTCTCTTGTATTTGCATTTCCTTACAAGTTTCTTTAGAGAAAAAAAAACTTGGGGTGTAGGCAAGTCCAAACTCATAATTGGATGGTGTAATGATTGTGATTGGTGCTTCTTGTTTAAAACCAATGGGGTTGATAGTGAACCTAAAAAACTATTGGTATAGGGTTATGGTTGGTGAGCCTAGCAAAACCAACTAGATTTATTTATGATCCCAGGTTAAAATAAATGCATTGTAATTTTGGGATTATAGTAAAATTTTTAAGGAGATAGCTTGGAGAGTGGATGTAGGAGTAGGTTTCTTCGAACCACTATAAATTGCTTGTATTTATGGGGTGCTTTAATTTCTAGCTTTTCATTCTTGCATTACTTATTTACTTTATTCACTTGAATTATCTCATTGCTTTTAATTCCAATGCTACACTTTGAATATTCATCGTAAAGACTCAAGTTGTTTTAAATAGAAGTATATATTTGACTTAGAGTTTTAATTTGGCTAAGATTTTAAAAGAACTCAATTCACCCTCTCTCTTGGGTTGCTACCTTTGGGCAACATTGCATGATGGCAGAAAATTACTAAACCAAATTTCATTCCTAAATGAAGTAGAAGGCCTCCAGTTATTTAAGACGGAAGGTTAACCTCATCCAAGTGAGGGTGAAGGCATCCAAGCGAGGGTGAAGGCCTCTGATTTTTTTAGGTAGAAGGTTAACCTCATCCAATTGAGGATGAAGGCCTCCAATTATTTAAGATAGAAGGTTAACCTCATCCAAGCGAGGGTGAAGACCTCTGATTATTTAAGATAGAAGGATAATCTCATCATAGTGAGGGTGAAGGACTCCAGTTATTTAAGACAAAAGGTTAACCTCATCCAAGTCAGGATGAAGGCCTCTGGTTATTTAAGACAGAAGGTTAACCTCATCGTAATGAAGGTGAAGGCTTCCAGTTATTTAAGACTGGAGGTTAATCTCATCCAAGCGAGGGTGAAGGTCTCTAATTATTTAAGACTGGAGGTAATGGGAAGAGATTCTCTCAACAATCTTTTTGTGCCCCGGCAGTCTTGCAAGGAATAGAAGGACCTCATCCTAACAAGAAAAAAAACCAACCACGTCAGAAATAGGAGGTAGACCATGTCCTAACTATTGAAAAATATATCTTAAAGCCAATCATCTAAGTGGTAGATGATTGAAATTAGTATATAAATTATTTAATAATAATAGTTATTTGGCTATTTCATCATAGAAGCTCTATCTTCTTTAAATGAAATCTTAAATTATGATGAAGTTCTTAGAGCCATAATCAATCGATAAAGGAGGATTTATCAAATGGTTCTTAAATAGTTCATGATCAAATGATAAGTTATTAATAAGGATGATAACTTATCGAGTGTAGGTCGCTGTATGCCATATGCATTGGTTATCCTCGCAATCAAGTGGAGTGGAGATACTAGTATGGAATCCAGATGAGATATAGGAGTATATCTATACTGAACATGATCAATGTAGCAATTTACTATCAAGAGTAGCTAGCTAAGGCGAATGGGTATAAGTGTCCCTCCGATCTGAGATCATCATGGTGACTTGCAAGCAACTCATTATACTTTGGTACCACTGCTTGTATTTTTAATATAGATTTGAAAGATTTTTGGGTATAGTCAAGTAAATGTAAAGTCGGTGTGTGAGTCAAGATGGGATTGATCACTTCTGATTAACTTCAGAAAGAGAATGACTTGTTATATTTTAATTTAGCAAAATCTAGGCCTAGGTAATCCTCGTGAGGAGTCACAGGATTTGCAAAATTTTGAGACACAATAGAGATGACTTGTATGAGTATTGACAAAGTACTCAAAGTCATCTTGAGCATTATTAATCATAGGAATGAATTATACGGTAACCATAGGCCAGGATTCTAAGGATGTTGCTTTGCATACATTCAACCTATCCATATGTTGGGAACCATTGCTAGATGATTATTTTGATTAGTATAGGAATTAGTTCTTATGCTACTGGTTTACGTTCAAACCTATAGGGTCACTTACATAAAAGATTGTAACTTAATCAGATGGTTAATCAGCAAATGAGAATCATTCTGAGGTCAAACATTCAATGTGATTGATGTTCGACCTAATGCAAGTATTGCAGGAGGATCGATTAGAAATTGAATTGCTAATTGGCTCAATTTGATTGAGTAATCAAGCTGAGATCAAGTATAATTGAATTAGATTTAATTAAAATTGGTTTAGACTTAATTAGATTAAGTTTAATTAGTTGATTGGATAAGTCAATTGCAAGAAAAAAATAATTCCTAGTTGGACTAAGATTTGAGTGCACTTAATTACTAATTGAATTAGGATTTAAATTAGATTTAAATATGATTTAAACTTAACTTAATTGTGTTCCAAGTTGAACTAGGATCATCCATAATTAGGTTGCATTTAATTTAGTTTGAATTAGGTTCAAAATAGTTTTGACCTAATCAAACAAGAAGAGTGCCAGTTGGACTAGGACTCTCACTCCTTCCTTAAGCCAATAAAAGTCAATGCCCAAATTTTATTTCTAGATCTTTATGTGATGTTCTCCATGCTAATAAGAACTTCTATATGCACCAAATATTTGAAGAGATTAATTAAAATTTAATTTGATCAAATTTGGTAAGTGGTTTGGTTTTGTTTCCTTTTGAAAGAGTCCCAATTCTCCAAAACACCTTCTTTCCTTATGGAATTTTTTCTCCATGCCTCTTTTTTCTTTTGTGTACTTATTTCATTTAGTTTTGCATGTGGTTTTCTAATTTTCACACCCAAAAAATAAGGGGGAAGGCGTCCAACTCTTGGACGCCTCCTAAAACTCCTCTGTAGAGTCCATATAAGACTAGGTTTGACCTAGTCTTCCTTATCTAATTAGGGCACCTCATATAAGATGTTTTAGGATGTGTAAAATCTAAAAAATCATAAAAAATAGAATAAAAGTAGGAGGAGCCATGGAAGACTTTGGATGCCAAGTTTCATGAAGGAGATATCTCATTAAGTCATCAATTGTTGATGTTATAAAGAGAGAAAGGTAAGAGAAAAAATATTTTCTCTTAAAGATTTATTTCTAATCCTCCTTTATTTATTTTTTATAATTTTTATATGATAAAAATTTAAGAGAGAGAGAGGAAGAGAGCATGGGCATCTGTGCTCCAAGGTGTTGGGGCATAGTGATCCTTTTTGGACATGATCTGATCATGTCCTGATGAGAGAAGAAAAATAGAAGAAAGTCTTCTCTTAGGATTTCTTTGAGAACCCTTCTTCTCCACATTTTTATGAGATTTTTCTATAAGAAAAATAGAAGAAAAATCAACAATCATTGATGTCCTAAAAAAGAAGATTTATCTTCTCTTAAAGCCCTTTCTTAAATAATTTTATTTCTACTTTTAGGGAGATCGAAGGGTTGGATTTCTTTCTTATTCCTCCTCTTATTCTTCATCTCTTGGAGTGTCCAAGAGATATGAAGAATAAATTTTAGATTAACCATCCAGAGGGATCCACGAGAAGCTAGCACTTCGAGCGGATCTTCATTTGACGAATCTCTGATTTTGTTGCAGCCTCATGTAGATCACCTGTAGAGGTCGAACACGAGTGTGGCTCCAAAGGCAATAATGAAAATCAACCATGGAGTTCTCGACCCATGCAAAGGTAAGAGATCTGATCTCTTCTCTCACCTAAATGCGATCTAGATTTTAGATTTGGAGTCATTCTAGATATTGGGTATTAATTTGATCAATACCAAATCTATTATTTTTGGATTTGAAAATACAATATGATATGTTATAGGTCTTAGTTGTAGGGTTTAGTAATTTGATTACATGCATTTGTAGATTAAATGATTTAATTTATAACTTCTATTGCATTATATTTTAAAAAGTATTAAAATTCATGCATGAAAACCTGCATATTTTTCATTAATAGTATCAGAGCATCTAGGTTCTATTATAACATGATCATATTTACATTAAATTAAATCTAAAAATAAAACTCTATAGATCGTACATACTAATTATAAGATTGTCATGCTATAAGATTTACCCCTTATAGTGTAGAGGTTATTCTAGTATGTGCTGATCTATTTTTGAATCATGAATAATTTAGATATGATCTAAATAATTTTATAATTTATTTTTTAATTTTAAATTTAAAATTTAATCGATGTTATATCTATTTTAGATTATATAGATTAGATCTAAATAATATCGAATTGTATATATTACTATAAGGTTGTCCTGCTGTAAGGTTTATCCCTTATAGTGGAGAGGTTGTCCCAGTATGTGCTGACTCGAATTAGCTAAATTATAAATATACTAGATGAGATCTAAAGTAATTTATGATTTATTTGTAGATTTTGAATCTAATTTTAAATGGTTTATGATATGATCCTTATGATGTGTTTTGAGTTTAAATCTAGATCCTATTATTGCATATGTCAATATGTATCTTTTGTTTTGAATCTAGAATGTATATGATATATTTATTTTATAGAATTTAAATTAAGAACTTACTTTTGCAAAACCCTATATATAAAACCCTAGGATATGATCAAAATATCAAAACAAATTAGATCTAAAACTATATATTGAATATGATTCAATGTAAATTGTTTACCAATTTGAAAATATTTCAAATGATTAAATCAGAAATCGGTTCTATGATTCCATAAATCCAAACCCATAAGCTTTGAACTTAATTGAGAATTAAATGATTGTTTAGGATTTAGGTTTGTGATTTAAAGATCCTAAGATAATTTCACAAAATATGGGTTAAAGGATAAAGGGTTAGCTTTGATTAGGTCCTTAACTGGGTTAGACCTAGGGTTAGATTAAATAGACTTAGTTAAGAAATTGATCAAACCTAATTAATAGTTAATTAGGATTAGGTCATTTCTATAGATCACTTCAATAGTTGTAGTTGATCAAAGTCCATACATCTAATAAATGAATACTGATCGTGGCTCAGTGGTCGAGCTCGAGTCTCTAAGTAGACCAAATCAAAATTGATAAATCGATTGATGTCTAAAATAAGTCTAACATCCTAGACTAGCAGTTTTTAATTGGCAACCCACTTACTTGGCCATTTTTGATGGTGTCTATGGCATGCCATGGCAGACCCTCCCATCGATCTCACTTACCTGACCAATGTGGTTAATCGAAACTTGATTAGGTTGCTCATTGATTCATGCTAACCTATGTCACATAGAAAATCAGTGAGACTTATTTTATTCAGTGAGACTGATCTAGGTGCCCATGGATCAATGTTGATCCTAATCCTTATCAAAGACTTGAGAAGTCAGTGGAAGGACATGACTTGGTGAAGTCAGTGTGAGCAAATTGATCCATATTCTTTCTATCCTTAAATCATAAATAATTTAAATTCTCTAAAATTATTAAATCTTTAAAATGATAAAGTTATGGAGATAACTGAGTCATAGCCTCCCATTAAGTTGGATGATAATGGATCCATTAACTCAATAATCATTGAAGGCCCAAAGGCCTGGTGCTTATTGACTAATGAAATTATTATTCATAATATGATAACTTGGAAGTGTCTCTCTAATGGTGGTTAAGTTGGCCAACCAAAGTTGGGCTTAATCATTCATTGGTTAGATGCACCAAGTATGGTCATGTTAATGGTTAGACCTAATCGGATCCTTACAATGGAGGCCAAAGCCTACTGACTAGGTTTCTGGGATAAAATTAAATTACTAAAAGTTGTTTGGAAAAATAATTGATTAATGAACCTATCCGTAGATGCACATAGGTTGGCCGACCAAAGTCGGGCTTGCATGTAGTCTATGTGGATTCTTGTACCTACTAGAAGATTAAAGTAACACCCCAAATTGGAGGTAGAGGCTTCCAATTTGAATAAAATAGTGAGAGAACCTTAAGACTAAAATCCAAGTCTTTAGGCTTAGAATAATTCATATACTTAGGTCATTATTCTTTTTTTCTCAAATTAAGGCTAAATCCTAATTGCTCCAATCACTGTTAGACAGTGATGACTTATGGGATCCAACTTTGATAATTAGTATCGAAAGTTGAATTTGGTTCAGCAGTACAAATGGATTTGTACTGGGGCTTCTAAGCTCAGTCAAAATAATTAGTCCAATATTGACCTAAATTAGGCATAGTAGTTCCACTAGTAGAAGCAGGGTCATAGGAAGAAGAATTATCTTGCTTTCCTTGACCATAATCGGCTGAACAAGAAAAAGGAGCAAGAGTTGCTTATCAAGGATGTTATTTGATAACATCTTAAAATTTCTTTATATGTTATTCTGCTACCTGAGTATGGGATACTGGTAGCCCTATGTAATTTATTGCAAGAATTTTAAGCGAAATGTTTGAAAATGATGAGAAATACCTGAATGTTAGGGATGGAAGTCCTGTTCCAATCCTAGCTTTAGAAATTGTCAAGCTTATTTTTAAAAGATGTCATTTTGAGTGATTGTCACCATTGGCCATAATTTGTGATAAATGTGATCTCTATTGACCTTTTGATCAGAGATGGTTATCCTTTATAAAGAAAGAAGATTGTTGTAATATTATTATGAATAATGTTACAATAATACATGGACAATAAAGAAATGACATTTAACATTTATACAGCCTGTTAAGTGTAATGTACACATTTAATTAACTTCCAAGTTAGATTATGTCATGGATGTCTACATTTGGCGTTATAGGCTTAGTCATCTTGACAAGAATAGGATAAACTAGTTAGCTTGAGAGTTAAATCTTGACATCAATAATTATGAATCCTTGATAACTTATGAGTTTTATCTTTTTGGAAAGATAAAAAAGTCACCTTTTACTGAAAAAGATGGAGCCGATAATGTTCTATGTCTGATACATAATGATGTATGTAGACCTATGAACTTAAGTGCCAAAGGAAGATATTAATATTTCATTATAGATAACCTATCTGGGCATGGGTGCGTCTGGCTTGAATCACTTGAAATGTTCAAATGATTCAATAATGAAATAAAAAAATAAACTAAAAATGATATTGGAACTCTTCGATCAGATCGAAGAGGCAAATACTTATCCAACAAATTTGTAACATATCTAGGAGAGAATTGGATTCTCTCTCAGTGGATTCCTTTTCGAAACATAGTATATCTAAAAGAAGAAATTAAACTTTGTAAGACATGGTTCAATCCATGATAGGGTTCACTTGACTGCTTGTTTCAGAATTTTGCTCTTGTGACTACTAGTTTTGCTCTGAAAATATATTGAGTAAATATGTTGTAAATCTTCATATGGGATGTGGATCAGGCATAGACCTAGACTCTCTCACCTTCGGGTTTGAAGTTGATTGGCCTATGTCAAAGGTTTGCATATAGATAGACTTGGATCTTGGTCCAATAGGTGTTTAAGGGTTATTAGTTCTACCATACTGAAGAACATAAGATGTTCATCAGCAGAAGGGCATTTCTTTTGGAAAGGAGTTTCTTAGAAAAGAAACTGATGTCGGTCAAGTTAAACTTGAAAAAGTTTGATAAGTAGAAAATGAACTGACATAATCTAATAAACCTACAAAATTAGATTTGATCAGATCAAATCCAGAGCCCATTAAAGTATCACCTTTAAGGAGATCCGGTAGAGTATCGCATTAGCCAGACAAATACCTCAGTATTTAGATTCGAGATGGCGATCCTATTGAGCTCGATGAGAATAACAAGGATCTGATCACCTATAGGGATGCAATGCAGTTGTCTGACTCTGAGAAGTGGCTTGGATTCATATAATCCAAATTGAAGTCCATTAAAATCAATAGTGTGTGGACACTAGTTGATTCACCTGAAGGGATAAAATTCATTGGGTGTGAATGGATTTTCAAAAGGATCAGAGTAACACAGATGGGAAGGTAAAGACCTGTAAAGTCCATTTGGCTATTATCTTAGTTTTGGAACATACGTTTTGAACATATGTCTTTGTTATGAACAAAGACAAACCATACATTTGTAAGTGGCAAAATATTCTATAGTGTTATTCCTTGTGTTGTCTATGGATGAAGTTCTTTTAATCGAGAATGGCATTCTAGCATTGCAACGAATAAAGGTTTGGTTGTCATCTAATTTTTTCATGTTCAAAATCAGATATGGTATACTCACTAATGGTAGTGAGTAGATACCAGTCTGATCTAAGTAAGAACCACTGGAAGATTGTATAAGCAATTTCTAAGTATATATAAAATACTACGGTCCAGTGACTTAAATATGAAAATATTGACTTAAAACATATGGATGTTTTAATTTCAGTCTGAATAAGATGACAATAAGAGAATGTCGGATCATATCCTAATTGTAGAAGCAATCTACTGGAAAGGTTCCAAGCAGGATATTGTAGCCTATTTAGTTAGTGATATAGAGTACATCATGGCATATGATGTTGCCATGTAAGCTATGTAGCAGCTGAGATTCATTAGCAGGTTGGGAGTGGCACCCTTCATCGATGGTTCAATCCTATCATAGCACTGGAGTCATAGCTCAGGCTAAAGAACCGAAGGACCAGCATATTTTACATTGCTATCACCTTTGATTTTAGATCAGGATGATGCCGATCTTTGAAAAGTCAATGGAAAAAGAGAACTTGACTAACCTATTTGTTAAGGCCTTAGAACTAAGGAGTTCTACGAACTCATACGGAAGATAGGATATTTGATATCATTCTGATTAGCTTTTGTCCAAGTGAAAGTTATTGAAAAATGTATCCTAAAGCCAATCATCTAAGTGGTAGATGATAGAAATTAGTATATGAATTATCTAATAATAGTTATTTGGCTGTTTCATCATAGAAGTTCTATGCTTAGATAATTGAAATTAGTATATAAATTATCTAATAATAATAGTTATTTGACTGTTTCATCATAGAAATTCTATCTTTCTTAAGTAAACTCTTAAATTATGATGAAGTCCTTAGAACCATAATTAATAGATAAAGGAGGATTTATCGAATAGTTCTTAAATAATTTACGATCAAATGATAAGTTATGAATATGGACAATAACTTATCAAGTGTAGGTCGCTGTATGCCATATATATTGGTTGTCCTTATAATCAGATGATGTGGAGACACTAGTATGGCATCCAGATGAGATGTAGACGTACATCTACATTGAACATGACCAATGTAGCACTCTACTATCAAGAGTAGCTAGCTAAGGCTAATGGATATAAGTGTCCCTCCGACCTGAGATCACCATGGTGACTTGTAAGCAACTCACTATACTTTTATGCTGGACTACCTATATTTCTAATATAGGTTCGAAAGATTTTTGGGTATAGTCAAGTACATGTGAAGTCGGTGTGCGAGTCAAGATGAGATTGACCACTTCTGATTAACTTCAGAAAGAGAATGACTCATTATGTTTCGATTTAGCAGAACCTAGGCTTAGGTAATCCTCGTGAGGAGTCATGGGATTTGCAAAATTTTGAGACACAGTAAAGATGACTTGTATATGTGTTGATAGAGTACTTAAAGTTGTCTTGAAAATTATTGATCATAGAGATGAATTAAATGGTAACCATGGGCCAGGGTTCTAAGAATGTTGCTTTGCACACATTCGACCTATCCGGACGTCGGAAACTATTGCTAGATGGTTACTTCAACTAGTATAGGAATTAGTTTCTATGCTACTAGCTTAGGTCAAAACCTATAGGATCATACATATAAGAGGTCGTAACTTAATCAGATGGTTAATCGATGATTGAGAATCATTCTAAGATCAAACATTCAATGTGATTGATGTTTGACCTAATGCAAGTGTTGCAGGAGGATCGATTAGCAATTGAATTGCTAATTAACATAATTTGATTGAGTAATTATGTTGAGATCAAGTTTAATTGAATTAGATTTAATTAGAATTGGTTTAGACTTAATTAGATTATGTTTAATTGATTTATTAGATAAGTCAATTGCAAGAAAAAAATAATTTCTAGTTGTACTAGAATTTGAGTGCACCTAATTCCTAATTGAGTTAGAATTGAAATCAAATTTAAATATGATTTAAACTTAACTAAATTAGATTTTTAGTTGGACTAGGATCATCTATAATTAGGTTGCATTTAATTTGGTTTGAATTAGGTTAAAAATAGTTTTGACCTAGTCAAACAAGAAAAGTCCTAGTTGGATTGGGACCCTCACTCCTTCCTTATGCCAATAAAAGTCAACCCCCATATTTTATTTCTAGATCTTTATGTGATATTCTTCATGCCAATAAGAGCTTCTCCATGCACCAAATATCTAAAGAGATTAATTAAAATTTGATTTGATCAAATTTGGTAAGTGATTTGGTTTTGTTTCCTTTTGAAAGAGTCATAATTCTCCAAAACACCTCCTATCCTTACGAAATTTTTTCTCCATGCCTCTTTTTCTTTTATGCACTTATTTCCTTTGGTTCTACACAAGGTTTCCTGATCTTTACACCCAAAAAATAAGGGGGGAGGCATCCAAGAGTTGGATGCCTCCTAAGACTCCTCCCTAGAGTCCATATAAGACTAGGTTTGACCTAGTCTTCCTTATCTAATTGGGGCACCTCTTATAAGATGTTTTAGGATGTGTAAAATCTGAGAAAAACATGAAAAAATATAAGAAAAGTAGGAGGAGCCATGGAAGACTTTGGACACCAAGTTCCATGAAGGAGAGACCTCATTAAGCCATAAATTATTGATTTCATGAAGAGAGAAAGGTATGAAAAAAATTATTTTCTCTTAGAGATTTATTTTTAATCCTTCTTCATTTATTTCTTATAATTTTTATATGATAAAAATCTAAGAGAGAGAGAGAAAGAAAATGTGGGGATCTGTGCTCCATGGTGTTGGGGCATAATGATCTTTTTTGGACATGATCTGGTCATGTTTTAATGACAGAAGAAAAAGAGAAGAAGGTCTTCTCCTAGGATTTCTTTGAGAATCCTTCTTCTCCATATTTTTATGAGATTTATCTATAAAAAAAGTAGAAGGGAAAAGATCTAAAAATAAGGAAAAAGTTGAGGGGAGAAGGTCTCTCCTTGTCGTAGCATAAAGATGTTTTCAGGACATCAATCATTGATGTCCTAAAAGAGAAGATTTATCTTCTCTTAGGGCCCTTTCTCATATATTTTTATTTCTAATTTTAGGGAGATCCAAGGGTTAGATTTCTCTCATGTTCTTCCTCTTATTCTTTATCTCTTGGAGTATCCAAGAGATACAAAGAATAAATTTTAGATTAACTATCCGAAGGGATCCGTGAGAAGCTAGCACTTCGTGTGGATCTTCGTTCGACGAACCTCCAATTTTGTTACAGCCTCATATGGATCACCTATAGAGATCGGATACGTGCACAGCTTCAAAGACAACAATGAAAATCAACCATAGAGTTCTCAACCCATGAAAAGATAAGAGATTTGATCTCTTCTCTCACCTAGATGCGATCTGAATTTTAGATCTGAAATCATTCTAGATCTAGGGTATTGATTTGATAATACCAAACCTTTTATTTTTGGATTTGAAAATGCAATATGAAATGTTATAGGTCCTAGTTGTAGAGTTTAGTAATTTGATTACATGCATTTATAGAATAAATGATTTAATTTATAACTTTTGCTGGATTTTATTTCAAAAAAGTTTTGAAATTCATGCATGAAACCCTACATATTTTTCATCACTGACCTGGGTGAAGGTTGTTGGGAAATGTGTCCTAAAGTCAATCATCAGTCTATTGATGGTTGAGCTATATTTTATTTATAATTGATTTATTAATAAATAAAATAATTCTTTAGGCATTTTCATCATAAAGTTTTCATCTTCTAATGAACTCCATTATTGTGATGAAGTCCTTAGGACCATTTAGGTTTGATAAAGAGAGGATTTATCGACTAGTCCTTAAAATAATTCATGATCAAATTATAGGCTGTTAATATGTATGACAGCATCTATCGAGCATAGGTCGCTGTGTGCCATATAGGTTGGTTGTCCTTTTAACCAAGGAGTGTAAAGATATTGGTATGGCATATAGGTGAGATGTAAGGGTACATCATCATTGAATGTGACCAACTCCAGAGCATTTTGCTATTGAGAATATCTCTGATGGGATATAGGTATAAGTATCCCTTAGATCTGAGATCACCTCAGTAGCTTATAACCAACTCACTATGCTTTGATACCAAGCTAACTGAATTTTTAATTTAGTAATAAAAGATTTTTGAGCATAGTCAAGTACTTGCGAAGTCGATGTGTGATCAAGATGGGATTGACCACTCCAAGAGTTGGAGAAAAATGTATCACTATATTTGAATATAGCAAAACCTTGGTCAGGATAATCCATGAGATGGATTTGATATTTTGAAATACAATATGGACAACCTGATCAGAGCTGGCAGTTAAACTCTGAGGTGTCTTATGAGCATTTTGGTCAAGGGGATGAATTATACAAAAACTATATCCAAATGGGTTCTAAGGATGTTGTTCTGTACATTCGACCTATCCGATTGTCAGGTACCATTGCTAGATGGTTACTTTCATTAGTACAAAAATTTATTTTCATGCTATTGGCTTAAGTTCAAACCTATGGGGTCACACATGTTAGAGTTCACAATCTGATCAGATGGTTGATCAACGATTAAGAATCATTCTAGTGTTAAAATATCAATATGATTGATGTTTAACCTAGTATAAATATTGTAGGAGGATCGATTAGCAATTAGATTACTAATTAGCTTAATTTAATTAAGCTAAAGGACTAAGATTAAGTCTAATTAATATGATTTAATTAGATTTGATTTGAGCTTGATTGGATCAAGTTCAATTAATTTATTGTATAAGCTAATTGCAAGGAAGAACTAATCCTAATTTAATTAGGACTTGGATCAACCCAATTTCTAATTTGATTAAAAAATTAATTAAAATTTAAATATAATTTAATTTAATTTAATTAGGATCTTAGTTTAATTTGGACTAAATTTATTTGGGTTTATTTGCTTCTGGTTTAATTTGGTTTAAGAAATCATATAGGACCAAGTCAAAATAGGAATCCTAGTATGACTAGGATTCTCTTCTCTTGCACCATATGAACCTCCATGCCAACCCCACGCCCTTTCCTAGGTTTTGTGTGAATTATTCATGTCCCAAAAGAGTCCCCATGCACCCAAGCTCTTCTCCTTTCTTTCTTACAAGGCAATTAGTTGTGGATCAAGTCAAACAAGATAATTGGTTTAGATTTAAAATTCTATGAGATAGAGTTTTGAGAAACCAAAACTCCTTCCCATGCTTGCAGCCCAATCCATGATTTTTCTCTGATTTTCTATGATGGAAAAGAATGATTTTGTGTGCCAATTTGTGGTGGTCCATGGATGGAAGAAAGGATGGGGCGCCCAAGTGTTGGGTGCCCCAATTTATTGCCTTAATTGAACCTACCTTGTCTCGGTATTTGACCTAGACAAGATATCTCCATATCTCATTATTAAAAATGAATTTTGGGCTGATTTTTTTTTGACCTCTAGATCATCAAGAGAGATTTTGGGCATGTGAAAATCAGAGGTAAAAGCTTCTTGGGCATTAGGTTTTCATGGACATCAATCTAGGTGTCTGGGTGAAAGAAGAAAGAAGAAGGAGAGGGTCTTCTTCTAGGGTTTCTTCTAGTCATCCCTTTTCCTCCATCTTTGAGATTTATTTTTAAGAGTGTCTCAGATATGAAGTCTCTTCTATTCCTTCTAATCATTGAAGAGTTCAAATCTTGAAAAATAGAGCACCAGATCGACCATCGAAGAAGGATCAACATAGTACTAGCATACTGTGCTGATTTTTGAAGATCAAACTTTTGATCAGGATTCATGGACTCGTATGGACATCTCTTAGAGATCGAATATGTGTGCAGCTGAGAGCTTCATCCTCAATCCTAGATCAATAAGTTATAACATCTAACTTGCATAGGTAATATGGATCTGATCCTCTATTATATACCTACAATAGATCTAGTGAAGATCTATGTTGATGCGATCAACACCTTTTCTTCTTTCTTATATTTTTAGTTTTTAATTTAATCTCATACCATAATTATATAATAGACTCTTAGATCTAATATTTTCTTTGATTTTATAAATAAATTTTGATTTATTTCAGTCTTTCGCTGCCTGATCATGAAAAAGTTTCAAAATCTAGCCCTGAAATCCTAGATCTCGTTCCTTCAAGTAGTATCAGAGCCTAGATTGATTATTACATGATTATAGGTATATGTTTAGATTATTTTTTAGATTATATCTAATTTATAATCTAATTATTAAATCTAAAATTAAAAATTATGATCACACGAACTGATTATAAGGTTGTTCCTCTGTAAGATTTATCCCTTACAATGGAGAGATTGTCATAATTCATATGGATCTATTTCTTATCATAAATTTGTTAGATATGATCTAATTTTATTTATAATTTATTAAATTTAAAAGAGTTTTAGATCTAAGAATAAAAGTTTTAGATTGAGTGGATTGATTATAAGGTTGTCTTGCTGTAAGGTTTATACCTTACAGTGAAGAGGTTGTCCTAAGATGTGCTGATCTAAAATACTGATCATAAAATTTTAGATTAGATCTAAAAAATTTTATAATCTAATTAAAAATATTTTAGTCTAATTTTAATCATCATAAATATATTAGATTTGATCTAAGATAATTTATGATTGATTGAAATTGAAACTATTTCAATTACATGAACCTGTTTAGATTTGATCTAAAGTAGTTTCATGCTTATCTTTTGTATATTGATTATGAATCAAACATACAATTTAATTGATAAAATTATGTTATAAAAATATTTTATAAATATAAAAATTATTTTTGAAAAGTCAAACCCTAACCCTTAGTCCAAAACTTAATTAAAAATTAAGTTATTTGATTAGGATCTAGGATTGTGAATTAAAGATCCCGAGACACAAATCATAACACATTGGTTTAAATGGGTTTGTGGAGATTTGGTCCATAATTATGTTAGACCTATGGTTAGATTACATAATGGACTTAATTAGAGAATTGATTAAATCTAATCAAATGTTGTCTTAGATTAGGTTAAGAATTCTCTAGATCAATTGCAATATTTGTAGTGATCAAGTCCATATCTTTAATGAAACCTAAGATGGACTTGATTCTTTATTACGCGATCTTGCACGAACTGTTAAGTTGATTTAATTTAGACTAATTAAACCAGTTGGTATCTAAGATAAACTAGATCGGTGACCTTTAATTGATAGCCCACTTATCTGGTCATTTTTGATAGTGTCTAAAGCAAGCTTTGGCAGACCCTCCAATCGATCAAACTTATCTGACCTCTTGGTGAAATTATGTTTTGATCGGATTACTTGACTATTCGAGCTAATCCATGTTAGCTAGGTAAATCAGTATGACTAATTTAGGTGCTCCTTAACTAGCCTGGTAATGATCTCCCTTAAGCTGACTTGGTAAAGCCAATGGGAGGATCATGACAAGCTAGTTCATCTAATCTTCTCTCTTCCTTAAATTAAAATTTTCTAAAATTATTAGATCCTTAAAATGAAATAGTTATGGTGATAACTAGATCATTGCCTTCCATTAAATGGGTGATAATGGATCTATTAGCTGGATAATCATTAGAGGCCCATAGGCCTGATGCTTATCCGCTAATGAAATTATCATTCATAATATGATTTCTTGAACGCATCTCTCTAAATGGTGGTTAAGTTGACCAACCATAGTTGGGCTTAATCATTCATTAGTTAGATGGACCAAGTATGATCATATTAATGTTTGGATCTAACCAAGACTTTTAGTGGAGGCCCTAGCCTATTGAAAAGATACTTGGGACAAAATTAAATTACTAAAAATTATTTAGAGAAAAAATTGGTTTTGAACTTATCCTTAGATATACATGGGTTGACCAACCATAGTTGGACTTGTGTACAGTCTATGAAGATTCTAGTACCCACTAAGGAATTAGGATAATTCCTTGAATTGAAGGTAGAGGCTATCAATTCGAATAAAATTAGTGAAGAACCTTTTTGATTAAAGTCTAAATCCTAAGAATTAATAAATCAATTACTAATTAGGCTTTTGGTCCTCCTTTATGTAGTTAAACCCAAACCACAGTTGCTCGATTCATTATTAGACAGTGATATACTTATGGGACCTAACTTCGATAATAAGTATCAGAAGTTGAATGTTGTTCAGTAGCACAAAATGGTTCATGCTGGAGCCTCTACGCCTAGATTAAATATAAGCTCCAAGAATAACCTAAATCAAGCAGGGTGCTATAGTGAGCAAGGGCATTAGAAGAAGAACTATCCTCACTATCTTAATGACCCAAACAAGCTAAATAAGAGAGATGAGCAAGTAGTTGCTGATCAAGAATATTATATGCTAACATTGTTGGAATCTTGCGCCTCAAGATTTGATCAATAATAAGCCAAGAATGATATTCAAAAGCTATGAGAAAAGGATCAACCAATATAGATGGGTTGGCTCGGATACGTAGCCAAGCTAGCTCGGGGTGAGTTTGAGCTGGCTCGAGGTAGATCCGAGTTGGCTCGATCAGGCGGATAGAAAACTATGCTCGATTGAGATGCAGTCAAGCCGACCTGACTGTGGACTGAGCTGGCTCGACGAAGAAGAACAGCAGAAATGAATAATGTGCATGGGCACATGTGCGAAAGTCTTTTCACAAGGTCTATAGCCTCTGACTCATAGACTAGGTCTAGTCATGGGGTCTATGGAGCAATTATGCTATCTAGCGGCCAGAAGAGCATGCAGGAGCTGATTGGATGGCTATTGGATTGATCAGGGCTTATAAGAAGACCAAATAACCTAAGAAGAAAGGAGTCTCGAGAAAATCTCTTAGGCGGTGCAGAGATAAGGTAGGGAGCGCTGGAGTGCTGTAGTAGTGCCTCCCTGAAGGCACGGTGGGTTGAGAGAGGCTCGATAGTGCAGCAGTTGAGGAGAGTATCTCAACATAGTATGCTAGAGGCTTCTCAAGGAGATCAAGCACCAGGTCTCAGAGAGAGCCAGGGGTCTCAGGGAGCATTAGAAGCATCAAGAAAGCCAGGAGTGTCCTAAAATAATGGGGTTGCCTAGGGACAGAGGCTGGGGCTTGATGTAGAGGCTGAGAGGATCATAGTGTGTTCAAGGATGTCGAGGGCCCTAGACTGGTAGATCTATGAGGGGAGTCTTCTTGGGATTACTTTGAGAGCATTGTATAGGTGAGTGCTTCTGGATCCTGAGAGAGGGTTGGGGAGTTGAGATTGTATCTCCTCTTTTATTCTTTCTCGATAGTAAAGCATTG
>QRFJ01001449.1:127733-154989 GCA_006176705.1 Cocos nucifera
AAAAAATGAGAGGAGGGTCACCCAAAAAAAAATCAGAGGAGGGGCGCCCAAGAGTTGGGCGCTCTAACTGCTTGCCAAATCTAGTCCTGCCTTGTCTAATTTTTTACCTAGACAAGAAGTCTTCTTTGTCTATAAATTTAGGATGAATTTTTATTTTATTTTTTCATGAATTATAGAGTTTGGGAGAGGTTTGAGGTGTGCAAAAAATAGAGGAAGAGGGTCCTTAGGCATGGGGGTTCCATAGGCACCAAACTAGGTGTCTAGGTGAGAGGAAAGAGAAGATGAAGAGGGTCTTCTTCTAGGACTATTTTATTCCTCATCTCTCCTTCTTATTTTTGAGTTTTGTCTGAGAGAGTCTTAGATTAGAAAACTCTCCTCTTCCTTATCATATTTTATGGAGTTCATGTTTTGAAGAAGGAAGCATCGAATCGATCATTGAAGAGAGATCAGCATAGTACTAGCATGCTGTGCTGATTTCCTGCATCAGGATCTTTGATCATGTTCATGAGCTCGTGTGGATGACTCCTAAGGACCGGATGCATGTCCGGCTCATGACTTCATCCTCAAGCCTGGATCAGCAAGTTAGAACGTCTAACTTGCTCAGGTAATAGAAATGATCTATTAACTTCATACCTGCATTTGATGTAGTGTAGATCTAGGTTGATTTGATCAACCTTTTCTTTCTTGTTTGATTTTAGTTTTTGATTTAATATCATGCCTTGATCATATAATAGATTTACGACCTAGGTATTTATGTATTTATTTAAATAAATATTTAATTTATTTAAATCTTTTACTGCATGATCTTAAAAAAGTTTCAAGATCTATCCGTTAAACCCTAGATCTACTTCCTTCAATTGGTATCAGAGCCTAGGTTCTTGTTATAAGATTTTTATGATGTTTATATTATTTATTAGATTAGATCTAATTTATAATCTAATTATTAAATCTAAAATTGAAAAAAAAAATTTAGATCTCATGAATTGTCATAAGGCTGTCCTACTGTAACGTTTATCCCTTACAGTAAAAAGATTGTCCTAGTTCATGATGATCTAACTCTAATCATAAATTTATTAGATTTGATCTAATTTTATTTATAATTTAATAGATTTAAAATAGTTTAAGATCAAAAAATAAATATTTTAGATTGCATGGACTGTCATAAGGTTGTCCTACTGTAAGGTTTACCCCTTACAGTGAATAGGTTGTCATAGTACGTGCTGATCTAAAATTTTGATCATAAAATTTTAGATTAGATCTAAGAGATTTTATGATCTAATTAAAAATATTTTAATATGATTTCAATCATCATAAATGTATTAGATTTGATCTAGGAAGATTTATCATTGATTATTATTGAAACTGTTTCAATTACATGAACCTGTTCAGATTTTATCTAAAATATTTTATGTTTATTTTACTTGCATATTGATTATAAATCAAACATGCAACTTGATTGATAGAGCCATATAATAAAAATATTTTATAAATATAAAAATCATTTTCGAGAAGTCGAATCCCAACCCTCAGTCCAAAACTTAATTAAGAATTAAGAAGTTGATTGATTAGGATCTAGGATTGTGAATTGAAAATCCTAAGACACAAATCATAACACATTAGGTTAATTGGGTTAGTGGGGATTAGGTCCATTAATTAGGTTAGACCTAGGGTTAGATTAAAGAATGGACTTAATTAGAGAATTGGCTAAATCTAATCAATTATTGTCTCAGATTAGGTCAAGAATTTTCTAGATTAATTACAATAGTTGTAGTTGGTCAAATCCATATCTTTAACAAGACCCAAGATGGACTTGATTCTTGACTACGTAATCTAGCATGAATTGTTAGGTTGATCTAATTGAAACTAATTAAACTAGTTGGTGTCTATGGTAAAGCAGATCGGTGGTTTTTAATTGGCAGCCCACTTACCTGGCCATTTCTGATGGTGTCTAAGGCAAGCTTTGACAGACCCTCCCACCGATCGAACTTATCTAGCCTTTTGGTTAGATTATATTTTGATTGAATTACTTGACTATTCGAGCTGACCCATGTCAGCTAGATAAATCAGTGTGATTGATTTAGCTGCTCCTAGATGAGCCTGTTGGTAGTCTCGCTTAAGCAGACTTGGTGAAGCTAGTGGGATGATCATCACAAGTTGGTTAATCTGACCTACTCATTTCTATAAATAAATTATCTAAAATTATTAGATCCCTAAAATGAAATAGTTATATGATAACTGGATCATAGCCTTTCATTAAAGTGGATGATAATGGGTCCATCAGTTGGATAATCATTGGAGGCCCAAAGGCTTGGTGCTTATCGATTGATGGAATTATCATTCATTATATGATCTCTTTGATACATCTTTCTAAATGGTGGTCAGGTGGGCTAACCAAAGTTAGGCCTCATCATTCATTGGTTAGATGGGCTAAGTATGGTCATGTTAATGGTTGGACCTAACTGAACCCTTTTTTGAGAAGGCCAAAGCCAACTGACCAAGGGCTGGGGCAAAATTTAATTACTAAAAATTATTTGAAGAAACAATTGGTTATGAACCTACCCTTAGATGTACATGGATTGGCCAACCAAAGTTGGGCTCGTGTGCAGTCTATGTGGATTCTAGTAGCCACTAAGAAATTAAGGTAATTCTTCGAATTGGAGGTAGAGGCTATCGATTCGAATAAAAGAGTAGGAAAAATCTTTTGATTAAAGTCCAAATCTTTAGGTTTAATGAATCAATTACTAATTAGATTTTGGTTTTTCTTTATGCAAACATGGCCACTTTTCTATCGCTCTAATCATTGTTGGACAATGATAAGTTAGTGGGATCGAACTTCGGTAGCTGGTACTGAAAGTTGAAGATTATCCTAGAGCATGAATAGATCCTATATGTGCTGATGGATCCTACAGCTGAGGAGCCAGTTGCTAATACATGTGGAACAGTCAGAGACACTTATTAGAAGTAGCTAAATGATCAAATTATGGTGCGCTGCTTTATGCTGGCTGTGATGAGCAATGAGTTCGATCGCAAGTTTGAGATAGCTCAACCAAATAAAATGCTCCAAGTGTTAGAGGATTCTTTTGGCACACCTAATGACGTTGAGAGACACAAGACTAGTTGTGCCATCTTTAATGCTAGAATATGGGACGGAGCCTCTGTCACTGATTATGTACTGTACATGATCGAGCTGATAGAGTGCTTGAGCAAACTCGACTTTTTCTTGCATGAACAACTTGAAAAAGATGCAATACTGAACTCGCTGTCGAAGTCCTATCTCCCTTTCCTTACTCATTATAGAATGACAAAGCCTAATGTAAAATACCACAACTTACTGGGGTTACTTCAAAACTTTGAGAAGGATCACCAGCTCCATAAAGAGTCGGTGAACTTAGTGGGAGGTTCGTCTTCTGGTTTTCGACCTTTTAGGAAAGGGAAGAAGAACAAGAAGAAGAAAATAAAGAAGGTTTAAGTTCAGACTGGGACATCAATGCAGAGCCAGACTAGGAAGATCAAACCTTATAAGAGTTAAGCTGAATGCTTCTTTTACAAGAAGTGGGGGCACTGAAAGAGGAACTATCCTTAGTACAATGCCTCCTTGGACCCAAACAGGCAGAGAAAGAAGCAAGCTATTGTTGGGCAAGGTATTTATATGATAACTCATTGCAATTTTTTTATTTGTGTTATTACTGACTAGGTATTGGATACCAGTAGCCCTTACCATATTTGTAATTCATTGCAGGGGTTGCAGGTTAGTAGAAGATTCTAGTAAGATGAGAGATTCCTGAATGTTGGAGATGGAAGACCAGTTCCAGTTCTAGCTTTTGAAATTTTAAAACTTATTTTTGAATCTCATACCATTGTTCTTAGTGATTTTCATTTCTATCCTAGTTTCTTTTTAAATATCATTTTAGTAGGCCTTTTGGCCATGAATAATTATGAAATTTTAATAAAAAAATGAGTTTGTAATATCATTATGATTGGTGTTACTACTTTCTATGGACAATTGAACAATGGTGTATATATGTTATCACAACCTGTTAATATAGTTTATTCTACTGGCAAGCACCCTAGATTAGATAGTGTATCAGATATCTATGGCACTATAGGCTAGGTCATATAAAAAGGAATAGGATAAATAGGTTGACTCAAGAGGAAATCCTCGAAGTCAATGATTGTGAATCACTTCCAACTTGTGAGTTCTATCTTCTTGGTAAAATGACCAAGTCACCTTTTACTGAAAAAGGTGAGAGAGCCAATGAGCTCTTAGGTCTAGTACATACTGATGTATGTGGACCAATGAGCACAAGCGCCAGAGGTTGATATGTCTACTTCATCACATTCATAGATGATCTATCCAGATATGGATATGTCTATCTGATGAAATATAAGTCAGATTCTTTTGAAATGTTCAAATGATTCTGAAGTGAAGTAGAAAAACAAATTGGAAAGAGTATTAAAATTGTTTGATTTGATCGAGGAGGAAATATCTTTCTGGTTAGTTTCTCACATATCTAGGAGAGAATGGGATTCTCTCCCAGTAGACTCCTCCTGAAACACCACAGCATAATGGTGTGCCTGAAAGAAGGAATCGGACTCTGTTAGACATGGTTCGATCCATGATAGGATTTGCCAGCTTATCGATATCCTTTCGAGGATATGTATTCAAATTGACTTGTTATCTATTAAATAGGATTCTAAGTAAGTCTGTAGTTAAAATCCCATATGAGATATGGATAGGGCGTAAGCCAGCACTTTCACACCTTAGGATTTAGGGGTGCCCGGCTTATGTCAAATGGTTAATTACAAATAAACTTAGACCTAGGTTTGATAAGTGTACATTCATAGGATACCCAAAAGAGACCAAAGGATACTATTTCTATCATGCGGAGGAACAAAAGGTGTTCGTCAGTCTTAGGGCAATTTTTTTGGAAAAGAAGTTTCTTGGTGAAGGAATTATTGCCTCTAAGGTTGAACTTGATGAAGCTCAACAGATAGAAAGTCCGACATAGAATGTTGAACCTAAGTTAGATTTGATTGGATCAGATCTGAAGTCTAGTGAATCCGCATAATTAAGGCAATTCGGTAGAGTACCATGCCATCCGAACAGATACTATCGATTCTTGGTCCAGGATGATGATCCCATCAAACTCGATGAGAATGATGAGGACCCGATCACTTATATGAATGCAATGCAGAGATCCAACTCTGAGAAATGGCTACAAGCCATGAGATCCAAAATAAATTTCATGAAGGTCAATGACATATGGATATTAGTTGACCCACCTAAAGGGGTTAAACCCATTGGGTGTAAATGGGTATTCAAAAGGAAAAGAGGTGCAGACAGAAAGGTGGATATCTATAAAGCCCATCTGGTTGCCAAGGGGTATCGTCAATGTTATGGTATTGACTATGAGGAGACATTCTCTGCAGTAGCATTGCTCAAATTCATTCGGATAATGCTTGCAATAGCTGTCCACCTGGACTATCAGATCTGGCAGATGGATGTGAAGATGGTTTTCCTAAATAGAGAGCTAACCAAAGAGGTGTATATGATACAACCTAAGGGCCACAAATGAGTTCAAGGTGTGCAGGCTTCAGAGATCCATTTATGGATTAAAGCAAGCATCTCAGAGTTGGAACTTACATTTTGATAAAGTGATCAAAATGTATGGCTTTATTAAGAATGGAGAAGAATCCTGCATTTACAAATGGACAAATGGTCAAATAGTGGTATTTCTTATTTTGTACGTACATGACATTCTCTTAATTGGGAATGACATCCCCACACTATAAGGAATAATAGTCTGGTTATCATCACAGTTTTCCATGAAGGACTTGGGTGAAACATCCTACATCCTAGGGATGAAGATCTATAGGGATAGATCTAAAAGGATGCTTGGTATATCCCAGTCCACGTATATAGAAACTATGCTGAAGAGATTCAGCATGAGAAATTTCAAAAAGAGCTATCTTTCGATAGGCCAAGAAATTTCTATCTTTAAGAAGGATTGTCCGACAACTCCTGAAGAGAGAGAGCGTATGAGTAGAATTCCATATGCTTCGACAATGGGGTCTATTATGTATGCAATGACATGTATGAGACCAGACGTGGCATACTCACTAGGAGTAGTGAGTAGATACCAGTCTGACCCTAGAGAAAATTACTGGAAGGTGGTCAAAACTATCCTTAAGTATTTGAAAAATAGTAAAGACCAATGGTTGGTTTATGGTGAGTCAGATCTGAAGCTTATAGGGTTTATAAACTCCAGCTTTTGATTTGACCATGATGACAGTAAAAGTGTGTCAGGGTATATCTTTACTCTAAATGGTGGAGCCATCTACTGAAAAAGTTTCAAGCAACATACAGTGGCTGACTCTATTTGCGAAGTAGTGTACATAGCGGCATTAGATGCAGCAAAGGAAGCTATGTAGTTGAGAAAGTTCATCACCGAGCTCATAGTAGCACCCCCCATTGATGGTCCAGTCCTGCTCTACTGCGATAGTACTAGCACCATAGATCAAGTAAAGAAATCGAAGGCACAACAGCGGACAAAGTACATTTTGCACTGCTTCCATTTGGTCTGTGAGATCAGGGATCGTGGTGACGTCGACCTTCAGAAGATCGACGGAAAGGAGAACCTAGCCGACCCCTTCACTAAAGCCCTAGCAATCAAGAAGTTCGACAACCACAAGTCGAAGATTGGTATTAGATACTATGTTGAGTGGCTTTAGGATAAGTGGGAGGTGTTGAAAATTATATCCCAAAGCCAATCGTCAGCTTGTTAACGGTTGAGATATTGTAATTGATTTATTGATTAATAAAAAATATTTTGGCATCCTTTTTCATCATAAATTTACATCTTCTAATGAACTCCATTATTGTGATGAAGTCCTTAAGACTATTTAGTTTCGATAAAGAGAGAATTTATGGATTAGTCCTTAAATTTGTTCATGATCAAATGATAGGCTGTTAATTTGGACGACAGCATCTATCAAGCATAGATCGCTATATGCCATATAAGTTGGTTGTCCTCTTAACCAAGAAGTATGGAGATACTAGTATGGTATACAGGTGAGATGTATGGATACATCATCATTGAACGTGACCAACTTCAGAGCATTCTGCTGTCGAGAATGTCTCTGATGGGATATAGATATAAGTATTCCTTAGACCTAAGATCACCTCATTGACTTACAAGCAACACACTGTGCTTTGGTACTGGATTAATTGAATTTTTAATTCAATAATGGAAGGCTTCTGGGCATAGTAAAGTACTTGCAAAGTTAGAGTGTGATCAAGATGGAATTGACCACTCCAAGAGTTGGAGAAGAATGTATCACTATATTTCAATATAGCTAGGATAATCCATCAGATGGATTTGATATTTTGAAATACAATGTGGACAATCTAATCAGAGTTGGTAGTTGAACTTTGAGGTGTCCTACGAGCATTATGGTCAAGGGGATGAATTATATGGAAACTATATTCGCATGGGTTCTAAGGAGGGTGCTCTACACCTTTCGACCAATCCGACCGTCGAGTATCATTACTAGATGGTCACTTCGATTGATATAAAAATTTATTCCTATGCTACCGATATAGATTTGGATCTATAAGGTCACACACATTAGAATTCACATTTTGATCGGATGATTGATCAATGATGTAGAATCCTTTTAGGATTAAACAATTAATACGATTAGTGTTTAACCGAGTGCAAGTGTTGCAGGAGGATCGATTCGCAATTAGATTATTGATTGGCTTAATTTGGTTAAGCCAGAGGGTAAGATTAAGTCTAATTAAATATTATTTAATTACATTTGGTTTGGACTTGATTAGATCAAGTCCAATTGACTAATTGGATAAGTTAAGTGCAAGGAAGATCTAGTCCTAGTCTAACTAGGACTCGGGTCAACCCAACTTTTTAATTTGATTAAAAAGTTAAATCAAAATTAAATATAATTTAATTAAGTTCTTAATTAGGTTAGAATCTAATTTAATTTAGTTGATTTGGTTTTGATTTATTTTGGTTTGAGAAACCATGTTTGACCAAGTCATAGATGGAATCCTAGTGAAACAAGGATTGCACCTTGCACCACCTTAGCCCTCCACGCTCCATGCGTGCAACTGAGAGTCTCTCCCTGGTCTTCACACATGTCCCTTCTCTTCCTCTTATTCTCATATTGTTATTTGGTGGTTGACCAAGTCTAAGAGGAAGTTAGTTTTGATTTAGGATTCTATCTTCTATGAGATAGAATCCTTATAAACCAAAACATTTCCTTCCATTTGTGCCACCCATCTCCTATTTTTTCTTCCTAATTCCACATGAGTGAGAGGTTTTTTGTGCACCTCTCCTTGCTAAATTTACCAAAAAAAATTAGAGGAGGGGCACCCAAGAGTTGAGCACCCCAACTACTTGCCAAATCTAGTCCTGCCTTGTCTAGTTTTTCACCTAGACAAGGACTCTTCTTTTTCTATAAATTTAGGATGAATTTTGGCCTAATTTATTCATTGAATATAGAACATTGGGAGAGGTTTGAGGTGTGAAGAAATCAGAGGAAGAGGATCCTTGGGCATGGGGGTTCCATAGGCGCCAAACTAGGTGTCTTGGTGAGAGAAAAGAGAAGAAGAAGAGGGTTTTCTTCTAGGACTATTTTATTCATCATCTCTCCTTCTTCTTTTGAGTTTTTTCTAAGAGAGTCTGATATTAGAAATCTCTCCTCTTCCTTCTCATATTTTGGATAGTCCATGTTTTGAAGAAGAAAGCATCAAATTGACCATCGAAGAGAGATCAGCACAGTACTAGCATGCTGTGCTGATTTCCTGCATCAGGATCTTTGATTGTGTTCATGGGCTTGTGTGGACAACTCTTAGAGGATGGATGCATGTGCGGCTCATGACTTCATCCTCAAGTTTAGATCAGCAAGTTAGAATGTTTAACTTGCTCAGATAATAGATCTGATCTATTAATTTCATACCTGCATTTGATACAGTGTAGATATAGGTTGATTTGATCAACCTTTTCTTTCTTGTTTGATTTTAATTTTTAATTTAATATCATATCTTGATCATATAATAGATCTGAGATCTAGGTGTTTACATATTTATTTAATTAAATATTTAATTTATTTAAGTCTTTTGCTGCATGATCTTAAAAAAATTTTAAGATCTACCAGTGAAACCCTAGATCTAGTTCCTGCACAAAAGATGTTCATCAGTCTCAAGGAAATTTTTTTAGAAAAAAAGTTTCTTGGTAAAGAAACTGTTGCCTCTAAGGTTGAACTTAATGAAGTTCAATAGGTAGGAAGACCAACACCTGTAGCTGAATCTATGTCGGATTTGATTAGATCAGATTCGAAGCCCAATGTACCTGGATCATTAAGGCGATCTAGTATACTATCGCATCAACTAGATAGATATTATGATTTCTTGGTCTAGGATAGTGATCCCATCAAACTTGATGAGAATGATGAGGATCCAATCACCTATATGGATGCAATATAGAGATCTGATTCTGAAAAATGGCTCAAGGCCATGAAGTCCAAAATGGAGTCCATGAAGGTCAATGATATGTGGTCATTGGTTGATCTACCCGAAGGGGTTAAACCCATTAGGTGTAAGTGGATCTTTAAAAGGAAGAGGGGCACAAATAGAAAGGTAGAGACCCATAAAGCTCGTCTGGTTGCCAATAGGTATTGTTAATGTTACGGTATTGAATATAACAAGACGTTCTCTCCTATGGCAATGCTCAAATTCATTCAGATAATGCTTATGATAGCTACCCATCTAAATTATGAGATCTAGCAGATGGATGTGAAGATAGCTTTTTTGAATGGAGAGTTGATCGAAGAGGTATATATGATACAGCCTAAGGGATTCACATCGATAGATGAGTCCAAGGTGTGCAAGCTTTAGAGATTCATTTATAGATTGAAGTAGGCATCTCAGAGTTGGAACATATATTTTGATAAGATGATCAAAATATATAGCTTCATTAAGAATGGAGAAGAGCCCTACATTTACAAATGAGCAAATGATGCAGTAGTGATATTTCTTGTCTTATACGTGGATGACATTTTCTTAATCAGAAATGACATCCCCTCACTGCAGGGAATAAAAGTTTGCTTGTCATTGCAGTTCTCTATGAAGGACTTGGATGAAGCATCCTACATCCTAGGGATGAAGATCTATAGGGATAGATCGAAAAGGATGCTTGGGTTATCCTAGTCCACGTATATAGATACTATGCTTAAGAGGTTCAGCATGAAGAATTCCAAAAAGGGCTATCTCTTGATAGGCCACGAAAATTTTCTTTCTATGAAGGATTGTCTGACAACTCTCAAAGAGAGAGAGCATATGAGTAGAGTCTCAAATGCTTCAGCAGTGAGATCTATCATGTATGCTATGACATGTACAAGATCAAATATGGTAGACTCACTAGGAGTTGTGAGTAAATAGCAATCTGATCCTGAAGAAAACCACTGAAAAATGGTTAAAGCCATCCTTAAGTATTTGAGAAATACTAAGGATCAATGGTTGGTTTATGATGAGTCAGATGTGAAACTTATGGGGTTCACTGACTTCAGCTTTCAGTTTGACCATGATGATAGCAGAAGCATGTTGGGTTATATCTTTACTCTAAATGGTGGAACCATCTGCTAGAAGAGTTCCAAGTAGCATAGTATGGTAGACTCTATTTGCGAGGTGGAGTACATCGTAGCATCAGATGCTGTGAAGAAAGTTATATGGCTGGGAAAGTTCATCACCAAGCTTGGAGTAGCATCATTTCTTGATGGTCCAGTCCTGTTCTACTATGACAGCACTGATTCCATAGCTCAAGTGAAGAAATCAAAGGCACTCCAATGGATGAAGCATATTCTATGCCGCTTCTACTAGATTCGGAACATCATGGATCAAGGTGACATCGATCTTTAAAAGATCGATGGAAAGAAGAACCTGGCCGACTCCTTTACTAAAGCCCTGGGATAAAGAAGTTTGACAACCACAAGTAGAAGATGCGTATTAGATACTATACCAAGGGACTTTAGGGCAAGTGGGAGTTGTTGGAAAATGTGTCCCAAAGTCAATCATCTTCTATTGATAATTGAGCTATATTGTAATTATAATTGATTTATTAATAAATAAAATAATTTTTTTAGAATTTTTATCATAAAGTTTTCATCTTCTAATAAACTCCATTATTGTGATGAAGTTCTTAGGACTATCTAGGTTCGATAATGAGAGAAATTATTGATTAGTCCTTAAAAAAGTTCATGACCAAATGATAGGCTATTAATAAGGATGACAGCATCTATCGAGCATAGATCACTGTGTGCCATATAGGTTAGTTGTCCTCTTAACTAAGGAGTATGGAGATACTGGTATGGCATATAGGTGAGATGTAAGGATACTTTATCATTGAACGTGATCACCTCCAAAGCATTCTGCTGTCGAGAATATCTTTGATGGGATATAGATATAAGTATCCCTTAGACCTGAGATCATCTTAGTGGCTTGCAAGTAATTCACTGTGCTTTCATACTTGACTAACTAAATTTTTAATTTAATAATGAAAGGTTTCTAGGCACAGTCAAGTACTTGCAAAGTTGATGCATGATCAAGATAGGACTGACCACTCCAAAAGTTGGAGAAGAATGTATCACTGTATATAGAACAATCTTGGCTAGGGTAATCCATGAGATGGATTTGGTATTTCAAAATATAATGTGGATAGCCTAATCAAAGTTGATAGTTGAAATCTGAGGTATCCTACAAGCATTTTAGTCAAGAGGATAAATTATATGAAAACTATATCCACATAGGTTCCAAGGATGTTGTTTTACACATTGGACCTATCCGACTGTTGGATACGATTGCTAGATGGTCACTTTGATTGGTATAGAAATTTATTTTTATACTATCAATTTAGGTTTGGACTTATGGGATCACATACATTAGATTTCATGATCTGATCGGATGGTTGATCAATGATTAAGAACCGTTTTGGGGTTAAACGATCAATACGATTGATCTTTAACCTAGTGCAAGTGTTATAGGAGGATCGATTAGCAATTAAATTGCTAATTAACTTAATTTGATTAAGTCAGAGAGTTGAAATTAAGTATAATTAAATATAATTTAATTATATTTGGTTTGAACTTGATTGGATCAAGTTCAATTGGTTTATTGGATAAGCCAATTACAATGAAGAACTAGTCCTAGTTTAATTAGGACTTGGGTCAACCCAATTTTTAGTTTGACTAGAAAATTAATTCAGATTTAAATATAATTTAATCTAAATTAATTAAATTTTTAATTAGGTTAGGACCTAATTTAATTGGGTTGATTTGCTTCTAGTTTAATTTGGTTTGAGAAACCATACTGGACCAAGTCAAAATAGGAATCTTAGTATGACAAGGATTCCCTTCCCTTGTGCCATATGAATCTCCATGCCAACCTCATGCCCCTTCTTTGGTTTTACATCAATTATTCACATCCCAAAAGAGTCCCCACATGCCCAAGCTCTTCCTTTTCCTTTCTTATAAGGCAATTAGCTATGGATCGAGTCAAACAAGGTAATTGGTTTAGATTTAAAATTCTATGAGATAGAGTTTTAAGAAACCAAAACTCCTTTCCATGCTTGCCACCCAATCCCTAAATTTATTCTAGTTTTCTATAGTGGAAAAGAAGGATTTTGTGTGCCAATTTGTGGTGGTCCATGGCTGGAAGAAAGGAGGGGGCACCCAAGTGTTGGACACCCCAACTTATTGCATTAATTGAACCTACCATGTCTAGGTATTTAGGTATTTAACCTAGACAACACTCCTCCATTTCTCATTATTTAAAATGAATTTTGGATTGATTTTTTTGTGAATTCTAGATCATTATGAGAGGTATTGAGTGTGTGAGAATCAGAGAGAAAAGCTTCTTGGGCATTAGATTTTTATAGACACTTATCTAGGTGTCTAGGTGAGAGAAGAAAGAAGAAGAAGAGGATCTTCTTCTAGGATTTCTTCTATTCATCTCTTTGCCTCCATCTTTGAGATTTATTTTTGAGATTGTATCAGATCTAAAGTCTCTTCTCCTTCTTTTGATTTTTGGAGAGTCCAAATCTTGAAGAAGGGAGCATCGGATCGACTGTCGAAGAAGGATGAGCATAGTACTAGCATACTATGCTAATTTTCGAAGATCGAACTTCTAATCATGATTCGTGGACTTGTGTGGACATCTCTTAAAGGTCTGATATGTGTGTGGCTTAGAAATTTATCCTCAAGCCTGGTTCAGTAAGTTAAAACATCTAACTTGCATAGATAATATAAATCTAATCCTTTATAACATACCTATAATAGATCTTATGTAGATATGTGTTGATGCGATCAACACCTTTTCTTCTTTCATATATTTCTAATTTTTTATTTAATCTCATGCCATAATCATGTAATAAGATCTTAGGTCTAGGATCTTCTCTGATTTTATAAATAAATTTTAATTTATTTCAATCTTTCACTGCTTGATCTTGAAAAAATTTCAAGATCTAGTCCTGAAATCCTAGATCTAGTTATTTAAGATAAGTGGTTAACCTCATCGTAGTGAGGGTGAAGGCCTCCAGTAATTTGAGATTGGAGGTTAACCTCATCCAAGCAAGGGTGCTGGCCTCTAATTATTTAAGATCAGAGGTAATGGGAAGAGGCCCTCTCAATGGTCCTTTTATGTCCTAGCAATCTTGTTAAGAGCAGAAGGAGGACCTCATCCTAACAAGAAAAAAAGCCAACCATATTAGGAATAGGAGATGGACCTCATTTTGATATGGGTGAAGGCCTCCATTTAATTAGGATAGGAGGTTAACCTTATCCAAGTGAGGGTGAAGGCCTCCAATTATTTAAGATAGAAAGTAGTGGGGAGAGTCCCTCTCAATAGTCCTTTTGTGCTCCAGCAATCTTATTTGAAATAGGAGGACCTTGTCCTAAAAAGGAAAAGATCCAACCACATCAGAAATAATAGGTGGATCTTGTCCTGACATGGGTAAAGGCCTCTGGTTATTTATGATAGGAGATTAACCTCGTCCAAGCAAGGGTGAAGGCCTCTGGTTATTTAAGATAGGAGGTAATGAGGAGAGGCCCACTCAATGGCCCTTTTATGCCCCAGTAACCATTTTAGGAATAGGAGAAGGACCTCATCCAAATAAGAGAAAGAGCCAACCACATCAGGAATAGAAGGTAGACCTCATCCTAAAGTGGGTGAAGGCCTCTTATTATTTAAGATAGGAGGTTAATCTCATCCAAGTGAAGGTAAAAGCCTCCGATTATTTAAGATAGAAGGATAATCTTATCCTAACAAGGACAAAAGCTAATCATGTCAGGAACTTGAGGAGGACCTCATCCTGACGTGAGTGAAGACCCTCATAAGGGATTTGAAGACCCCAATTTTCAAACTAGGGGAATAGCTAAATTCCAAATCAAATTTAATGACCCTTATTCAAAACAAGGGGGATAGACCTATAAAATGATAGATCGAGGTCGTCATTTCAAAACAACACTACCATCAAAAATAACACATGAATAAAAAACATTACAAGTATTAGATTAAGACAAAATAGTGGAGAAGGAATAAAAGGATTGTTATTCTATTAAAGTAGTCCATTACAAGTGGAGGTCTACAAGACCAATTATATAAAACAAGGAAGAAAAGAGATGAAGTCCTACTTGGACTAGGACTTTGGACTTCAGCCCCTGGCCAACACAAGGGAGTGCTTTAAATCTTCTACCTTCTCCTCAAGTTCTCACCTTGCCGCTAAACTCTCACTCAATAATTTCTAGGACCTTCAAAAGTCTTCTTCAGCCTCCCTCAGCCTCTTCCTTAGAATGGTTGATTTTGCCTCAGCATCTTTCACAGCATTCTGTTGGTAAATCATCTATATTTTCAGTTGCTGCAGCTCAGCTTTCTATTTTTTATACAACTCAAAAAGGTTCCCCATGGTCCTCCTTAGAGAAGCAATCTCCTTTGAATCCCTGATCGAGCCAGCTTGAGCCTTGTCTACCAATAGCTTTCGAAGTCGAGCAATTTCTTCATTAGCTTTCTGAACTATCCATTGGAGTTTGGCAATTTGATCTCTCTAGTCGAGCTTGTAACTATTATATGAGTATCTAACCGTACGTAGTTGATTTTGAAGTTCTGAGAATTATTTTGACTAGTCCCAACCATGTTCTTCTCAATTGGTGGACCAGGCCAAGCTCCTCTCTAACAATTGAATTTTTTTTTGTTGCTCCGAGCTCAACTTTGAGAGAGCTAATCTTGGTGGTCAGAGCCCAAGACTTCTCATGGGCACACTTCCTGGTTTCTTCAGGTTCTTCATTCAAATGATTCTTTTTGGCAGTATACTCTCAAAAAAATTATTTGGATGACTAGCAAAGGTAGTTAATCTAAATAGCAGCTTCAACATAATTTTTCTTTGACTTTCTGAGTTCATCTTTAGTCTTTTCCAACTTTCTCTTAACTTGACGAACTTTCCTCCTTAAATTTTTAATATGGGCCTTTAAAGGGATATCCTGAGAAAGTGGTTCTACTTCAGTGGGAGGCCATGCTTAATATATGAACAAATCACAAGATGAAGGTATGATAAAAAGAAAATTTATTTTCATTAACTAAACTATTTGAGTACATAAAGGATAAAAAAAATTGTACAATAACAGGTCTCAGACTTTAAAAGGAGCAGTGGAGGAGCTTGGTACAGCCTTAGTTGGTGCAGACCCCTCAGCAAGTGTAGAGATGTGTTCAGTAGGCTCAATAGAAGTAGTAGCAGCACCTGAAAGATTGTCGTTAGCCGTAATGAGCTCTACCTCATATTTCAAAATCTGATTGGATTAAGTCCATTCAAATCTGATTGGATCAAGAGGCATATTTTAAAAATTTCCTCTTAGATCTAAATCAGATCTGACATTTTTCAAATCTAATTTTATGATCTAATAAATAAAAAAATTAAATTAAATTAAATCTAAATTAGTTTCATCTTGAGATGGACAATCCGATTATCCGTTGATGATCTTGCTGATTGCCTGAGGTTCTGGATCTAGCCACGTAAGTGCCTGGCCTCTATCGGTATCCACTCAGACTAGATCTGGAGATCTTCTCCTTCTTTATCATGTCTCCAAAAATTAGATCTGGATCTAATTTGGAGGATCTTCGAAACTCCTTTCGAAGATCTATTATCATCTCTACAGCAGTGCTGCCTTCTTCCTTTCTCGTCAGCCTTTTCTTGCCTGAATCGCACTAATCTGAAGGTCCAACATTCTTGGGCATGGAGAGGAGAGACAGGATTAGAAAGGTGGCATGGAGGAGAGAGAGGGATAGCCTTGGAACATGACTAAGAAAAGTTCTATGAAAGTTGGGTGCAGACTGGTCTTTATATAGACCCTGCTGCGCCATGCAGTGCCACATCACCCCGACCAATCACATTGCTTCATTCAATCAGATCTAAATCTGATTAGTGGGATGACATCATCTGATCCAATCAGATGAGAGACCCATAGATTCATCCTAAGGTGGCACCTAAGACTGGTCAAAGTCTATAGGTGAGGGTCACCTAGTTTGAACCTAAGAAGCAACCTGGAGTCCCATCCATATGGGACTCTAGGCATCCCTATCCATAGGTGCACTCCATCCTAGGCATGCACCCCCTACTTTTAAATTTTTAGGGAGGGGACTATTAGATATATGTACCCTAGAAGCCAGAATTGGCTGACACTTGTAATACACTTCTAAGGGCAAAATTATAATTTTGACTATAATCAATAAAATGGGTTATTTTCTATCACATATGTGCATTTAGTGCTTGTGACACATCCTTTGAGTTAATGGTAATGATAATTCATATTTTCAAGAGTTGAAAATTTAAGACATGAATAATCATTATTAACTCATAAAATGCTTCCGACCATAGGATCATCACGAGGATGGTCATTGATCCGAAAGGTTGGTGCACAATCATTTCTCTTTAATAGATGAGTCTTGAGTCTACGATGTGGAGACACCAGAGCGAGAGTATAGATACTCGTTAGAGAACAAGGGCACTGAGCGTGACCACCTCGAGTAGTCATTAGGATGTCTACCTTCTCGTCAATGACTGACTCGATGCTGCAGTAGTGTGTCTAGTTTTTTGACCTGAAGTGCATCAATAGTTCACCTTGAGGGTGTTATAGTTTGACTACACCATAACTCGATCTCCTAGCCATTCGAAATTCTGAGGTGTATGTTGGCTATAGCATGTTCATTGTAGGAACTGGATTGCATCAAGATGGAATCAATCTACCTTGGTGGTAGAGGAGCAGCCCTATGATGATCATAAGAATTAAGTCCAGAAGCCCATGGCCATGGCAGAGTGAAATAATAGAAAGAATTTCTATTTAGATTTTGACATCGGACTTGAATCGAATGATTACATCACATGATAGAAACTAGGGTTTGACAAGTTCACCTTAACCCTAATCTGATCGGGGCTCAAGACAGAAGAACTTAATCACACAGGTAGCTGCACCAAGAGGTTTGCATTCAGCTCTGATGGGTTGCCACCATATACTGTTAGGAGTTACTGATGGATTTTGGGAGCAATTAGAATGATTTAGATGATCGATCATTCTAGCTGTTCGAATCAGAGATCCATCGAAAGGAGTTTTGATGATGTCGGTGATAGAGATCATGACATATCCCATTATCATATAGAACTGAATCTAACTAGATCACACAAACAAGGGTTTGAATTTGGTGATCATCAATTGAACTGATCCAGTTTAATTAATCTGAATGAGATTAAATTAGGTTCAAAAAAATCGTGCTAGCACTCGATTGAACCTAACGTTCTTCTTTTACTATCATAAATAGTTATCCTGATTAAGCCAAAGGAGTTTGTGCTCGATCAGAGGCCTTCACTTGGTCTAACTGGAGCCTGTCCAGATCAGAAAAGGGTTGTCTTATTTTGTAAGATAATAGCTGCCATTTTTGGTCACCTGCCATTTCTCGTCCTTTGACTTTTGCCAAAAGTTGATCTTTGACTGGTCCAATATTGACCATTGATACTTTGACTTTTGGCCATGTGTCATGCACCAATTGGAGAGTTGGTGGGGGCTTGTCCTACTGCCAGAAGCTGGCAAGGAGGAGGGCGCACGCCAAGGGTGGCATTCGCCCAAGTTTGAGGCACCCAGGAGTCCCTGTTCATAGAGACTCCATCTCTTTTTCGGATTTCGATTAGACTCCTCCTAAGAACCAACTTTGACTTGTCTTAGGTGCCATCTAAGGATGAATCCAAGGAACTCTATTCTCACCAATCAAATTTAGATCTGATTTTACAAAGGGTTGTGATTAGTTGGGAAGAAGAGGAGTTGGATCATGCATAGTCTATAAATAAGATCATGCGCCCAACTCAAAAAGCAATGCAATTCGCTATGCCCCAAGGCTGCCTCTCTCCTCCTCCTCCATGCCAAGACCATCTTCTCCCTCTTCTCTCCACGCCCAAAGAAGTTTGGGATCTTAGTTGGTGCAATCTAGGTGAGAGAAAGACGACAGAAAGCTAGAAGGTTGCGCTGCTATAAAGGTCAACTGCTGATCTTTGAAAGCTATTTTGAAGATCCTTCAAATCAGATTCAGATCTAATTTTTGGAGATGTGATAGAGAAGAAGAGGATCTTCAGATCCAACCCAAGTGGATACTGGTAGAGGCCAGGCACTTGCATTGCTAGATCTAGAACCTTCCGCTGCTTACAGGATCATCAACGAGTAATAGGATTACCCTACATCAAGGTAACTTAAATCTAATTTAATTTATTTATATTTTATTTTAATTATTAAAATAATAAAAAATTAGATCTGAAATATTCTAGATCTAATTAGGATCAAAGAGAAAAATTTTTAAAATATATCTCTTGATCCGATCAGATCTGAACGAACGTGGTCTGGGAAATCAGGATTTTCCTTCAACTGGTATCAGAGCCAAGGTTCTAAAGTATTTAGATCTGATTTTAAATTTATTTTTATCAAAAAATAAGTAATTTCAGATGTCACATGAGATGTGATCAGATCTAAAATTAGAAAAATTAAAAAAAAAATAAAATTAAATGATTTGGATCTAAGATTAGAAAATATGCATGACTAGTTCTAAAATAGAATAGTTCTATAGAATAGTCTTGCATGTTCACAATTTAATTTGATTAAATTATATTTTAGATCTATTTATTTTCTATTTTTTAATATTATAATTATTATAATAACATCTAAAAAATAAAAAATAAAAAATATTTAATTTTAACATCACATGAGATATGATTGATGCATGTCTAGACTAGTTGTAGAATAGTTCTACATAGTTGTCTAGATTAGAGTTTATTTTGATAAGATCAATTTAAATCTAATTTTTTAGATTATTATGAGATAATTTAGATCTAAAAATATGCATGATTTGATACATGAGATGTATGCAAAATATGCCATGATTAGATCTAATTTGTATATGAGATATATGATATAGATCTAAAACTGTTTTGTAGTATTACATGTTCCTGATTAAGGCGTTCCTCTTAGCCGTCCGGTCATAAGAATGAGAAAGGATTTAAAGGCCCTCTCCTTCCATTCGATGGGGTGTTCTTATGATGTGTAGGAGTGCTGCGTATTCGTCCTTAATTAGAAACCCAAAATTTACTTTCTGCAAAATTCCTTGATCCTGAAACCCTAAGATTTATTATGCATATTTTGTTTATGAACCCTACTTAATTAAGAATTAAGATTATGGAATATTAATTAGGTCTAAAATTGAGAATTTCAGATCTAAGACATATTCATAATACTGGGTTCAGGCTTGGGTAGCTCAATTAGGTCTAAGCGGTTGATCAAACCGAATCAAGAGTTGGTTAGATGGGGTCAACAATGCTTAAATTGACTAGCTTAATAGGATTAAGTCTGGGTCAAGATCGAGTCATGATCAAGCAAGACATAATTAGGCTCAAAGGTTAGAGTCTGGATTGTAGGCTAACCCAATTGGTTTCTGGCTCAATAATTTGGTGTCTAAGGTAAGTTTGGCACATACGATCGACTGATTTTTAATTGGGAGCTACTCAATCTAAATGCATTCTTGTACGAGTTAATGGCATATCCCTTCCACCGGTCTCACTTATACCTGGCCATATCTATTGACTCAGTTCTGATTTGAGGTGGTCAATAATCCGAGCTAACCCATGCCACTAGGTTAGTCATAATTGTTATGACTATGACAAGTCTAGTTTAATGAGACCTGAATCAATTCTTCCTAAGAAAAGATTAAGTCTGAGGTCTTCCACCATTGTAGATGTGCGGGCCCTTCCCGGGGTTGATTGTTCTCGGCTGGAATATAGTGGCTCAATTGCACCGGGAAGACGCAACCATGTCTATTAGGCATTAGATGCTATGGGCTGGAGGATGAGTTGGGCTCAATATTCTGGATACGGTGAGAGACTCAATTAGAAATCCAGTCTATGCAAATGGTGGGTCTAACTTAACTAAGGAGTGGATCAATATTCTGGATATGGTGAGATTCATGAATTAGAGACCAAGTTTGGGTGCACCATGATTAGAGAATCATTGAACAAGAGTTGTTCACTCATTGGCTAACCCATCACCAATAACTGTTAGGTGAGGTGATGAGTCAATTGGTGAGACCGCACCACCCACTAGAAATCATTAATCATGGAGATTTTCGCATCTCTACAAAGAAAGTGTTGGGATATAAGAAAATAGTGGGAGCTAATTTGTTTAAAAATAAAATCTCTAAACAAATTGGTCAAGTCATAATTACAGTATCTAACTAGAATCTGACTCTCTACAGGAAAATGTCTGCGTCCAACCCATTAGCACGTATCCTGGACACACATAGACTGACTGGACCCAATTATAAAGATTGGCTCAAAAACTATAAAATTATTTTAGGTTCTGAGAAGTTAACCCATGTATTGGATCAGGACCCTCCCATCTTACCAGTCCGTCCATCCACTGAACAGAGAGCGTCTTTGGAAAAATGGATAGACGAAGATAATAAGGCCATATTATATGTTGGGCTCGATGTCTGATGAGCTCCAATGCTAACATTAAGATATCGGGACTGCTCACCAAATGTTGGCTCACCTGCAAGAGTTGTTTGGTGAACAGAGTCGCGCAGCCAAGTATCAAGTCACAAAATGACTTTTTAAGGCTAAGATGCATGATGGGCAGTCAGTCCAAGATCACTATCTGATGATGATCAAGGACTTGGAAGAGCTTGAGAAGCTCGGTGTGAAGTTAGACTTGGATCTACAGAATGATGTTATTCTGCAATCCTTGACTGATGCATATGGGCAATTCATCATGAATTACCACATGCATAAACTTCAAAATTTCTTGGCCGAATTAATGAACATGCTGGTCATCGCTGAGCTTTCTATGAAAGGTTCTAAAGGCTTAGTTCTTGCTATGGAATGGACTTCTTTCAAAAGAAAGTCTTTTGGAAAGAAAAAGAAGTTTGCAAAAAAGCAGAAGGTGGAAGGAGGAAAGAAGAAGAAGGCAGAGCCGAAGAAGAAGGCCGATGTCAAAGGAAAGTGTTTCTATTGCAACAGCGATGGCCACTAGAAGTGGAACTACCCTACTTACCTGGCCACCCTGAAGAACAAGAAGGAAGGTCCTTCTGGAGGTATGCTCGTTATTGAGTCTAACCTTATGGTTTCTTCTGCATCCAGTTGGGTGCTTGACTCTAGTTCTAGTGCTCATCTGTGCACTTCCATATAGGGTCTTGAGGATAGCAGGAGGCTGAGGGATGGAGACATGATCCTATGCATTGAAAATGGAGCAAGAGTTGCTGCAGTGGCGGTGGAAACATACCCTCTTCGATTACCATCTGGTTTAGACTTAGTTTTGAAAGACTGTTATTATGTGCCTGCAGCTAGCAGGAATTTGATTTCTGTTTCATGCTTAGCACTAGAAGGCTATGTGATTACCTTCTTTAAGGATCATTGTAACATTCTTTATGAAAAAAATAAAATTGCAAATGGTTTCCTTATTAACGATCTTTATCAGCTACATATTGATGTATCTGTTCTAACTATCGAGCAAAACGTGAATGCCAAATGACCTAGGGATAGTCCAAATGATAGGTATCTATGGCACCTGAGATTAGGTCATATAGCAGAAGATAGGATCAACAAATTGGAGAAAAATGGGCTATTGAGTCCTTTGACTTTCGAGTCATATCCAACTTGTGAATCTTGTCTTCAAGGCAAAATGACTAAACTCCCTTTTGTAGGACATGGGGAAAGGGCCACAGATCTCCTTGCCCTAGTACATACTGATGTGTGCGGCCCATTTGATGTGCCAGCTAGAGGCAATTTTCTCTACTTCATTACCTTTACCAATGATTTGTCTAGGTATGGGTATGTGTATCTTATGAGACACAAGTCTGAAGCTTTTGAAAATGTTCAAGAAATTCAGACATGAAGTAGAAAAATAAACTGAAAAATTCATTAAGATTCTTCGATCAGATCGAGGAGGTGAATACCTTAGCTAAAATTTCTTAGACTATCTCAAAAAAAATGGCATAGTCTCTCAATGGACTCCACCAGGAACACCTCAACTCAATGGGATTTCAGAATGGAGAAGTCGGACTCTATTGGATATGGTCCAATCCATGATGAGCTTTATAGACCTTTCTAATTTTCTTTGGGGACACTCATTGTTAACTTCAATTTATCTACTGAATAGGGTTCCCTCTAAAATCGTTCCTACCACACCGTATGAGATATGGCATGGTAAGAAACCAAGTCTGAGTCATCTCAGAATTTGGGGTTGTCCGACTCATGTCAAAAGATAACAAGCGGACAAGTTAGAGTTTAGGTCCTTCAGAGCTCGATTCATAGGATATCCTAAAGAGTCATTAGGATACTATTTCTACATTCTAGAAGATCACAATATGATTGTGAGTCAACATGCCATCTTTCTTAAAAAATAGTTTATTCAAGATAGCGGCATTGAAAACCAGATTAAACTTGATGAGAAAGTCTCACAAGTACAACGAGCTAAGGACCAATTGGAACCAAATCAGGTTGAGCCAATAAGAACACTACCTCCTCCACCTCATAGATCGAAAAGAGTTTCCCATCCTCCTGAAAGATACTTAGGTATTATTTTAGAGAAATGTAGAGAAAATGTTCCTCGTAGGTAATGGTGCTCATGGTGACGATCCCAAAACCTACAATGAGGCGATATCAGATATCGACTCCAAGAAATGGCTAGAGGCAATGCAGTCAAAAATTGACTCGATGCACTCAAACCAAGTCTGGATCTTGGTAGATCCACCAGAAGGTATAGTACCTATTGGGTGTAAATGGATCTTCAAGAGAAAGATTGGTGCAGATGGAAATGTGGAGACATTCAAGGCTAGACTAGTGGCAAAAGGTTATAGTCAACGCGAAGGCATTGACTATCAGGATACCTTTTCCTCAGTGGCTATGCTAAAATCCTTCCACACATTGCTTGCCATTGCAGCCTATTTCGATTATGAAATATGGCAAATGGATGTGAAAATGGCATTCTTAAATGGATATCTTGAGGAAGATATCTATATGGAATAGCCGCTAGGTTTCACATCCAGTGATACTGATCACAAGGTTTGCAAGCTGCAAAGGTCCATATATGGACTTAAGCAAGCATCTCGGAGCTGGAACACTCATTTCAATGATGTGATCAAAATGTTTGGTTTCATCAAAAAATGAAGAGGAATCATGTGTCTTCAAAAAGGTTCAGTGGGAGCGCTGTTGTCTTCCTCGTATTGTACGTGGATGACATCCTCCTTATTGGGAATGATATTCCCATGTTGACGACAGTCAAAATATGGTTGTCCAAGGAATTCTCCATGAAAGACCTAGGTGAAGCATCCTTTATTCTAGGAATTAAGGTCTATAAGGATAGACCGAATAGGATGCTAGGACTTTCACAGAAGATGTACATAGAGGAAGTACTAAAGAGGTTTAGTATGAAAAACTCTAAGAGGGGATTAATACCCTTCAGACATGGTATTCATCTTTCCAAGAAGATGTGCCCTAGCACACCTGAGGAAATAGAATGCATGAGCAAGATCCCTTATGCTTCAGCAATAGGGAGCCTCATGTATGCCATGCTATGTACACGACCTGATATAGCCCATGCTGTGAGTGTCACAAGCAGATATCAGTCAAATCCAGGTGAAGAACACTGGACTTCTGTGAAATGTATCCTTAAGTACTTGAGAAGAACTAAGGATATGTTGTTGGTCTTTGGTAATGGAGAACTCCATGTCCAGGGGTATACAAACTCGGACTTTTTATCCGATGTAGATGATCGAAAGTCGACATTTGAAAGTCTGTTTGTGTGCAATGGTGGAGCTGTCAGTTGGAAAAATTCCAAGCAGACAGTGATAGCAGATTCCACCATGGAAGCAGAATACATCGCTACATCAGAAGTTGCAAAGAAGGTATTCTGGTACAAGAAGTTTGCCGTAGAGATCGGAGTGATGCCATTAGATGCTATTCCTCTGTACTGCGATAACAATGGTGCCATAGCCGTTGCTAAGGAGCCGAGGTCTCACCAGAAATCCAAGCACATTGAGCGGCGATACCACCTCATCCGTGATTACCTCGAGAAGGGTTACGTCGAGCTCAAGAGAGTCGACTCCGCAGCCAATGCAGTGAACCCGCTTACAAAGCCGTTAGGCCAGCAGAAGATCAAAGCCCACCTTGAGAAGATGGGACTTAGATTTGTAGCCAATTGGCTTTAGATCAAGTGGGAGTTTGTTAGATATGTGTGCCCTAGAAGCCAAAATTGGTTGACACTTGTAATACACTTCTAGGGCAAAATTATAATTTTAACTATAAATAATAAAATGGGTTATCACATACGTGTATTTAGTGTCTATGATACATCCTTTGCGTTAATGGTAATGATAATTCTTATTTTCAAGAGTTGAAAATTTAAGACAAGAATTTTCATTATTAACTCATAAAATGCTCCTGACCATAGGGTTATCATGAGGATGGTGATTGATCTGAAAGGTTAGTGTACAATCGCTTCTTTATAGTAGATGAGTCTTGAGTCTACTTTGTAGAGATACTTGAGCAAGAGTATAGGTACTCGTTAGAGAACGAGGGCACTAAGCGTGACCACCTCGAGTAGTCATAAGGAAGTCTACCTTCTCGTCGATGACTGACTCGAAGTTGCAGTGGCGTGTCTGGTTCTTTGACCTGAGGTGCATTGGCAGTTCACCTTGAGGGTGTTATAGTTTGACTACACCATGACTCGATCTCCTAGCCATTCGGAACCCTGAGGTGTATGTTGGCTATAGCATGTTCATTGTAGGAATTGGATTGCACCAAGATGAAATCTATCTACCTCGGTCGATGAGGAGCAGCCCTATGATGATCATGAGAATCAAGTCCATAAGCCCATGGCCATGGCAGAGAGTGAAATAATAGAAAGAGTTTCTATTAAGGTTTTCACATCGGACTTGAATCGAATGATTAAATCATATGATAGAAATTAGGGTTTGATGAGTTCACCTTAACCCTAATCTGATCGAGGCTCAAGATAGAAGAATTTAATCACACAAGTAGCTGCACCGAGAGGTTCATTTTCAATTTTGATGGGTTGCCACCATATACTGCTAGGTGTCACTGGTGGATTTTTGGAGCAACTAAAATGATTTAGATGATCGATCATTCTAATTGTCTGAATCAGAAGAGTTCTGATCCATCGAAAGGAGTTTCGATGATGTCGATGATGGAGATCACGATATATCCCATTACCATACAGAATTGAACCTAACTGGGTCACACAAACAAGGGTTTGGATCTGGATATCATCAATTGAACTAACCCAGTTCAATTGATTTGAATTAGATTCAATTAGGTTCAAGAAAATCGTGCTAGCACACGATTGAACCTAATATTCTCCTTTTTCTTATCATAAAAGTTGTCTCGACTGAGCCAAATAAGTTTGTGCTCACTCAGGTACCTTTGCCTGGCCTGACTGGACCTTGTCTAGTAGGTCAGAAAAGGGTTGTCTTAATTTATGAGATAAATTTGAGACAATACCTACCATTTTTCATCATCTACCATCTGCTAATTCTTATCCTTTGACTTTGGTCAAACAGTTGTCCTTTGACTTCGGTCAAATGTTGACCTTTGACCCTTGGACATCTGCCCATGTGTCATGCACTTATTGGAGAGTAGATAGGGGATTGTCCCATTACTGGATTTTGGAAAGGAAGGGATGCATGCCTAGGATGGCGTGCGCCCATGGATAGGGATGCCTGGAGTCCCATATGGATGGGACTCCAGGTTGCTTCTTGGATTCAAACTAGGTGACCCTCACCTATGGACTTTGACCAGCCTTAGGCACCACCTTAGGATGAATCTATGGGTCTCTCATCTAATTGGATCAAGTGATGTCATCCCACCAATCAGATTTAGATCAGATTGAACGAAGCAACATGAAGCAATTGTGATTGGTTGGGGTGATGTGGCACTGCATGGTGCAGTAGGGTCTATATAAAGACCTGTCTACGCCCACTTTTTCAAGACTTCTCTCCTAGCCCATGCCCCAAGGCTGCTCCACTCCCTCCTCTATGCTACCTTTCTGATCCTCTCTCTCCTCTCCATGCCCAAGATAGTTGGGCTTCAGATTAGTATGAGTCAGGCAAGAAAAGGCTCACGAAAAAGGAAGAAGGCAGCACTGCTGCAGAGACGATAGATGATCTTCAGAAGAAGTTTTGAAGATCCTCAAAATCAGATCCAGATCTGATTTTTGGAGAAAAGAAAGAGAAGAAGAAGATCTCTAGATCCAATCTGAGTGGATACCGGTAGAGGCCAGGCGCTTGCATGGCTAGATCCAGAATCTCAGGCAATCAGCAAGATCATCAATGGGTAATCGGATTACCCATATCAAGGTAAAACTACCTAGCCATTTAATTTAATTTAATTTTCTTGTTTATAAGATCATAAAATTAGATCTGAAAAGTGTCAGATCTGATTAAGATCTAAGAGATGATTTTTGAAATATGCCTCTTGATCCAATCAGATTTGAACGAACCTGACCCAGGAAATCAGGATTTTCCCTTCAGGCGGCACCTTATGGGAGGAGTTTTGGTTTGTTAGGATTTACTGGCTCATCGAATCCAAAAATCATACAAATACCTACATTTGACTTGGTTGCTAAACTATTTCATATAGGAAAGAGAGGAGAG